>OY757923.1:28905453-28995453 GCA_963585895.1 Sepioteuthis lessoniana | reverse complement strand
ATTTTCCTTCTCACAAGTGAGTTTCTCTCCTTCTGTTTTTTTATTCCAACTTTTTATATTTTTTTCCATCTCTCTTTTGACATATTTCTTCTATTATTATTCTTTATTTTTTCTTTTTTTTTATTCGATTCCTTTCTTTTTCTTTTCTTTTTCCATCTATTTCAATATTTTCTTTTTTCTTTTCTTTCTTTTTAATTCCATCTTTTAATTAGTTTTATTTTTTTCTCACTGATTATCACCTTTTTTTTTATCTGTCATTTGAAAACTCTTTCTCATAATTCTTTTTTTCTTTCTTTACCTGATTAATTCTTTCTTTTTTAGACTTGTCAATCTTTTGCAGTTTATTCACTTCTTTGTATTATCTAATTTTCTTATAATGAATATTTTCACAGAAATCACTCAATTGTTTTTTTTTATCATGTAGTTTTTTTTTTTCTTTTGCATAATGAACCTAATAAAAGCTACAAATACAAAGATGTTCGTGCTAAGATGTCTTCAATCAATAATAACAAAACGCCAACCCAGAAAGAATGCTGTGGATTTTAATTTCATTCATCATATTCTTCTTTCAGTTGCCTAAAGGTTAATGCAGTTTTTTCTTTACTGGCCAGAGTAAAACTGTTAGCAATTGTACTACGGTAGGCATGTAAGAATAGAAAATAATTCCTCATTTTAACATTTTTTATTATTTTTTTTTTTTAGTTTTATTGTTTCTTTCTTTCACATTACATTCATCATTTCTATTTGGCTTTTTAAAATTTTCATTCTTTCTTTTTTTTAATTTGCTCTGTCGACTGGGACTGTAAAATACACCGGCTGCTTCTCTGCAGACGAGTAAGACACCTCCTCCAACAAGTGTTCTGGATATGACACTAAACAAATTGATGGTGAGGTTCTACTAATGCTGGAGCTTTTGGGAATGCGGAATACCACTTCAATGCCATCGTTCCCAGGTCCTCTCTGGCCCTGATAAGGGTCCTATCAATCAGTGAAATAGAACTAAACTGTTGTTTTGAAACTTTACTGTTTTGCATTTAAACTGCGTGTGTATGCTAAACTGAGTAGTTTGAAACAGAACTGTTTTGACATTTAAACAGCGTACTTATGCTAAACTAAATTGCTTGAAATAGAATTTTTTTCAAATTAAACTGCGTATTTATGCTAATCTGAATAGCTTGAAATAGAAGTGTTTTCACATTTAAACTGTTTACTCGTGCTAAACTGAATTGTTTGAAATAGAAGTATTTGTATAAAAATAGATTTGGTATTAAATAACCTCCAAAAGTTGATATGCTATAAAACCCAAACAACCAAACAATTTTCTTTCTTTCTTTTTTGCTTTCTTTCTTTTATCATCATATATATTCCCCACTTCTTTCTTTCTTTCTTTCTTTCTTTCTTTCTTATCTCCTCTCTCACTAAGTAGGGGCAAAAGAACAGAAAAAAATCCTAATGTTTTTTTATTTACCTAATTTTTTTTCTTTCTCTTTTCATTTTACGTATTTACTTGTTTATTTCCCATGTTATTTTTCTTTTCATTTCTTCTTTTCTAGTCCTGTCGGTTGGGGCTGCAACACCTGATTACATGGAGTAAATAGAAGTAATGGGTATTCTTATGTTGAAAAGAATTGTTTGAAATGGAACTGTTTTTAGACATTGAAACTGTGTACTGATGCTAAATTTAATTATCTAAAATAGAACTGTTTCTTGACATCTAAACTGGGTTCTTTGGCTAAACTGAGTGGTTTGAAAAGAAGCAAAATAGGTTTTGCTTTAAATAACTTACAATAGTTGATATGCCATAAAACCAAACCAAATCAAACCAAAGTTATTTTTTCTTTCCATAAATTATATTACATAATTTTATGCATATTCTTTTTTCCTTCTACTTTTTATCTCTCAGCATTTTTCATATATTAATTTGATTTTTATAAATTTCTTTCTTTCTTTCTTTCTTTCTTTTCATATTTATATTTCCTTATCTTTTCTTCCTTCCTACCTCCATTATTTTTTTCGTTTCTTCTCTTTTTATCTGCATTTTAAAAAATATTTTTCTTAAATTCCTATTTTCTCCTTTTTCTTTTTATTCATCTTTTTTCGATTTCTTTCATCATATTATTTTTCTTTCTTTCTGTTTTCTTTCTTTATTCATATATATATATATATATATATATATATATATATATATAATAATTTATCTTTTCTTTTCTTTCTTTCCTTTTCTTCTTTCGTGTCTCACCTTTCGTCTTCCTTTTTGCTTGTATCTTTTGACTCCAGCTTTGCTCCATTTCCCACCCGTTGGATATATTTCATGTGGTAAAAAATAGTTGAGCAAAAATAAGTCTAGTGGATAATCTCTTTTATCATTCATTCGATCTTTCTCTCAAAAGAGAAATCTATTCTATTACAAAATTTACATCTTTTCATTCCCCACTTTCCTTTAAATCTTACACTTTTGTCTCTTGATAAACAATCAGCAAGCATGCTGTCCTATGTCATTTCCATCCCTTTCTTGGCGGCGTTAATGGTGCAATTGATATAGTTGTATCAAATGAACTCGTTGGCCAGAGTTAAAATTCTCTACATGGCTGTTTGCGTTTCAAAAGACACTAAAACCCCTTTAAAAGATATGTATCCAACAATTCTGTGTGCTAAAGAATACGCTTAGATTCGTTTAAAAACGTTATCAACAAAATGTGTCTACAAATCATATTTGTCTATACCGTAGCTAGATATGAATACGTTAAATGGACATATTCATACCGGTACGCAAAACGTTCATAATTATCGAAACATATTGGCCCAGCGGTTAGAGTGTTCGCCAATGGCCCGGGAGACCTGGGTTCAATCCCAGGTCGAGTCATACCAAAGACTTTAAAAATGGAACTTGATACCACCTTGCTTAACACTCAGCATTATAAGGTACGGTTCAAGGGTAAAGTGGAGCAATCCAGGGAATGGAGTAGCGCCCTCCCCTACACCTTGGTGTAGTAGCTATCGAAAAGGGAGCCTTCGGGTCACCCTCGACTATGGTCGCTAACTTAACTTTATATACAAAGAACATTGGAATCTCGAAACACGAAAAACACTTACGACTTCTTACTTCAGGTACGAAACTTTTTATTGCCTTTGAGTTTAAAGGTTCTTCGACATAAGGAGAGAGATACACGTTCTTTCTATTCTGGCTTTTCCATCTGCCCAACCCCCACCATCTCGTGCGACACCTGCTCAAGGCCTCCGCGTGAAAGCAAAAGTCAACCGTCTTCTCCCGAAAGAGGGCCCAACTCAACTAACTGACTTTTTCAAAATCTCCAAAATTCTCCGCGCGCTTCCGGTGCGTGACGTCACCCACACTCTGTAGCCCAGTTTCCCATCTGGGCTATTGTAACATCTCTGAGTGACACGCCCGCTCTGCGCGCGCGCGTGAACACCTGCGTTAATGTTGCACCGAAGTAACCCATAAACTGAACCGAAAGGTTCTCAGCCTAACTAAACCCAAAGGCATAAAACGAAATCCCTCGGCCATTATATTACATATCTGATTTATATGCATAAAGAGGATTTAGCATTAAATAACCTACAATGACTGATATGCGAAAAACCCAATCAAACCAAATCATACATATCTAATGTATATGTATAAACCAGATTTGGCATTAAATAACCTACAATAGTTGATATGCCATAAAACCAAACCAAACCAAATCGTCTGTATCTAATATATATGTAAAAACCGGATTCAACATTAAATAACCTACAATGGTTAATTTGCCATAATAATCAACCAAAGCATATCCTACATGTGTAATGTATATGCAAAAACCGGCCGGATTTGGCATTAAATAACCTAAAATCAATGATATACCAGAAAAATAAACCAAACAAAATCATATATATATATATATATATATAGTCTAGCAAAGGCATGGACAGCTATTGGTAGGCTATCGGTCATATGGAAGTCAGACCTGACCGATAAAATAAAACGCAGTTTCTTCCAAACAGCGGTCGTGTCGATACTTCTATATGGATGCACTACATGGACGCTAACTAAATGTATCGAGAAAAAGATAGACGGCAACTTCACAAGAATGCTGCTAGCAATATTGAACAAGTCCTGGAGGTAGCATCCCATCTACCATCCATCACGAAAACTACCAAAGTTAGACGAACCAGACCTCCGGGGCACTGTTGGAGAAGTAGGGACCAGCTCATAAGTGATGTACACCTGTGGACCCCTTCATATGGACGAGCAAATGCAAGACAACCTGCGGGAAACTACTTACAGTAGCTCTGTGCCGATACGGGATATCCGTGCTGATGGCGTGACATGATGATGATGATATAAAGAGAGAATTTGGCTTTAAATAACCTAAAATGGTTGGAATGCTGTAAAATAAAACCCATTTCAACCCAACGTCATTACTGAATATTCTGTTTTTAAATTCCAAATAGTGTTGTTGTAGTTGTTGTTGGAATTTAAGGGGATTTCGTCTCTACAGATCTCTGGGACTCATCGAAGTAACCTGGCTAGTTTTTACTATTTACCAACCCCTCCGCTCGTGCAGGATATGACACAAGGTCAATTTTTTAAGCGGAGTTTAACAGGTTTGAATTCAGGGTTTTCCTTCTCCTAGACTAGTTGCCTAACCAAGGCTGAAGAACCCAGTCTGTCCTACTATTTACCCATAGCTGGAGGGAGAATAATTGGATTCATACCTTTCCTAAAGGTATTAGTGCAATGTCTCAATTCTTCCCCTAATCTCCAGCCCTCGCAGGATCTTTTCAAAGTTTTGTTCAGCCATTCCAATCGTACCAACCACATTTGCTATCACAGTCACGCATCCAGTTTTAAAGCTTTTTCTAATCTCTGGCAAGATCTAGCTATTAGTCTAGCATTTCGCTTTCTTTTATTTTTACCCCATAGTTTGCTAGAACATCAGAATCTACTAAATAACTTTTTGTAAATTGCAACTATTACTAGTCTTCCAGCTAAGATTAGTTGATTCGTTTGTTTATCAAAGTCCCTGAGAATTTCAAATATCTCATTTTTTATGGTAGATTCAGCTTTGTCGATATATAAAACTAACCAGTACATCACCCAACAAGATTTTTACGATGAGTTGAATCTTTGAAAAGAAATTTAAAGAAATTTCTATTATTTATTATTTGATTTCGGGATCTTTCGATTTCTTTTTTTAATGCCATATCAACATTCGTGAGTTATTCAATGTCAAAGACATCTTTGTAGAAGCACTACGGATATATTATTATTATTATTATTATTTTAGAAGGAAAGTAGCGGTGATATTTAACCCATAGCAAGGGATGATAAAGGGTTCTAAACTTCCTAAAGTAAAATAATTTAGGATTATCGTTGATTATTTTAGTAATAAATTGTTTTCTTGCTAAACTTGGAATTCAAAGTCAGAGATCAACCAAAGGAGAATGAAAATCGAGAGAATTCGAGGAAGTAAGAGAGAGAGAGAGAGAGAGAGAGAGAGAGAGAGAGAGAGAGAGGGAGAGAGAGAGAGAGAAGGCATGATGATAAGAGTCACACAGAGAGAAAGAGAGAGAGAGAGAGAGAGAGAGAGAGAGAGAGAGAAAGGCTATTAGGACAATAATGAGGAAACAAATAGGATGATAAACGGAAAGTAATTCCTAAATCCTAGCCCTGGTACCAGCAGACCAGCGTCCAAGCAAAAAATGGAATAAATCAGCAGCAATCGGCTTGACGGGTGATAATGGCTTAAACAAACACAACGGCGAGTCGTTAAAGTGTACGTGGTATCGAAAGCAGAATAAAAGGGTGAGTTGAAGACCAAAGCCGAGGCATGGGGCTCAATCAGAGAAAGGACTTGAACAGAACAGTTGGATGAGGTTCTGGGGAGATGGCAGCCAGGCTAACGAAAAAGAAAATGACTAAGTATTATCTACTTCTTTCGCCTCACACGATTCAGAGTCTCTGTCTCTTAAATCAGCGCATTTCCTATATTCTGTTCCTCTCATTTCAGTGACCGCTATAAACTTTCATAGCAAATGCACCAACGGACGGTGTTTTGTGTTTGTCTCTTTTTATCATGGTGAGGTTATCGCGCGGTTCAACGGAAACCTAAGGAGTAGTGCTATACTTATAGTCTATTTGGAGCTGTGGTGGTACACAAAGGGCATTAGTCAGACTGTGAACAAAATACTGTAACATAGGAACAAAGTGTTGTGCTTCAAAGAAAGAGGTCCGCAGAAAAAGAAATACTCAAACTCGAAGGTAAGGGAAGAAAATATAGCAGTCGTTTATTATTCACTTAGGGCTATGATCTTTGCAACTTGAAAAAGTTCATTTTAGTTACGTTCTTCTTCTCCCTTCCTCTTGGTGGTGACGGCGGTGTGGGTGAGAGCTGGTTGTTGACTTACCCCTGACAGATAGGTCGTAGCAGACTGGGTAGGATGGGTAGGGGCGTCGGAACCTTTGATGCGCCTGTTTTGAAAGCTGCCTTCAACTCTCCCAAAATCTCCTGACTTGTTTTCTTATATAGAGATTTTGGGGAACAAATCGAAGATCACCGAATGTTCTATGTCACCATTGAAACTGCCGTGAAACACGTGATAATTCATCTGTGATTACTTTAAAATCACGTCTAACTTTGCAGGTCATTCTGCCCGCACGCGCTAGTCTCGTGACACCTTCACTGATTGATGACAGCGCCCGTCCGTGATATTACAATACTGGGATTTGATTTTGAAGTCACTTACTCCGATGTTGCAATCCAGCTAGTTGGACATTACGCCAGAGGAATTCTCCCAATTTATTATACAACATTTATAGGAAAAAAATGTGTTTGAAGGATTCTGACTAGTCTGCTTTTTGTCGTGACAGTATTTTGTTGTATAATCTTTTCTGCTTTGCGTTGAGGGCACCTGTGAATATTAATTTCAATTTCAAGAATGAAGATATAAAAAGATCCCCTCCCCCCAAAAAGTCATATCTTTTAATTGTTTTGTGAGCGTTGTCATATCATCAAGCACTTTTACTGCGTTGGCCAAAACGCCTGTTCTGTGTTTGCCGTTGGTTTGTCTTCGCAACGTTTTATTTTTAATCATTAAAAAAAAAACCTCATAAATGATCACTTTTGAGTGTCATATCAGCGTGCAATTAAAAAATGTCAAATCAGCAATTTTATGAATTCTGAAATTGAAGATGGAAGAAAATTATGAAAATTTGGGATTTGCTTTTAATTCCTGAAAACAAAATTTATGAGTTAAACGTAAAAAAAAAAGTAGAAAAGATTAATGAAGTTCATGAAGACGATAATGATAATTAACGAACGTAGTAAAAAAAGTTCTAAAATGTTCCATCATCATCCTCGATTGAATAGTGCTTGCAATCAAATTAATATATTGGGTTATAAAACGCGTAATATAGACGATATACATAAAATATCAAGATAAATTGCTGACGATTATTATCAGCAGCTTGATTATAATAGTCCTATTAATGTGTGGCTTCCTTACAAGCTGAAAAAAAATAAGCCTAGCGCACATAATAAGTATGTGATTCAATACTTAATCTCTACTAAAATGTTAATTTTTTCGTTAAAGAAACAATGTGGGTATTTGTCAAGAACATATGATGTAATACTTTGTTTGGTAAATGAAGTGAAACCTTGCTTAACTGCAAAAATGGATAATCTTCACCTTCACAAGGTGTTGGTTTATATAAGATGGAATTGAAAGACTTCTATTACTTATCAACTTTTCCAAGAAAATTAATATTGAGTATTAAAGATATGAAAATTATCTACCAGGAATTTTGGGTTATCAGTTTATTGGCGGACTAATGGCTTATTCATATCGATTTTGCAGAAAAAAGAGAACAGAAATACGTGGCCATTAAACAAAAAAAAAATAGAGAAGTTAAAAGACTGTTTTTTTTTAATCAACATATTTTTTATTGCGTGTGTGTGTGTATGTGTGTGTGTGTGTTTTTTTTACAATAACTGTTTTCACGTAAAAATTAAAAACTCAATGAACGAAATGTTTGGTTTGTATAATTTAAATACACTATTTGGGGATAGTCCTGGTATAATGGTTATCGTCGTAAAAAATGCGCATGGTGACGCAAGTTCAAGTCCTAGACAAGGCAGCATTTCACAAGCGCCAATGTTCTCGAGGAGGCTCTGAATCAAACTAATCTTTTTCCTCTTATATGTAAATAGTAGGACAAACTGAACATTAACCTTAGTATGGCAACCAGTCAAGGAGAAGGAAAACTTTGAATTTAAACTGTTAAACTCTGCTTAAAATATTTACCCTCTCTCTCATCCTAACCGTGTGGAAAGGTTGGTACATACATGCATTATTCTATCATCATCATGTCATGCTGCTCGCACAGATTTCCCTGACATTCTCTCTCGCCATTCGTTAAGTACATCGCTTCCGGCAGGTCTTCCAAGCAACATCCTGTGTCCGTACAGAGCTGCTGTAGATAAGTTGTAGCTGTTCGTCCTACACTTGTGCGTCTATGTGAAGGAGTCCATAGGAGAACGTCGCTTATGAGTTCGTCCTTGCTCCTCCGGCAGTGTCTCGTCTAATTTGGATATTCTTCAAGATCGCTGGTTCATGATCGAACAACTGCTGTTTTGTGAGATGTTGCCTCCGGGATTGTTTAATATAGCTTGTAGCATCCTTGTGCAATTGCCGTCCAGCTTTATCCAATACGTGGTGCATCTATACAATTGAATGGACACGACCGCTACTCGGAAAAAAATCCATCCTATTTTATGGGACAGGTCTGACATTCGTATGACCGACAGCCAATCGATGGCTGGCCGTGCTATTACTAGTTTTCATATTGATGTCATTTTCAGTAGATGAGATGCTGCTTCCGAGGTAAGTAAACTTGTTCAATAGTTTCAGAGAGCCACCATATAGTGTAGGATATCGCCACTTTGATTAATATACGCACATTCACCCATATGACGCCAGTTTGAAGCAGACTATGATTTGAATTGAAAAAGCGCTTGAATATTATATATATATATATATATATATATATATATATATATATATATTGAAGTAAAAATGGAGTGTAATCAGACAATATGTGAAGAAAAGTTGATAACAAGGTAATCCAAGTAGAAGGAGATATTTATTGAGAAGCAGAGTCGACACTATAGCGTTTCGGTTCTAGTGAACCATCATCAGAACTATGAGGGATGATATTAGTGACGTTAAATCAACGATGGATGTTTAAAAATGCAAAATACAAAAACCTAAGGAAAATTTGTATGATAAGAAAAAGATGCCCGTTTAATTAGTGAATCAGCTTTTGTTGTTTTAAATTACGTCAGTGGCTTCGAAAATTCGTCTTAGACTTTTACATTCATAATAAAAGTCAAAACGAATTTTCGAAGCTACTGCTATTTCACTGTTTAATTTTCTAAATACACGTCCTGGCTTTTATTTTCTTTTTTCTTACTTGAGCAAATCCCTTTTGAATAATTACAATATATTCCATCTTTAGTTAATATATTCCACATATATCGTAATTTTTATCCTTTCCTTTCTTTTTGTCCTTCTTCTTTTTCTTCCTTTTGATTCGTATTCTTAAACAAACGGAACATAATTTCTATACAATATTCCTAATAGGTCAAATGACCTTATTTAATTCAACAAACGCTGATTCACTAATTAAACGCGCAACTTTTTCTTGTTCTACAAATTTTCCCTTGGTTTTTGTATTTTGCATTTTTAAACATCCATCGTTGATTTAACATCACTAATATCATCCCTCACAGTCCTGATGATGGTTCACTAGAAGCGAAACTCTATAGTGTCGACTTTGCTTCTCAGTAAATCTTTCCTTCTACTTGGATTGCCTTGTTATCAATTTTTCTGTTATATATATATATATATATATATATATATATATATATATATATATATATATATATATATTATTTTAAAAACTCTTTGTATCAAAGAATGAAACATCAACCAGAAATATTTAAGAGATCATCATTTCTAATTAGATTGATACTAAAACATAATAGCATTTCACTTTTTATGATAAACATTTAAATGGTTAGAATAACAAATCTAATTCCTAACTTCACGAATTTTAACATTTGATTCAATTACAGTTTATTACTAGCAGTATTTCACTATACTCAAAGCAGTATCTTTGAATTAATTCATAGCGTATCTTTGAATTAATTCATAGCTGAATTTATTTTAGCACATTTTTTTACCCTTTCAATTCCCATCTTTTAAAGATTCCTGTTTACGATGCAATAACAATCTCACCGGCCGCTGTAATGATCTTAATCATTTTTTCGAAAACATAATTTTTTTCAAAATCATAATATAATAAAGACTTCGGTGAGTGAAATGTAATCATAAATATATAAACATTAAAACTATTTTTTACGTCTTATTTCTCTTCCATTCTGGTAGTTATCTTATCGTTTTAGTAATTCATATGAAAGTAGGTAGGAACAATAATGTTGCATTGTTGGTAGATTTGAATGTGACAAATGTATTTCTTTTTTGTTTTGTTTAAAGGACAAACGCTTTAGTAGCTAAAATCTTAATGGATAAAGATGACACAGGCTTGCGAAAATAGGAAATGGGTGACAAGTTGACAGGTCAATTATTCAGGGGGTCGTTACACATTGGAATATGAATTGAGGGGACGTAGATATAAGGCTACGGAAATAGCGGACAAAAGCCCAGAAGCGAAAAGTACTGGTGTCGCTAGCTGGAGGCTAACCATATGTGAGTTGTCAACCTGGAGTAGATGTGTTTATAAAAGCACCCATGTTCAGATGTCTGCGTTGGATCACGGCTAACGGTCAAAGTGAAGAGATCTGCCGTCAAGCTCCCGTATGCACTCACAATCTCTGCGACTCTCTCTCTCTCTCTCTCTCTCTCTCTCTCTCTCTCTCTTCGACTCCACACTCGTAGCAAGTTGGATAAAATAAAGAAAATAATAATATATATATATATATATATATATATATATATATATATATATATATATATAAGTGTTCGTCATTTTTTTCTTGTCATCAAGTTCAGCTGCAGAGTGCAACTCGCTAGGAAGATCAGCAGGAGCCTTAGACAACAATAATGTACAATATTTTCAAGGAATTAAATGATTTAAAAAAAGCAACAATATTGGTGATAGAAATATTCTAAATATATTTCTCCGTATTCAATTCTCACAATATAAACGAATTGAAACAAATTTTGATGAAATTACTTTTATGGATCTGCGGAAATGTCTCATTCAGTGTTTAATTGTCAGCAAAATAAAAAAAAAATGCCAGACTCTAATAGAATTTGCTGTGAACTATTTGAATCAAATAATCAAATAACATTAGATTTTTCAAAAATCGCATTTTCTTATAAAATTGTAATAAAAACAAAGCAATATTTCACATAATATGACATAGGTTTATACGGTTATAATAGCAAGTTTATCCAAAACATTCATTAATTTTAATGTATTATCTAATTATAATTTACAACTAGCAGTTTTTACTATCGCACACAGTAGAAACAGTTTTAAATGCTTTATTTAATTGAAATTTAAACAATGAGTGTAAACTGAATTTCGAAATGGTTACTACTATTCTTTTAAAGTTCCCTAAATACAATCCGAGGGGCAAGACCCGCGCCCAACGACTATCCTAGATATGACACTAAACAATCTGATGGTGAGGCTCCAGTAATAATGGACGTTTGGGGAATGCGGAGTACCGCTTTATTGCTGCTGTTCCCTTGTCCACGCTCACCTGGAGTGGTTGCACCTGATAGGGTCCTATGTTGGGGTAAAAAAGGACTGTTTGGCTTTTACAGTGAGTGCAAACAAATGACACACTAAATTGAATTGATTAGATTCGTTTTAATCAAATAATACTTGTGAATTCAGTATCATATTCCAGGGCAGATTATGGTTAGTGCATGTAGCATTTTTCCATAAGATCAAATTTTAATACCAAAGTTTTTCATTAAAGCAATTTAAAAAAGATGACCTTACATGGGACTGTTCGTTTATACGGAACCAGTTAAAATATTTTGGATAAATAGGGATACTGTATGTTTGGTTTGGTTTGGTTTTGATTTATGGCATTAAATGATCAAACCATTCTATTTCAAACAATTCAATCTTGCATAAATCAACAACCTTAAATGATTCCAAGTATTGCTACGTATCACTAACAAATCAATTAACCATCAGTTATTTGTTTACATTAAATGGTGAAACCGTTCTATTTCTAACGACTCTAAAACGTAAGACATTTGTTTGCACACTGTTATATGATTTCAAGCATTCTATCCAACAGTAATAGTTTTTAAATGATTTTAACTATTGCTATGCATCGTTAACAATTCAATTAAATATCAGCCATTTGTTTACACACAGTTAAATGAACACACAGTTCTATTTCAAACTATTCATTTTAACAAGTAATTTGTTTGCACATTGTTTGAATGTCAAACTGTTCTATTCGACCCATAGATAGGAACATATCCGGTGCTACCTCTCCGGAATTGAGTGGACCTAGGAGCAACAGGAATGAAGGTGTACTCCGCATATCCAATAAACTCCGACATTATTGAAGCCTCACTATCAGATTGTTTAGTATCAAATCCAGGACACTCATTGGAGGGATCTTACTCCTCTGCAGAGATTCAGTTGGTGTATTCTGCGGCCCCAGCTGACTGGGTTACATTTTTTATATTATAAAACCTTATCCCGTTTGTCATGTTATAGCATCTTTTTAAACTGAGTTCGGTTTGGCTTGGTTTCTTGGTTTAATGGCATATAAACCTTCGTGAGTTATTTAATGTCAAAACATTTTATGTAGGTATGTAATGGTCTGAGTTAACTTATAGCAGAAGGGGTTAGGGGTTTCACACTTTCCCCCTAAGTAATGGCGTGACTGGAGTTAGAAATCGCTTATAACGATATACCAGCCTAGTACAGTAGCTCTTTTGCCAAAGAGGCTCGTCCCATAAAATCTTTCGGTCCATTTCTACATCAGTCGACGTAGATATAAATTCCTTTGTTTTAAAGAAAGAAAAACGTTTTTGATAAATCAGTACATTCTACCTTGACTGTCCTTTTGAAGCAAACTCGCACACACACACACACACACACATATATATATATATATATACATCATAAAACGTGTGAAAGCACGTGTGATACCATGTCCTCATCAGCCACCAACCAGGTGTGATAACACATTTTCGGTAGCTCAAAGCGGTACTCCCACTCCTGGCGCTATCAAGCAGGTTTGCCACCGGACAGGGTCTTAAGAGAATTACATATATATATATATATATATATACGCTAGATCAATTAAGAGCAGAGACTACATTGGACGTTGATCTTCATTTTTAGTGTGCAGTTTATATATATATATATATATATATATATAATTAGCTACTCTATTACATAGATTATATTTGTCAATAGCATTTCACCAAATAAATTTATTCTCACTAATGCTTTTACACTTTGCGAAAATTATATTCCTTAACCACATAAAATCGGGTTTGTTTGGGAGTGCTCTCTATGAATGCTAATCTTCTAAATAATTGTTTTATGGGAAAATAAGTCTGAGAGTATATATCTGGTTCGGTTTGGTTTCTTCGTTTACTGGCATATCATCCCTCGTGGGATATTCAATGCTAAAGCCGTCTTTGAAGAAGAATAGCAGAGAACTCATAGCAGGGAAGATAAGGGGGTTCCTGCCTTTCCCAAGGGTATTAGTGGACGTAATAGTTCGACTGAAGTTAAATCTCGCATACTTCAAAGTCGTAATCCAGCACGTTAACCACTACGCCTCGGGAACTCCCTCACGCTATCTGATCGCACTCCAAGTAAGTGTAAATCTGTGAGTAGTGACCTCATACTTTCTATATCTCCAGAACAGCAGACTCACTACTAAATAAAGATTTGTGTCCACCCACTGGAAATCACTTTTTTCTGGAGTTGGGTCTACCCTTTACATCGTCAGAATAATTAAAAAATCGGTCATTGTAAAAATGTCACAGTCCAGCACTTGGCCATCACTCCACAGGGTTTCCCGCCGTATAAACCTATTTCATTACTGAAATATATTTTCAGGATTCTGCTTTAGTTCGTCGAATTTCTCTTCATCATTGAGGATTTCCTCATAGAGTAATGGTTAAAGTTCTGGACTGCATAATCGTAGTAAGCGAGTTCGAACTCCAGTCGCACTCTTCCGTTCATGTTCGAACAAATACTTTTGGGAAAGGTATGAACCCCCTATCCTCCTTGCTATGGGTTAAATAGCACCTCTACTGTCTTTATGGAAGGATGAATTTGCCATTAGATAACCAAGGAGGTTGATATGCCATTAAATAAAAAATAAATAATTTTCAATGAATATGTAAAAAAAAAAAGATTTATGCCGGGAAATTTAGTGAAACTATGCAATCTCCCTCTCATTTCCCATTGTTTATTAGCAGGTTGTCAGGAAGACTATTTCAAACGTCGCTCCATTGATTCAAGAAGTTTTCGATGAATTATCTCGATGAGAAAGGTATTTGCAATTTCATAACAGCTATGACAGAAATTCAATGAAATGAGGAAGCATTATCTTCAGATGTCATTAGCGTACACCTGCAAGACGTCTGCTAGGATATCTAATTAGTTATTCTCACATAATTTGCGAGATTGACACAAGTAGCTAAGATTCCATTTTAATCGCAGTTAGATGGGATATTAATTTTTATGAATAATATGTCAAGAAAAAAAAAAATGCAGACACCTTCCGATGAAAGAATTAGTTTAATTGAATATGGGGAAATCGAGATATTTATGTGTTTTTTTTTAATTTCTGTTTTCATGAAGGTGCCCGAAAAATCTGTAGAAAATAATATAGATGTGTCTCTGTTTCTCTTTCTCACTCTCACTCTCATCTTCACTGTCGCTCTTCCTCTTCCTCCTTTCTATCTCTCGCTCGCATTGTGTGTATATATATATATATATAATGAATAGAATTTTCGCAAATGACACGGGAGACCAGGGTTCAATCCCAGGTCGTGTCATGCCAAAGAATTTAAAATAGTACTTGATGCCTACTTGCTTAACACTCAGCATTATAAATTACGGATCAAGGGTAAAGTGGAACAATCCAGGTAAAGGAGTAGGTCCATCCCCTACACCTTGGTGTAGTAGCTATCGAAAAGGGAACCTTCGGGTCACCCGCGACTATGGTCACTAACTTATATGTATATATATATATAACTGCACACTAAAAATGAAAATGAACGTCCAATGAAATTTCAGCTCTTAATTAATCTGGCGCATATATATATATATATATATATAATTAAACCCTGTCCGGGGGCAAAAGTAGCTTGATAGCATCAGGAGTGGCATTACCGCCTTCAGCTACCGAAACTGTGTTATCACCCCTGGTTGGTGGTGATGAGGGAAGGGTATCGCACGTGCTTTCACGCGTTGTATGATAAAAAATATGTGGCGGGGTTATGTGTTTTTAAAAACGCGTCTTAAATAAAATATTTTTTAAACGATTAAAATATTCTAAAAACCTTCCTCACTTTCGGCCTTTTTCGATGATCACAATGAAATTTTTACTTCATTCGATATAGACTCTATTGTTACAGACATAATTCGCTGAAAAAAAGGGACCGAAGAAAGGGTCCACTTTTTTAGGATTTAAAAAGAAAATTTATTGTTTTTAAGATGTTTTATTCTGCACGCACTTTTCAAAAACAATACTTAAACTGGTTTAGTTTGGTTTGGTTTTATGGCATATCAACCGTTATAGGTTATTTAATGCCAAATCCATTTCTATAGATATGAACATGTAGTTGCTGTTTTGTTTTACTGCTCATCAACCTTTTTCGGATGATTTAACGCCGATTTAAATTTCAAACGTATCAGTTTAGTATAAGCATAGTTTTTTGTTTGCATATAGTTAAATGTCAAAGTAGTTCAGTTGAATGTCAAAATAGTTCTATTCTAAATAATTCAGTTTAGCAAAAGTACGCAGTTTCAATGTCACAACAGTCCTATTTCAAGCAATTCAGTTTAGCGTAAGTATTCTGTTTGATTCTATTTGACCTATATTTAGGTTCCGATCAGGTGCTTCCACCCCCGGGTCAGAGTGGACTTGGGAGCGATGAAAATGAAGCATTCCCCAAAGTTGAAGCATTACTGAAACCGCATTATCAGATTGCTTAATGTCATATCTAGGACACTCGTTGGTGTGGATCTTACCCTTCTGCAGAGATGCAGTCGGTGTATTCTACATCCCAGGCCGACTGAGCATTTTAAAAACAATATTTAAATTCTATAACTAACGCAACATCTATCTATCTATCTATCTAGTAATTTAGAATGACGTCGATGCAGAGTTTGTGGTGTTTGACTACTGTCAGTTTACCGTCTCTGCGTTAATCAGGACTGATTAACACATTGGCAAAAAATTGATAGTTTCTCAGCGAAATGTATTCCAACAAAACTCAAAACTAAATATAGAGTCCCATGAGAAATTTTAGCGGTGAGAGAAAAACGTACACTAGAGAAAACAGCCTCCAAAAACTATCGAAAAAAAACCAACAAACACAAATGCCCGAAAACTAAAAACGGCACAATATCAATTAGCAGGCATATATATAAAGAAACAGACAGAATACATTCAAAATCAGATAGATAAGATTAGAGACTCAGTGGAAGATAAACAATCTAGGATAGCCTGGCAAACAATAAACGAAGTGAGTAGAAGAAAGAACACAGCCAAAGCAAAACTGAAAACTGCAAACCAACAAGAAAGAATAAAATTGTGGAAACAGCACTTCGAAAACCTACTAGGAAACCCTCCGAAAATAGCACATAAACCAATCACCAGAATGATTAGTAAACAATTAGGCATTAAACTAGGACCGTCCACACAAGAAGAACTCGACTCGGTTCTCAGAAAAATTAAAAATAGGAAAGCTGCAGGGCAGGACGAGATTCCCCCAGAAGTATGGAAGACCAGACAATTCGACGACATACTGCTCCGACACTGTAATGCAGTACATAATCAAAATCCGATAGATAGATGGATGAAGGGATGCATCCTCCCCTTCCCTAAAAAGGGGGACCTCGGATTAGCCAAAAAACTACCAAGGCATAACACTTACATCCATAGGAGCCAAAATCTACAATGCCCTACCATGAAACCGCATAGAACCTAAAATCGACAACATACTTAGGAAAAGCCAAAATGGCTTCCGAAGAAATAGATCCACGACCTCACAAATATTAACCATCCGTAGAATCCTTGAAAGTGTACGGGCAAAAAACCTACAAGCGACATTAATATTTGTCGACTTTACCAAGGCCTTCGATTCCATTCACAGAGAAAAGATGGAACAAATCCTACTAGCGTACGGCATACCTAAAGAAACCGTAGCAGCAATAACGATTCTCCATAGAAACACCAAAGTAAAAGTACGATCACCAGATGAAGACATAGAATACTTCGACATTGTAGCAGGAGTACTACAAGGGGACACGCCGGCTCCGTACCACTTTATCATTTGCCTAGACTACGTACTTAGAACATCGATTGACAAAATCAGAGAGAATGGCTTCGAGCTGACAAAGAAAGGAGCAGAAGGTAACCCGCAAAAACAATTACCGACGCCGACTACGCCGATGACATAGCGATACTGGCAAACACACCCGACCAAGCCGAAACACTACTGCATAGTCTGGAACGAGCAGCCGTGGGCATAGGCCTCTATGTCAATGCACACAGAACGGAATATATATGCTATAATCAAACGGGCGACATCTCCACTCTAGACGGAACCCCTCTTAAACTAGTAGACAAATTAGGAAGCAGCGTCGCATCAACCGAAAAGGACATCGACAGGAGGTTAACGAAAGCATGGACAGCTATCAATAGGCTATCGATTATATGAAAATCAGACCTAACCGACAAAACAAAACGCAGTTTCTTCCAGGCAGCGGTCACATCGATACTGCTATATGGATGCACTACATGGACTCAAACAAAACGGCTTGAGAAGAAGCAAGACTGCAATTACAAAAGAATGCTGCGAGCAATCTTGAACAAGTCCTGGTGGCAACACCCCACAAGACACCAACTGTACGGCTCCTGCCTCCTATCACGAAAACTATCTCAGTTACACGAACCAGACATGCAGGACACTGCTGGAGAAGCAGGGACGAACTCATAAGAGATGTACTCTTATGGACCCCCACATATGGCCGTGCAAAAGCAGGACGACCAGCACGAACATACATTCAGCAGCTATGTGAGGATACGGGATGTTGTCCTGAGGACCTACCTAGGGCGATGATCGATAGGGAGAAATGGCGAGAGAGGGTCAGGGATATCCGTGCTACCAGCACATGATGATGATGATGAAGCAATGCCGATTGTGCAAATCTACCCTAAGTTAAATATGTTCCTGCTTAATGATTTTGAACTCTCTATATTAATTAGATTTGCAAATTCTATTAACAGTTCACTGAAGGATGAGCAACGTGAAACTCTGAGTCGTATTTTTTTCTGCTTTATTTTATTTTAAATATATGTTGATACTGCTCTGCATTTTCCTGCGTGTACTGATATTACAGATTTAGCGTAACACGATTATATATATATATATATATATATATATATATATATATTGTTGTAATAGATTACCAAGATGTATACGCAATATATCATGAACACATAACTAATACAAATTATAATTGGAGTCTGACACAAATCATATTCCAGCATAAAATACTAATATTGTATAATACTCCACAGAATATTACAATGTAATATATATCATCACCATGATGTTTATTGCGATTCTGACTCACCATACTCCTTCGCCTATTATGCTTACAAATCAAAACATTATTTTCTTCGTAATGCAATAATGATATTTTGTTCCTTAAATAAATCAACATCACCACACACACATACATACACACACACACGAATATATAAAGAAAGAAAGAATCTTTTCTTTGTCAATCAGTTGAGATTTTGGCGACATATCGCGTCTTATACATCCAGGAGACAACCTCAAATTTATCGCTCGGTACATGTATCTTCATACACATGCATATTAAATATCACTTATACGTTCACACACAATTATACGCAAATATAACCCCCACACACACACACTCTCTCTCTCTCTCTCTCTCTCTCTCTCTCTCTCTCTTTCTCTCACACATAAAGAGTTGAACACAATTCCAACGTTCTTTTTACTGAAATTTTCGATTTTTTCGATTTCAGCATTATCTTTCGTTCTCTGCCTGATGATTGTCGTTTATAAAACGTCATGAAACCTGAGGTCGCAGACAAGGTTCCATGCAATTAAACATATATAAAAACTAATATATATTTACTTATTTAACTAAAAAAGGCACAATATCAATTAGCAGGCATATATATAAAAGAACAGACTGAATACATACGAAATCAGATGGATAAGATTAGAGACTTAGTGGAAGATAAGCAATCTAGGATAGCCTGGCAAACGATAAACGAAGTGAGTAGAAGGAAGAGCACAACCAAAGCTAAATTGAAAGCTGCAAACCAACAAGAAAGAATAAAACTGTGGAAACAGTTTTTCGAAAATCTACTAGGAAACCCACCAAAAGTTACGCATGAACCAATCCCCAGAATTATTAGTAAGCAACTGGACATTAAACTAGGACCGTTCACTCAAGAAGAACTCGACTCGGTGCTAAGAAAACTTAAAAACAGGAAAGCTGCTGGGCTTGACGAGATTCCCCCAGAAGTATAGAAACCAGACAATTCGACGACATACTGGTCCGACACTGCAACGCAGTCTATAATCAAAATCCGATTGATAGATGGTAAACGGGATGCATCCTCCCCTTCCCTAAATAGGGTGACCTCGGATTAGCCCAGAACTACCATGGTATAACCTTTACATCCATAGGAACCAGAATTTACAATACCCTACTACGAAACCGCATAGAACCCAAAATTGACAACATCCTTTGGAAAAACTAAATTGGCTTCCCAAGAAATAGATCCACGACCTCACAAATATTGACGATCCGTAGAATCCTTGAAGGTGTACGGGCAAAAAACCTACCGGCGACATTACTATTTGTCGACTTCACCAAGGCCTTCGATTCCATTCAAAGATCGAAGATGGGACAAATCCTACTATCATACGACCTACCAGAAGAAACCGTAGCAGCAATAACGATTCTCTATAGAAATACCAAAGTGAAAGTCCATTCACCGGATGGAGACACAGAATACTTCGACATGGTAGCAAGAGTACTACTAGGGTTCACACTAGCCCCATACCTCTTTATCATCTGTCTAGACTTCGTGTTTTGAACATCGATTGATAAAATCAGAGAAAACATCTTCGAGGTGACCAAGAAAAGAAGCAAGAGGTACCTCGCAAAAACAATTACCGACGCCGACAACCCCGAAATATAGCGATTCTGACAAATACACCCAACCAAACCGAAACACTATCGCATAGTTTGGAACGAGCTGCCGCAAGCATTGGCTTCTATGTGAATGTACACAAAACGTAATATATGTGCTATAATCAAACATGCGATATTTCCACACTGGACGGAACCTCTCTGAAACTGGTAGACAAATTCACCTACCTAGGAAGCAGTATCTCATCAACCGAAAAAGACATAGACACACACCTAACGAAGGCATGGATAGCTATCGATAGGCTATCGATCATATGGAAATCAGACCTGACCGATAAAATGAAAAGCAGTTTCTTCCAGGCAGCGGTCATGTCAGTACTGCTGTATGGATGCACTACTTGGACGCAAACAAAACGGCTGGAGAAGAAGAAGCTAGACGCCAATTACACAAGAATGTTGCAACCAATATTGAATAAAATCCAGGCGGCAACACCCCACAAGGCACCAACTATACGGCCACCTGCCTCCCATCACGAAAACTATCCAAGTTAGACGAACCAGACATGCAGGACACTGCTGGAGAACTAGGGACGAGCTCATAAGTTATGTACTCCTATGGACCCCCCACATATGGCCGAGCAAAAGCAGGACGACCAGCTCGAGCATATATACAGCAGCTATGTGAGGATACGGGATGTAGCACTGATGATCTGGCAGAGGCGATGAACGATAGGGAGAAGTAGCGAGAGAGGGTCAGGGATATCCGTGCTTGCGGCACGACATGAGGATGATGATGATGGTAGCTCTATCAAAGATATTGAGCGCTCCCCAAATTATATCACATTTGGCTTCCCACAAACCTACGAAGTGAGATAGTGACAACTAACACTGTTATATATATATATATATATATATATATATATATATATATATATACATATATATATATATTGTTTACTCTTTATTTTGTATCACGTCTTGTTATTTATTTGGTACCTTGTTGACTTCTCTCTAGTAATATTTAGTTGGTTTCGTGTTCAAGAACTTTTCGAGAGAGACACTTTTTCACCTAATCTTCTTGAGAAAATTATTTGACCTTCAGAATATTTTGTCGTGAATGGAAAAGAGGGAAATCATGGAGCAAAGCCTGGTGAATATGGTGGATGGGAGAGAACAGAGCAGCCTCAATCTATTTTTTCCTGTGTGATTCTTGCATTATCACTGCATGATTGTGTGGCCTTGCGTTATCATCAGAAAAGACATTTCTCCGATTGACAAGTGCGAAGCGTTTTCGTATAAGACTTTTATGCACACATGAAGCTGTAGAGAATATAAGTCTGCCTCGAGTGACTGATTGAGGCTGAAAAATTCAAATTATATAATACTGCCGTGATCCAACCATATATACAGCATTAATTTTCTTCCCTGAATCACCGCCGTTGGGGTACGCTTCCAAGATTCATCATGGTCAATTTATTGTTTTGGCTTTGAACATCGCCAAAAAAGATCCATTCTTCGTACCTTCTAATTATATTCTTGATAAACAGGTCATTTCAAGCTCCTTTGAAAGAAAACTTACACAATGGATACGTGAGATTTTTTTTATTCTTCTAAATCAGAGTATGAGGAAGACAAACGCACAATTTTCACTTTTTTTTCCCTAGGTAGTGGCAGTTTGGGGATAAGGGTTTGCCGAGGTCAAGTGGTAATTCACGAGTACTTTTTCGTGGATTGCATTTCAGTAATTTTCCTAAAATATCTTAATCAACATCCGATTAGAGTCCTTGTCTGAGTTCATCTCTCAGTTACGTATCGCCTGAATTGAACTTTTATTGTTTGGTTTGGTTGGTTTGGTTTTATGGCATATCAACCTTTGTAGGTTATTTAACGCAAAATCCATTTTTATGTAAATAATCAGTTCTATTGAAAACAGTTAAGTTTAGCATAAGTACACAGTTTAATCGTTGAAAACACTTCCATTTCAAAGTATTTAAGCAGTTATATGTAATAATTCAGTTAAGTGTAAATACAGTTTTAATGTCGAAAAACAGTTCAATTTGAAATAATTCAGTTAAGCATAAGCACGCAGTTTAAGTGTAAGTACGGTTAATTGTCAAAAACGTTTCTATTTCAAGCTATTCAGTTTAGTCAATTCATTTTAGCATAAGTATGCTGTTAGTTATATTTAACCCATAGATAGGACCCTATCAGGTGCTACCACTCCGGGCCAGAGTGGACCTGGGAGCGATGGCAATGAAGGGGTACTCCGCATTCCCCAAAGCTCCAACACGGCTGGAACTTCACCATCAGATTGTTTAGTGTCATATCAGGACAGTCTTTAGTGGGGGGTCTTACCCCTCTGCAGAGGTGCAGTCAGTGTATTATACAGCCCCAGCTGACTGGGCAATTGAACTTTTTATACCAGTTTAATACATAAGTCAGTAATGCCGCCACTAAATTTTCTTAGCAGTTTCTCTAGCTCTTTTGTTGTTATTTTAAAACCCACAACATTATATCTCGATTATGCACTTTCAGTTCGTTCATTTAAGGGGCTTGTGATCAAAGATCATAGATTAAAACAAATGACCGATGAAAGCGGTCATGTCAATACTGCTGTATGGATGCACCACAAGGACGCTGGCAAAACGTATGGAGAGAAAGCTTGACGGCAATTGCACGAGAATGCTGCAAGCTGTACTGAATAAGTTCTGAAAGCAACATCCAAGAAGGAAGCAACTGTTCGGACACCTCCCACCAATGCCGAAAAACCATCCAAATTTGACGAACAAGACATGCTGGACACTGTTGAAGATATAAGCGTGATATCATAAGTGATGTACTCCTGACTCATCACACGGACGAGCAAGGGTAGGGAAACCTGTTAGAACCTATCTACAATAGCACTGTACTGCTGATACAGGATATAGCATGGAAGACTCACCGAGTGCGATGAACGATTGGGACAGTTGTCGGAATAGGGTCTGGGAAATCCCTGCTAGTGGCATACCATAATAATATATATATATATATATATATATATATATATATATATATATATATGTTAACACTTCAACGGGAGAAAATTTATATTATGATTTCGAACATTTCCTTTTCATCCCAATAAATCCATTTTCTAAATTTTCCTTCGGTATTTACCTTCTCATCAGTTTTGATTTATGTTTAATTAAATAAATTCCTATAGAAATGTTCATATTTTTTAATAATCCATTGGATGTTATGTATTGAGAAGAAAGGTGAACAAGTTAAGTTTGTTTCAAATTTTATGAAAGTAGTCTCATAGAACTGGTAACGCATTTTTCAATCGCACGATAAAATTTCTAAAAATGTGTTGACAGGAATTGTAAATGAGAAGGGTAGACTGTTTCAAATCATAATGTAAACATGTAACAGGGTAATAAGGAAAGAATGCACACATACACACACACACACACACACATATATATATGTACATATAATAAGTACAATGTATACACACATATATGTGTATGTATATATATTGTACTTATTATATATCTTATATATATGTATAGATATTTTTGGCCTTGTAGGTAGAGAGTTCGGTATTGGTCTAGGAGACCAGGGTTCAATCCCAGATAGATTCATACCAAAAACTCAGAAATGGTATTCGATAGCACCTTGCTTAACATTTAGCATTATAAAGTACGGATATATATATATATATATATATAAAGATGTAAATAGGTTTGCTTAATTATAGTACAAGGCCTCGAGCTCACTCGTTAAGGTTTGCTAATCTAGCATACTAACCATTACACCACCCGAGGCACCCTTGCCAGACCTGAAGTCGTAATTTACTCAATCTTTTGCTTAGATGTGGCACAAGGCCGTATGAATGGGACACCCAATGACACTCAAGCTCAAGATGGTTTGTTAATCTGGCATGCAAGCCATTAAATCACCAGCGTAAGCATATATGGTGATTCTCACCTTTAATCTTTGAAATCATCCCACTTTTGGATCAGTCTTCAAATAGACCAAAATCTTATTCCAAAACAAAAGAAAAATCTTTATATACGCCCATAAATTATCATGCATTGTCTATTTATATCAGACTTTAAGGGTTTGTATATCACTTAAACATTTCTTGTTTTAACTATCCCTCTCATAATAATGGAACATATTTTTTTCAATTCGTATTTTAATTCAAATAGAGCTTGTACATATTATTTAAATGTATATGCATAGAATTATTTGTTTATATATCAGAAAGTATATTATTGTCATTCTGTAGCTTATTTTCATATTCTTGCATTCTATATCACATCTTCTTAGCGTCTTCCAGCGCATCGGAGTGGACTTGACAAAGCAGAAAAATGGTATTATTATTACAAATCAAAACATTTAGAAATGACTAGATAAAACGGTTTTTATCTCTTACAGTATATATATAACCAACGAAATAACTAAAGTCTTTTAAGGGCCTTTTATTCGTAGCAAAAGATAATCCATTAAGTAATCTATGTCCTAGTATTTTCTGCAATACCTTTATACTAGTGCGTGCAGAAAAGTTTTTGGCTTGACCAAGAATTAAATGACCTTGATCCTTACATGGGATTTTAAATATTCATTCAGAATTTTGATATTCATGTGAGATAAGTGTGGTAGTGAAAGAATAACATTAACACCTTTCATATTGGTTTGCTCCCCACCAATACCTCCACCTCAATCCCCGGTTGCCGAATCTACACGAAACTGGTTCAGTTTCATTGCCAGGCAAATATAGAGATTTCTAAGAGAAAATTTCGGGCTAAAATAGCCACTTGTCTCATTAATTTGGATACGAATAAAATCACGAAAAAGTTTTATATCATTATGTATGAATTTACCCAACTCCTTTGTCACCATGAGGATGCGACGCAAGGCCAATTTTTAGCGGAGTTTAACAGGCTTTAATTCGGTGTTGATGCAGTTTTTACCAAGAATCAGTCGTGTCGATACAGCTATACAGATACAAAACATGGACGCTAACTAAGCGTATGGAGAACAAGCTTGACAGCAATGACACAAGAATAGTGCGGGTTGTATTGAACAAGTCCTGGATGGAGCACCCCACAAAGTATCGTATATTGGACCGCTGAACAAACAATGAAGGACACGTAGATATATAAAAAATATGATTTATATTTTCATTCTTCGACGGTGAAGATTGTGTGTAGTAGGGATACAGTCAGAGAGATTTCGCACATATCTTTCTTCTGTGGCGGGAGCCCTTTCTGTTAAGTAGTGCGACGGCCGGAGAACACACACAGGGAGCTAACAAGTCTGCTTGAGTGATCAGAAGGTCTCTGCCTTCAGTCCAAAATTACAGACCTTATGTAGTCTTTCAAGTCCCACGTATTTTCTGTTTATGACTGGTTATCGGAACTTACGGGTTTTTTTCCGGTAATTTGTTGATCTTATCTATGAACGGAACCGACAGGCAATAAATTACATTCTCACCATCATCCTTTTTTTCCCTCTTTCATGGGAAAAAATGTTGTTATTGTTGTCTTGCGACGGCATTAAATCTACTAAGTTCACCCTCGGCTCTCCGTCGCCAACTCAGCTAATATATTACAAAAGCAGCAGCGTAATAGCAACCAACCACCCATCACAAAAACTATCGAAGTTAGACGAACCAGATACGCCAGACACTGCTAGAGAAGTAAGGACGAACTCATAAGCGATATACTCCTGTGGACCCCTTCACATAGACGAACAAAGGTAGGAATACCAGCTAGAACCTATACACAACAGCTCTGTGCCTATACTGGATGTGGCTTGGAAGACCTCCCGGGAGCGATGGACGATAGAGACGAGTGACGAGAGAGGGTTAGAGAGATCCGTAATAGCAACGGAACATGATGATGACTTTTTAAATGTTTACCATTCCATGATTAAAGAGCAGTCTACCTTATAATTTGCTAATAGCTGGAGGGAGAATAATTCGATATATACCTTTCCCAAGCGTATTAGCGCTATGTGGAAATGCAAACCTCTTCGTCTTTTATTTGAACATGGATCATAGTGTCTGCTCGTATTTCCTACTACAGTAACCACTACACCACAAGCATGTAAATATTCATGTTTGTGAACTAACAGTGTTGAAAAAGTATCGAGACTGAAACAGCATTTGACAAGAAAGAAATGACAGGGTGACAGAACCGCGTCCTCAAAATCAGCCAACCATAGATGGTAGAAGAGATAAATACACGCCATTTCGAAAGACAATTGTGTAAGGCGAATGCAAACTGCCTCGCTCTGGATTTCAACTTGGCTCTCAGATTTCATTTCCAAGAATGAAAACTATTACTGACCCAGTTGGCTGAGGCGGCCAAAAACTGACTGCATCTCAGCAAATGGATAAGATTTCCACATCGTGTGTCCTTGACATAAGATTAAACAATCTGATGGCGAGGCTCTTGTCTTGGAGCTTTAGGAAATGCGGAGTACCCCTTCATTGCCCTTGCTTCCGGGTCCACTGGGGATGTAGAATACATCGACTACATCTCTGCAGAGGGATTAGGCTTCCCCAACGAGTTTTCTGGATATGACTCAAAACAATCTGATGGTGAGGGTTTATTAATGCTTTGAAGAATGCGGAGTAGCTCTTCATTGCCATCATTCCCAGGTCAACTCGGACCCGGAGTAGTAGAACCCGATAGGTTCCTATCTATGCATCAAATAGAACTAAGCAGTGTAATAACGCTAAACTGAATTATCTCAAAATAACTATTTTTACATTTATCTGTGTCAACAAAAAACTGTACTTACACTTAACAGAATTGTTTGAACTTTTATCAAAATGATTGAATTTGGCGTTAAATGATTTTAAAGGGTTGATACGCCGCCAAACAAAACAAGTAACTAACCGAAGACCATTACGTTAAGCCCATCTCTTGGTTGGTAAAAGTTTAGACCGGTAGCCATGAGGAAGTACGATGAAGTTTCCTTGTTATTGGCTGTGGACTGTCACGTGAAAATTTAGAGAAAGTTTGTTAGATTCAAAAGCGATGCAAATGTTGGTTGGAGAACAGTGAAAAATCAATAAATTCTAGACAAAAAAAGTGAATGTAAAAACGCTTTCAAGAATATTAAAAGGAAATAAAGACGATAAAATGGTAAAACTCAAGACATGAAGCAATGACCAAAATAACTCAGACAAGGTAAAGAAATATTTTATATGACTAATCTCCTTTTTATTGAAGTCGGTTCATACATTTTGTTCGTCTGAAACAAGTCAGTATTCTAAACTTACCAAATTTGTATTTTGCACTAAATTTATCGTATTTCACAAATTATAAGACGCCCTATTTTTTTCAAAAACATTTTTCTTATGAAGTCAAGAGTCAGAATTAGACTAAGTGGAGTTCTTATGTGGTTGTAGCCCTTAAATAAACCCCGATCATCTCTTCAAATGTATGTATGGTGACGATTTCTTCAACAGTTACAACAAGAACCCTTTCTTAGGTAACTACGTATGACAGTTGTACTTGCAGATACTTCATATGAAAATAACACCAATCTGGGAAAAATTAAATGACAATGATTTATGTGCCCATACACACTACCTGATTGTTGTACCCCAGTATTTAATTAAATTAGAAACGAGATGCACATGAAACTTTTAAAATAACCTTACTATGAAAAGGACTATAATTCTTAGACGAAAATCATTCACCAGACATATATAGTTTAAGCCCGTTTTTTTTATATATGTTGGTAAAAATGCTGTCTAAATATGAGTGCGTCGTCTTATAAACCCATAAAAATTTTGAGTAACATTTTAGCTTGGTGGGAAGCTAAATAAATAGCTACAAGCCTATGCGTATCAAATATGATACTTTTATAGTTAAAGGGATCCTTGCTCTATCTTAAATAAAATTCAAAGTAAATATTTTTCTTTCACATTCAAAGAATCAAACCTAAGAAAGTGTCAATTCATTATTTGATTAGAAAATCAATTTGCTCAATAACATTTATAGTAACCACAGCATTTATTCGATATCGTCTGCTCGTTACAAAGCCGAAGGGTTTAGAAAAACCGTTTGATATGACGCGACAGGGACGGTTATATTGATGGAACACTGTTTGGAGAGAATGGTAAGAAGGAATACACCGTCGTCATCAATATAGAAGAGTCGGAAGTGCGAGTCAGAACAATGAAATTGCAATAGTCAAGATAAGAAAACAAGTTTTCTGTAATCTCGAGGTGGATTCGTTTTATCGTCTTTTTATTGGAAGCCAATAGTACTTGTACATAAAGGAAGTAAAAAGGCTGAATATAATTTGATATTTATCTGCACGTATCTTTATGACAATAATGTCTATCTTGTGATGTTTGGCTGGCGTTAGGTTTGGAAATTTGCCAGTTCTTATTCAGTTTATGTACGAGTCTTCCGGTATATCGAATGATTACAAATACCTTTGAATTGCTCGGCTGATATTTCTTGAATCAGTTATATTGATAGTTACCATATTTAACCAACCCCTCCGCTCGGGCAGGATATGACACAAGGTCAATTTTTAGGCAGAGTTTAACAGGTTTGAATTCAGAGTTTTCCTTCTCCTAGACTAGTTGCCTCACTAAGGCTGAAGAACCTAGTCTGCCCTACTATTTACCCATAGCTGGAGGGAGAATAATTGGATTCATACCTTTCCCAAGGGTATTAGTGCTATGTGAAATGCAATCAGTCTCGTCCAGGATTTGAACTCGTGTCGCCGTGTCAATTTTCTAACCATTACATCACGGGCACCTCCAGAATATATTGATAGTTACATACGAAATAAAGTACGCATGTATCCTACAACCAACTCTCTCTCTCTCTCTCTCTCTCTCTCTCTCTCTCTCTCTCTCTCTCTCTCTCTCTCTCTCACACACACACACACACACGCATTTATATATATGTGTATGTATATATATATGTAAGTTGGCCGACCGTAGACGAGGGCAACCCGAAGGCTCTCTTTCAATAGCTACTAATTCTAGCTGTAGAGTAGGGCGCTACTCTTTTTCCTGGATTGCTTCACTTACCCTTGATCCCTAACTTAAATTGCTTAGTGTAAAGCAAGGAGGCATCAGGTACCATTTTTTGGATTTTTGGTATGAGGGATTGAATCACTCTCTACCGGACCATTAGCAAACACTTGAACCATTATAGTAAGAAAAATTAAAGCTGGCCACCTCAGTCGAGGCAGACCCGAGCTACTAAACCGAGGTATAAGGAAGGACGCTTCTCCTTTTCTAGGATGTTTCCCCTTTACTCTTGATCATTACCTTATAGTTGTGTGTAGTAAACAAGGCGGCATCAAGTATATATATATATATATATATATATATATATATATATATATATATATATATATATATAAGTAATTAACTTTTATATAAACTATTGAATAATTCTGATGGTTGGAAAAAAAACAGTTGGTACAATTTATAAATAAAAAATATTAAACAAACTGATATTCGAGAAAAAATTCCATATAAAAAGAAGACTATAAGTTGACGCACTACTTGAAAATAATAAACAAATAACGCATGACTAGCCAAAAGAGAAAAAAAAACACCGCCAAATTCCTTAATTTAAACGTATGTGTGCTCAATTCGCTAAGTAAAGCGAAATATAAATGCCAAAAAAGTCAGGAAAGAATCAACCCAGGTTTTATCTAAACGGATCATCAGGTCGATAGTGATGCCTTGAAGGTTAGAATTGTGGTAATGATTATTTTTGTGAAACGCAGGTAATATTTTGTCTGACTCCTTAGACCTTTATATATATATATATATATATATGTGTGTATGTGTGTGTGTGTGTATGTGTGTGCATGTGTGTGTGTGTGTATACGAGGCGCATACGATAAGTTTCCAGACTTTTTTCGTATGGGCACTTTTATTGATATTACACACATGAAACTCTAGTCCCCTTCGATGTAATCTCCTCCGGCTTCAATGCACTTGTTGTACCCTTCCAACAACTTCTGGAAGGCCCCATGGAAGTCATCTTGTGTGAGCGTGTCAATGACCCTCGTCACAGCCTCTTTCATCTCCTCAATTGTCTCATAACGCTAGCCTCAGCTTAGGGAATAAGCAAACGTCACAGGGAGCAAGGTCTGAACTCTTAGGAGGCTGGGGAACTGTCTTGATGCCCATCTTGGTCAAATAGTCTATGACAAGGATGGAATTGTGGACTGATGTATTGTCCTGGTGGAAATGTCACTGACCCGATTTGAAGAGTGCTGGCCTCTTCCGTTGGAATCTCTTCCTGAACTCCCATAAAACCCCAATGTAGTAAATCTAACCCTAACCCTTTCGCCAATCAACTCTGGTGTATTGATTTTCTTACACCTCCCACACCTCTCATCATCCCTGACAGACTCGCTGCCTTCCTTGAATCTCTTATGACAATCAAAAACTGATGCTCAATTCATGCAAGTGGCTCCAAAAGCAGTCTGAAGCAGTCCATACGTTTCTGTGGCATTTCTTTCCAAGTTTAAACATAATTTTATTGCATATCGTTCTTCTAAAGTGTTCTCACGTCCAGATTGCATTTTTGAAATTCCCCAGCTATGACAATCAGGCTTTAGTATGGTGTATTCCAATTGCTGCTGTAGCTGTTCATTTGAAGCTGAAGTCATAAAAATTAGTCAGTCATCTCATAAAATGTATAGCAATAACATACTGAATTTTCAAGAGTCTACGACAATTTTAAATGCCTATACAAAAAAAGTCTGGAAACTTATTGAATTCAATATATATATATATATATATATATATATATATATATATATATATATATATATATATATAATTTGTAAAACCATTTTGTTAATAACAATCTTAAACGAGCCTGAGTTCATATTTTTGGCACACAGCTAAAAGTTTTCAAATATTTTTTATTTGACACGAATAATTCTACATAGTATAAATCCTTTGTATGCACAAATTTAAATGGTTTCAAGAAATGTTACGTAATAGCATACATTTAAACGGATCACATATCAGATTTGTAAGTGAATAGATCGTAGGTAATTTCATTTTTAAATTAGTTAAAAGTAATTTATTTGCTTTCTATTATTGGTATAATTTCTACACAGAGAAATTGGTTTCACTTACTGTAAAAGTAAGTAAGTAAAGTTGGCGACCTTAGTCGAGGCTGACTCGAAGGCTCCCTTTGTACTATACGAATGTGTAGGGGAGGGCACTACTTGATTCCCACGATGGCTCCACTTTACCCTTGATCCTCACCTTATAGGGTGAGTGCTAAGCAAGACGGCATCAAGTACCATATTTGAGTCTTTGGTATGACTCGACCAGGGACTGAACCCTGGTCCCGGACCAATGGTGAACACTCTACTCAATAGACCCATAGCCCAGTTAAAATTATAGTAAAGTTGGCGGCCGTAGTCCAGGGTGACCCGAAGGCTCCCTTTTCGATAGCTACTTCACCAAGTTGCAGAGGAGGGCATTATTCCATTCCCACGATGACTCCACTTTACCCTTGATCCTCACATTTTAGGGCTGAGTGCTAAGCAAGGAGGCATCAAGTAGCATTTTTTGAGTCTTTGCTATGACTCAACCTGGGATTGAACCACGGTCCCGATCCATTGGCGAACACTCTATTCACTAGACCCATGGCCCGGTTAAAATTATAGTAAATTTGGCGACCGTAGTCGAGGGTGACCCGAAGGTTCTCTTTTCGATACCTACTATACAAAGGTGTAGGAGAGGGAGATACTCCTTTCCCATGGTTGACCTGATTGAACCAAGGTCTCCCGGGCCACTGGTGAACACTCTAACCGTTATGCCAATGATCTAAAAGCAATAATTATATTCAATATATTAGTTATTTGTTTGCAGTCTGTGAAGTGGTTACAAGTATTACTGTTTAATACTAATTCAATTCAACACTATTAATTCATTTGCACACAGTCAAATGATTCCAAGAATTGCGATCGGACACCGATAATTAAGTTTAGGCTCAAAGTTAAAGAGTTCTAAGAATTGCTTTTTTAGAACTCAAAATTCTATTCAACATTCGTTTGTACTCTGTGAAATGATTCCAAGTATTACTATTCATCACTAACAATTCAGTTTGAAAGTTATTCATTTACACACAGTAAATGGTCAAAGAGTTCCATTTCTAACAATTCAAATTAGTATAAGTCGTTTGTTTGTACATCACTTCAATGTCAAATACTTCCATTTGACCCATAGATAGGACCCTGTTAAGTGCTACCACAAACCAGAAGCAGTCCTAAAAATGAGATGGCTTGCATTCAACGGGACTTTGAATTCAAGCGAATCAACCAAACCTGAGAAGAAAACTACACCCCGAATTTAATAAGAAAAAAACTTGTAATCTAATAAATTCTAATATTTCAGCGAGTAATAGAGTAAAATAAAAGAAAGCAAAAAGTTTGGGAAATTCTTGGATTTTGCCGAGGATCTTAACCCTTGTGAGATATAAAAATTACGGTGATACCCGTTGTTGCAAGGGAACTTGGAACGGTATTCAAATTCCTAGAAAATAGCCTGGGAGAACTGGAGCCAAAAAAGTAACCTTGAAGAACTCCACACTACTCAAATCAATTAGGATACTTAGACGTGTCCTGGTAATTATGAGACTTGCAATCACTGAGACTTTAGTCAAAAATCACCATTTAGTACTCGTATGACAAACTAACTAAGAATAAAAATTCAATAAACTCTAAATTCTACTCATTTCAGGTTTTCTGTCTGTTATACGTACATTGTCAGTTTTTCTTTCGCTCAAGTATCCTCTGTATTTTCGATCATTTCCTTCTAAAAATTTTCTTTCCAATCTGCTTCAATTTTCTGAGAACAAAGTTCGATTTCCTTAAAGAATTTTTCTTCCTTTTTCTTTATCCGTTATTTCTATTCTTCCAGTGTCATTTTTACCATTCCTCTTTTCAGATCTTGCCCGCAATTTCTGCATCTTGTTTCCGTCAAGCATCATATTTTCATACTTCTTTCCCAACTCCTAGACAGCATCATTACAATTCTTTTTATTTTTTTTGGACATTTATTTTAAACTATTTCCACCGACTGGAATATTGAATTACTATGAACATGAAATTTAGAAAATACATCTTAAAATGTTGATATTTGAACCCGATGTTACAATGCCGAAGGAAATACTCACTAGAAAACACATTTCGTTGTGCAAGTGGAAAATTTCTATATTAAATGAAACTGGCTCTTTGCCAACAACTTTATAAATAAATCTTTTAATATACTTGAGCAAAATATATCAGGAATACTGTTAGACCTTTCACTTTCGATTCAAGACAAATAGAAAAGATTATGATTAAACTATCTATTGTATAAAACTAAAACTTAATCATTACGTTGCAAAGTACCGAATTACCAACATAATATATATATATATATATATATATACCCTGACACATATATAAGCCGGTACGTATATATATATATATATATATATATAATTTAAGAGAGAAAACAATAATTTTCAAATGAAATTAAGCAGAGACATAAAGGAATTAAAATCTTCTAAATGTATATAGGTGAGTGCCGACAAATCAAGAAATATATACAAAGTTGAACCCTCTAAGTACCAAGAAATTTTAAACAAAAAAATTACGGATAATTATAAAATTGATAAGGATAACACAATAGACCAAATAACTAAGGACACTTGCAATTTCGCTAGTAAACTACATATTAACGATAGGTTAAGAAAATTCCAAAAGAAAGATGCTTACATTCTATTCAAGGACCATAAACCAAATTTTATAAATAAATTGCAAACTAGATTAATTAATCCCTCTAAAAAAGAGTTAGGTAAAATTTTAAAAAAATTAATTCAAAATATTGTTACGAATGTGAGAGAGGCTAGCCATTGTAATCTTTGGAGAAACTTTTTAGAAACCATTGAATGGTTCAGGAAGATAAAAAATAAAAGTAAAGCTAGCTTTATACAATTTGACATCATTGACTTTTATCCGTCTATATCTAAAAAAAATCCTAAAAGATAGTATCAACTACGCAAGAGAATATATAGATATAACTAGGGAACAATATGATATAATATTAGCGTGTAGAAAAACTGTCTTAAGAAATAATGGAACCACATGGATAAAAAGTGGACCTATGAATTTTGATGTACCTATGGGGGGATAGGACTGTTCCCAAATAGCAGACCTTGTGGGTCTATATATATTGCATGTACTAAATAGAATTATCAATTCAGATCATGTAGGATTGTACCGAGATGATGGGTTAATGTATATCCCGAATAGTAATGGCCCAAATAGCTCTAGTATACAAAAGAAAATTATAAGAGCCTTTAAACTCTTAGGTTTTAAAATAGAAATATCATCAAACAATAAGATAGTCAATTTCTTGGATGTGACCCTAGACCTTTCTAACAACACCTATAAACCTTTTATAAAAATGGATCAGCCCCCTTCATATATTAACGTAAATTCAAACCACCCGAAAGCTATAATTAAACAAGTTCCAAAGGCTGTAAACCTAAGAATAAGAAATCTATCAGCAAATGAAGAAATATTCCGAAAAGGTAGTAAAATGTATATTGATGCACTAAAAAGTAGCGGGTATAAAGAAAACTTTACCTATAAAGAAGAGAAGGTGCCTAATGGTAATAATAATAAAGAAATAAATAAGGAAAATAGACGTAAAAATAGAAAAAGGAAAATAAAATGGTTCAACCCCCGTTCTGTAGGCTAACTAATATAAATATAGGAAAATATTTTTTGAAACTAGTAGATAAACATTTTAAACACGGAAATAAACTACATAAAATATTTAACAGAAAAACGTTAAAAATAAGTTACTCTTGCACGAAAAATATTTTTCAAATAATTAATAGCCATAATAAAAATATAACTAAAGATTTTCAGGACCAAATAAATAATAATAATAATAATAATAATAATAATAATAATAATAATAATAATGATAATAATAATAACGGTATAAATAAAGAATGTAATTGTAAACCCCGAGACATTTGTCCTATGAATGGACTATGTAATTTAAATAATGTAATATACCAAGCCATAATTTACCCTAAAGAGAATATCACAGATAAGAAAACTTATATCGGATTGGCATCCACTAAATGGAAGGAGAGATATTTTAACCATAAATTTACCTTCTCCCACGAACACCTAAAACATCATACGGCACTATCGAAACAATTCTGGTTTTTAAAAAACAAAGGGTTAACCCCTGAGATAAAATGGTCTATTTTGAAAAAATCAAATACTCCAAAGAGTTTTAACGGTAGATGCAATTTATGCTTAGAAGAGAAAATCTATATTTTAACACATAAGTGGCCTGATAAGTTATTAAATAAGAGAAGTGAGCTAATAGCTAGATGTAGACATAAGACTAAATATAAACTAGAGAAATTTAACAAAGGGTTAACCCCTGAGATAGAATGGTCTATTTTGAAAAAATCAAATACTCCAAAGAGTTTTAACGGTAGATGCAATTTATGCTTAGAAGAGAAAATCTATATTTTAACACATAAGTGGCCTGATAAGTTATTAAATAAGAGAAGTGAGCTAATAGCTAGATGTAGACATAAGACTAAATATAAACTAGAGAAATTTAAAGACATAGAAATAAATAGTGAAACCAGGAAAAAAAACGTATCCAACATACACACTAGGAAAAAATTGGTAGCTAATTAAATGGTATCGAAATTAATATAAGCATTAATATTTCTCTTAAAAGTTAATTATCGAACTTAACATGAAAAGAAAATAAATTAAACAAAGAAATAAAAAAAGTTAAATTACCGTAATTATAACTGACAGAAGAAATTTGAAAATTAAAATAAAACGGAAATTCAATAAAACGAGGAGGTAACTCCTTAATCTCTCCTCCCCCACTCCAACCCACATGTCTATTCTGTTTTAATTGATTATCCATGGAATCTGAAGAAGTCCAGTATAAATTTTTTTTCTTCGTGTTTTTGGTTCACACCAGAAACTGAAAAACAGGATGGAAATAAATTTATAATCCTAAATTAAACGGTCTTTGTTTTTTTCTTAAAGAAATATATATATATATATACGTACCAGCGTATATATATATATATATTCATACGCCGATAGTACCCGGGTGTTTATGCTCAAATAGTAAACCTCTAAAGAAATAAACACGGTGACCTGAGTTCATGTCCTTGACGAGGTCATTTGCATTTCACATAGCGCTAATACATTTGATAACGATATGAATCCAACTTTACTCTCTCCACCTATTGGTAATGTATAGGGCATACTCATCATCATCATATCGTGCTGGTAGCACGGATATCCCTGACCCTCTCTCGCCACTCCTCCCTATCGTTCATCGCCCTGGGTAGGTCTTCGGGACAACATCCTGTATCCTCACATAGCTGCTGAATGTACGTTCGAGCTGGTCGCCCTGCTTTTGCGCTGCCATGTGTGGGGATCCATAAGAGTACATCTCTTATGAGTTCATCTCTGCTTCTCCAGCAGTGTCCTGCATGTCTGGTTCGTCTAACTTGAATAGTTTTCGTGATAGGGGACAGGTGGCCGTACAGTTGGTGTCTTGTGGGGTGTTGCTGCCAGGACTTGTTCAGGATTGCACGCAGCATTCTTGTGTAATTGCCATCTAGTTTCTTCTCCAGTCGTTTTGTTAGCGTCCATGTAGTGCATCCATATAGCAGTATCGATGTGACCGCTGCCTGGAAGAAACTGCGTTTCATTTTATCGGTTAGGTCTGATTTCCATATAATCGATAGCCTATTGATAGCTGTCCATGCTTTCGTTAGCCTCGTTTCGATATCCTTTTCGGTTGATTCGACGCTGCTTCCTAGGTAAGTGAATTTGTCTACTAGTTTAAGTGGGGTTCCTTCTAGAGTGGAGATGTCCCCCGTTTGGTTATAGCACATATATTCCGTTTTGTGTGCATTAACATAGAGGCCTATGCTCGCTGCTGCTCGTTCCAAACTATGCAGAAGAGTTTCGGCTTGGTCAGGTGTATTTGCCAGTATCGCTATGTCATCGGCCTCTTTATCATTTGTCTAGACTACGTACTTAGAACATCGATTGACAAAATCAAAGAGAATGGCTTCGAACTGACGAAGAAAAGAAGCAGAAGATACCCTGCAACTACAATCAGGACATACTAGAACTCTTTAATTATGGTAAGTCAAGCTGTCTGGAAGAAGAAAAACTCTGAATATTGACCTGTTAAACTTAACATTAACCGTATTAATTATTTACGACGGTAACCGTTGCATCAATTGTGCCTCCATATATAGGACACTGAAAAGTTCTAACTCTATAACGTAATTGAACAGCTCATTGGAAATTGAAAGAATGGATAAATAAATAGATAAATAAATAAATAAAGCAGACAGTAGTCGTTGAATAACAAGGCCGGAAATGACTTAGGAAAGATAGAGTTCCGAAATCTCGTGCGCATGCGTGAGTAGAGGGATGTTCCTGCTCCCGAAACGACAGGCGGAAGTAAATGGGACGACCTGAGGTGAAGACCTCAGAAGAACACCAGCCACAAAGAATTAAGGGACTAAAGTTTACGAGCCCTAATTGGTGCGGGCACATTAGGCTACGAGACCCAGTGGATCAGCATGTGAGAACCAGGAAAAATTCAAGATGTGTATCTGCTCATTTTTTCTCCCATAGGCTATATTGCTTACAATTTTGTCTAGTTGACTGTGGTCTCATGTTTCGTATTCTCCTCCTTCTTTCTCCCGGCAGCTGCTTGCTCTGTACTAGTAAACAAATCTTTCGTATATGTTTCGCATGTGTCAACTTGTCACAACGGGTGTCTAAAGCTTATTAAGTGCAGATATGGCACACATCTCCGGGTTATAGTGAAACTGGGTGTAATATAAGGGATAAAGTTCTATTTTTCCTAACCTGTATCATGGCTATTTGTAAAATATACCCGTCTGATAATTGTGAAAATTAGCAACTCAGTGGCGTCGGGTATCAATTTCAATATAGACTTTTAAAAGAACACTGCCATTTTGATATGGAGTGCCTTAAGCATTCATTTCAAAAACGGACTGTATTTCTTAAGTTATTCTTTGGGGAAGCAGCTTGCTAACATACACAAACACACACGCGCACACACACACACCCGCACAAACACACACACACACACACACACCGCGGGAAATTGGAAGCAAAGATGGTACAGCCATAAGCATTCATTTTCCAACCCAAAACTCAGATACCAGACTGCTTTATCAAAATATTTTGGGGGCCTTAAGGATAAGGGGTTACCTCCACAAATGAAATGGAAAATAATAACGCACTCATCTACCGCGAATAGATTCAACGGTAGATGTAACTTATGCTTTCATGAAAAAAATTAGCATAATTAATTTCAAAAATAGAAAACTATTGTTGAACGAGAGAAATGAGCTCGTCTTTAAGTGCAGACATACAGGAAAATTTAAATTATCCTGATTGAGAACAACTAGAACACCAGTCCATAAATAATCGCAAGGCCAATGATAAAGATGTATTAGAAACTAATAGAGATCAGCCCAACAGATATCACCAAGACTGGGAAAGATAAAGGTTAGATAAGGGCCAGATGAACGTAGAATATTATTTCAAAAATTAGGTTCTGTGATTCTGGAGTGGTTAATTCCCCTTGACCATTTTAGGGTAAATTAAAAAAAAAACACTTGACGACTATATAAAATGTCTCCACCTTTTCTGGTTTAACTATCTCGGTCCTAATTGAAACAAGAGGAATAGGATGGCAACAGCTGAGTTAATTAACAGACATATTAGGAATAATTGTAAATCATGTATGAGATAGCCATTAGTTAAACGACCTTAGTCTGTTCAGAAAATCCCACCTGCCAAGTAGGAGGAACTACTCCAAGAACGCAAAATTAGAAGGGACTGACCAGCAGATTAATTCCACTCCTATTTCTTAATCGTTCTAGCATATAACATGTTAACCCCCTCTGCTCACGCCTATGAATGAAAGAATTTGTAATTTGATTTCCACCTTATTCTTATTCCTACTTTTATTTTTAATTTTTTATTTTATTTTTTTACTTTTTTATTTTCTGATTCTTATTGTTTATTTTATTTTTAATTTACCTTATTTTATCTTTTGAATACGAGCTGAAACTCCACATTCGACAGGAGGGAAGCATGTAAAGAGTCATCTGACGAGACGGAGAGTATAGCAATAATATTCTCCGCCGAAATAGATTTATTATGACGACTTAACCGAGTTTGAGTCTCCATTAAATTGTACTATATATATATATATATATATATATATATATATATATATATATATATATATGTTGTTGAGAGAAAACGGAAAAATTACTACTTAATATTCATAAGTCCACCTACGGGTTTTGACATAAGTTATTTAAGATATGAAATTATAAAAACTCCGGGGCAGAGTGGACCTGAGAGGGATGAAAATAAAGGAGTACTCCGCATTCCTCAAAGCTCCAACATTACTGGAGCCTTACCATCAGAATGTCAAGTGTCATATCCAGGAGACTTTTAGGGAAGTCTTACCTCTCAGTAGAGATATATGCCATGAAACTAAATAACAAACTTACTCGTGATTACGATTGATCTGAATTCCCATTCAATTTAATCCTTATATTTATTATTTCTTCAGTTTTCAAGATTATTAAACGCTAATTACAGATTACCTCCTTGTTTATTTACTTGCAATTAATTGCATGATTTCATTAGATGGCATTTGAGTTGATATCAAGCATAAAGGTCGAATTATTCGACATTTAAGCAAACTTAAGTCAGCTGACAGAGTTCTACTGTTTCCTCAAACACACACACACAAAAAAAAACTCCTTATCTGAAAATATTTTATTTAATTTTCACGGTGTTTGCTTTGAAAATAAACAGAGAAGAAAATGTTTTTCGTTTTTGAAATTTTTTTTCCATTACACTGCTTTTATTTGTATTTTTTTTTTCCTTGCCATAATAGAAACAGGAAGAAAAAAATTGACTTGCAAAAAATATTCGATCTTATTTCTCGGTTCGGAAAAATAAATAAAAAAGTAAACACGTTTTAAATATATATTTTTTGCTTTCATTCATTCTTTTTCTTTCATAAGACAAAACGCCCTATAAAATTGATTTAAAAAATTCAGTTTTTTATGCTTTTCAAATATTTTCCTTGATTTCAATAAAATAGCGGAACAATTCAGCTGTCGCCCTTCTTAAAGAAAGTGGCGAGAATATAAAACATGGACATCTTTCGCGTAAATCGTGACCTTTTTTTGGCTTCACATTCGATATATTAATGTCCACGTTGAAAGAAATGACTTCACTGTGGTTATTTGTATTGCTTACCGATTTCATGAAACTAGAAATAACTTTATCATAAAACATATATGCCTACTTAAGTCCAAGGGTCGAACTCAGACTCACGGGTCATTCTTGAGAAGGTTGGATGAAAAAGAGAAATAATGTAGGAAGACTCGAAAAAGAAAGATGATATCAGTTTCCACTGGGAAAGAAATTAATACTGAATAAAGAGGTGTCTGTATGGTGTAGTGGCTAAATTTCTGGACTGTGACATCGGAGTGAGCAAGTTCAAACTTCAGTCGGGGTCAGTTTCTAACCATTACCCTTATGAAAGGTCTTAAACATATTATTCTTCCAGCTATGGGTTAAATAGTACTACTACTGCCCTTCTGAAATTATGGCTTAAGTAGATGTGTCGGTGGTGTAATGGTTGCTATAGTTGGAAATGGACACAGTGATCCGAGTTCAAATCCTGGACGTGGCTGCTTACATTTCACATAGCGGTAATAACCTTAGGAAGCGTATGATTCCAGCTATGGATAAATAGTAAAGTAGACTGAGTTCTTAAACGGTGATATGGAAACTTGTCAAGAAGATGGAAAACTCTGAATTCAGACCTCTAAACTTCGCTTAAAATTGACCTTGTGCCACACCCTGCTCGCGATGAGAGGTTGGTAAATAAAATAGAAATCCTTTCTTTAATGAGCTGTAAAGGTGGGATTTATTAGCATACTTTTTTTTACTTTTTTGAGACCCAATGAACATCTGTGCATCAAATACGAACAGGAGGGACACTCTCCGTGATTTGTGGTTAACGTTCCGAACTGCGACATCTTAGTAAGTGAGTTCGAACTCCAGTCACGCTATTACGTTTTTTTTTTCGGATTGCCAACCGTGGGAAAGGAATGAATTTCCGTTATCTCACCAGTACTACTATTCTTTTACAAAAATAGCTTTGACAATAAATAAACCATGAAGGTTGAAATGCCATAGATTTTTATTTCTTTGTCATTTTTATTGTTTTTGTCTGTATGAACTTACCCAACCCCTCCTCTCCAAGATGGATGTGACAGATGGTTATTTTTTTTAGCGGAATATATCTGATTTAAATTTGGGGTTTTCCTTCTCCAAGACTGGTTACTCAATGAAAGTTAAAGAAACCAGTCAGCTCTACAATTTACCCATCGGTGGGGGCAAAAACAAATGGAAACACACGTTTTCCAAGGGAATTATCACTAAAGAGAGACAGAGTTGTACCAAAAAATATGACAACTTAAAACTGGCTAATCTTGTACAAACAAATGAAATCCTGCTAATAGAAAATTCTACCAACCTTAATATTCGTTTTGAAATCTTTGGTTGAATATGTATGTATATAGAGACAGAATTTGGCGTTGAATGACGTACAAAGGTTGATATGCCATAAAACCCAAACAACCAACCAACTAATCACTAAAGTGAAACACAAACATCTCCCATTTGGATTTGAACTCTCGTTGCTGATTCCATTCTCTATGACTCTACACTAAGCGTGCCTCTCTTCTTTTTGTCTATAACTTGACAAAGACAGCTGATGGCACCTTTTAAACTCAATGTCAGGACACTTCCTAGCTATATAAGATATATCATAATTATAAGGAAAGTAACTAAATTACAATACTAAAGTTAAATGAAATGACTTTTCAAAACACTTTGCAAGAACCAGCAGCTAAAGAGTAACATACGTAGTGCCTTCAATAAGTTTCCAGACTTTTTTGTACAAGCATTTAAAATTGTCATAGACTCTTGAAAATTCAGTACGTTATTGCTATACATCTTATGAGATGACTGACCAATTTTTATGATTTCAGGTTCAAATGAACAGCTACAGCAGCAACTGGAATACACCCTACTAAAGTGGCATAAGAAATTCAAGGAAGCAGGGATTCTTTGAGGGATGATGAGAGGTGTGGGAGGTAGTAAAGAAGTCAGTCCACCAGAGTTGATTGGCCAAAGGGTTAGGATTAGGATTACTATGTTGAGGTTTTAAGGGAGTTCAGGAAGGGACTCCTAGGGAAGAGGCCAGCACTCTTCAAATCGGGACAGTAGCATTTCCACCAGGACAATGCACCAGTCTAAAACTCCATCCTTGTCACAGACTATTTGACCAAGATGGGCATCAAGACAGTTCCTCACCCTCCCTATAGTACAGACCTTGCTCCCTGTGACTTTTGATTATTCCCAAAGCTCAAGGTAATGTCGTTATGAGACAGTTGAGGAGATGAAAGAGGCTGTGACGAATGTCATTGACACGCTCACACAAGAGGACTTCCATGGGGCCTTCCAGAAGTTGTTGGAATGGTACAACCATTGCATTGCAGCTGGAGGAGATTACTTTGACGGGGACTAGAGTTTAATGTGTGTACTATCAATAAAAGTGCTCATACAAAAAAGTCTGGAAACTTATTTAATGATCCTCGTAACTTTAAAAAAAAAATCAAACTACCGTAGTTACTTTCTGAATGTTGACGGTTTGAATGTTTAATCATCAAACTTAGCCTGAATGGGAGTTTATAGTCCTTTTTTTGGGGAAATATAGTCACCCCACAGAAGTATTGAGAAGTGGATGGACTGGTTAAAATATAACTTTAATCGAAGTCAACTCTAGAAATTCTGAGTTTTGCATTTAGTTGTCTTCTTACAGTACAAGATAGCAAATAGTTGGAACCTGTAGAAATTCTTTTTAAAGAGAGCTTCCGCAAAGATTTTTGTGAATGCAAATTTTCTTTCTCTTTCTTATAAAAGACGGTTTGGAAAATCACTTACATTATCTGGTCTCTTTGCTTAAAGGCATATCAACCTTCATAGGTTATATTATACCAAAGACATCTTAGTTGAAAAACAGCAGTGGTACCATTTATCCCATTACTGGAAAGATAAGGTGGTTCGTATCTTTCTGAAGGATATTACTCCGTTCGAACTCGTTGACTTTGAGATCGAAGTCCTCCACTTTAGCCAATATACCAATAAACATGAGGACATTTATTTCTGGGACCAAAGTGAGATATATTCGAGGCTATCGGTGCCGTTACAATATTCTTTGTTTTCCGAAAAAGTCATAACGAAAGAGGAAAATGAAAAGAAAACAATTATTCTATATAAATGAGATAGATAAAAATAACAGTGCTAAAATAATAAAAAGATAAGATTATTGATGATTTATAGCCTCTCCACCAAACAGGAGGATTCCTGGATAGAATACTCCAGTACATACGATGTTAATGCTTAAATTCCGGAACACTGGGGAGTATAGAATAACTCCTTCTTTGACATTATTCCCATGTCCACTCTGGCCCAATGTGGTATTGGTAAAATTGATCTCGCTGATCATGAACCCTATCTAAAAGGAAAAAACCATACAACTTTGCGCAAATTATTTGTATTAGATAGGAGTACTTGAAATCATATAAGCCGGTGCTAAGAAATAATTACGTTTATATATAAAATGTGCAATTAAAAAAAACGCAATGAAACTTTTAAAAAATGGCTAGGATTGCATTAAGTAAACCATGAGGAGTTGGAGTGCCGTTAAACAGATAGACTAAACCAAATCAATGATATTATAAGTAAGTTGGTGACTATAGTCGAAGGCTCCCTTTTCAATAGCTACTACAACTGAGGTGTAGGGGAGGGCGCTACGCCTTTCCCGGGATTGCTCCACTTTGCCCTTGATATGTACCTTATATTGCTGAGTGTTAAGCAGGGAGGTATCAAGTACCATTTTGTAAGTCTTTGGTATGACACGACCCGGGATTGAACCTAGGTCTCCTGGACCATTGGTGAACACTCTATCCAATGAGCCGGTAATAGCGGAAAACGTCATAAAGTTTATCCCCAAAACCATGAAAAACTCGAGAGTAGAATTGACTACAGGAGGACAAGTTTAGGTTAGGTGAAGATCCAAAGAGGGATCTTCCATGGAGATGTAATGTAGTCATTACTATTCGTAATAGCGATGATGCCTCTCAATCACATACTTAGAAAAGGCACAGGGGTCTACAAACTTACAAAAGTGCAAGAAAAGATAAATTACCTAACGTACATGGATGACATCAAACTGTTTGCCAAAAGTGAAAAGAATTGGAAACCCTAATACAAGCAATGAGGATTTACAGTTAAGATATAGGAATGGAATTTATAAGGAAAAATGTTCCAGGCTGATAATGAAAAGGGGGAAATGACGGAAGGAATAGAACTACCAAACATACAAGATATTTGAACGCAAGGAGAAAAGGAAACTTACTATTACTCAGGAATACTGGAAGCGGACACCATCAAACAAGTGGAGATGAAAGAAACAAATTTAAAGAGAGTGTCTCAGTAGAACGAGAAAACTACTCGAATCCAAGCTATATAGCAGAAAACACCGGACACTTGTTTATTGTCCATATGACAGACTAATCTAGCCCAGTCAACTGGGGCTGTAAAATGCACCGACTGCAACTCTGCAGAGGGGTAAGTCTCTCGCAACGAGTGTCCTAAATATGACACTAAACAATCTGATGGTGCGGCTCCGGTAATACTGGAGCTTTGGGGAATGCGTAGTACCCCTTTATTGCCATCGCTCTCTGGTCCACACTGATCCACAGTGGTAGCACGTGATAGAGTCCTATCTATGGGATCAAATAGAACTAACCTGTGTACTAATGCTAAACTGAATTGTTTGATATAGAACTGTTTATATTCATAAAATGGATTTGGCATTAAATAACCTACAATGGTTGATATCCCATAAAAACGAAACTAGTCCAAACACAACTAACTTATCTTGGAATGACTAATGACGGCATTGACATCGATGATGACTTTCATATTTCCTCATCTTGAAACATGTAGAAATATGCATGAAACATAGAAACATGCATGAAATATGCATTAAACAATTATATGAAACAATTATATGATATTGTTGTCCAGGATCCTATCAACCCTCCTCTCATAAGCCCAGTTGAACGTCAGTGGTTATTTGGGACTTGCTGTCTCTCATATCCAAGAGCTGTACGATTTGCAGCAGCTCAATAGACTCCGGTTATTTGCAGATGTTAGAATTTGAGAAAATTCTCCACGGTTTTTGTCAGAGCTATAGTTCTTGGTTTTTTTTATGCGTATTTTTCTTTATAGTAATTTTGATTGTCCCAATTCCTTTGACAATTCAAGAAAAAAAGAGATTGATCCATGAAATAGTTGGTTAACAGACAAATTAAATATGTCAATTATACACCTACGCTGATTCGCTTGTTTGTTTTATGTCATTTAAACCCTTGTTGGCTTATTTAATGCCGAAACTTGTCATTATTCTTTATTTAAAAGGAATTATATGATTTAAACTAATTTATGACAATCATTCCTTACCAATTATAACTCAAATTAAATAAATAAAAAAAAGTTGACGGCCCTGGTCGAGGGTGACCCCTTTTTCAATAGCTACTATACTTCGGTGTAGGAGAGGGTGCTACTCCTTTCGCTGGATTGCTCCATTTTTCCCTTGATCCGTACTTTATAATGCTGAATGTTATGCAAGGATGTATCTAGTACCATTTTTGAGTCGACCTAAGACTGAACCCGGGTCTCCCGGGTCATTGGCGAACACTCTACCCACTAGACAAATAATTCACATACTTTTCACATATTTATAAAGTTTCCATTACTTTAATATCAATAATCAAACATTTCAGCTTAACTCTTAGATTGGCCATTAACAATCATTGCAGTGAAAGAGGTGACGCCAAATTCCCTAGAACTACAGAAGCAGAGCCTAACCACTCGATGCCGTTTAGTCCCTCACAGAATCCTATTGCTGGTGATCTATCTTTCTGCGGAGCTTCTAGTCCGTGTATTCTAGGCCAGATAGGAATGAAGTCACTGAGAAAAGTATAAATTATACAGAGATTAATATGGGTTATTGAGAGGAATAGCTAATTCAGGATATAATCACGCATAAACTCACTTTTTAACGATTCTCAAATACACCTGACCGTGCCAACTAGTCTCGAACAAGCAGTTGGAGGCATTGGTCTCTACATGAACGCAAATGAAAGAGGACTTATCTCCTCATTAGGTGACAAGCGTCTTAAATTGCTTGACCAATTCACATAACTCGGCAGCAGCGTCTCATCTACTGAAATTGATGTTGAAATACGCATAGGAAAGACGTGACTGGTTTTTGAATGGTTATCAATCATATATACATCTGGACTCCCCGATTAAAAAAAATTAAATTTCTTCCAAGCTGTGGTTGTGTTAGTACCACTGTATGGATGCACCCACTGGATTCTAACGGAAAATATAGAGAAAAGGCGAGATGGGAACTACAAAAGAATGCTGTGTTCTGTTTCGAACAAATCCTGGGAGCAACACCTCACAAAACAGCAGCCATGTGACCACTAGCCACCTATCTCACAAACTATCAAAATCAGATGAACAAAACATTCTTGGTACTGCTGGGTAAGTAAGGACCTATGCATAAATGAGTTTGAACTATAGACTCCGACACAAGGACGCGCTAGTTTTGGCCATCTTGACAGAACTTATATTTGGTCTGTGTGGAAACTGGATACAGTCAAGAAGACATTCAAGAACAATAGGCTCGGATGGCGAGAGGAGGCCAGGGAACTCCGTGCTATCACCAGGACTTGATTATATATATATATATATATAAGAGAGAGAGAGGAGTGAAGGAGAGAGAGAGAGAGAAAGAGAGAGAAAAACTATGACAGTAGGACTGGGAAAATAACTTCTCTTTCAGATCAAAGTAAAAGTTTACAAGCTGATGTCGAAGATAATACTCTGAGTATATATTTTTTTTTCTCGCAAATTCTACCGGCTTTCGATGACTTTCTATTTTTTTTTTCTTTTATCCTCGTTTTAACCTACGGATTGCATTTCTTATCTCATGAATTACTTCTGAGCACTAAGGAAGGCGAGACAATATTTTCTTTTCTCTGGATAGAAAATCAAAGAGTTTGTGGGTAAATCGTCGAGTGAATAAGGAATACGAGAAAAAAAAATTGCCAAAGTTACTTAAGCCTAGAGTATAACGTACAATGTTCAATGTTCAAGAAAGTATCTTAAATTAGTCTAAGGAAAAAAAAGCGGATAAAACATGACAGACGTGCGTATTTCTTTGTACATTGCGGCTTATATTAGTGGCTTTTATTTCTTTGTATATATTACTTAATCTACTACACATAGATATATCTATATATATATGAATGTATGTGTGTGCATTCTTTTTTAAAGCATCTATCTGATCATCAAGCACAGGTGTAGCTTTATTTTATTATCGTGTTAATCAAGTCAAGCACTTCTGTGTGTCATGTCAAAAAATGCCGTCGTATTCTTAATGGTTGTACGTCTTGTTGTTGGCTGAGAGTTGTCAATCGTTTGTTTCGAAAGTTTCGCAATGTTTTACGGAATTTATTTTGTCAAAAAAGTCGACAGGGCGTTTCTTTTTGTGCCATTAATGAAGGAAATCAAATTCAACTGCCTTGAAAGTCTGTAACGAAAATACAATTCCCACACCTCTGTAAAAAAAAAAAAAAACGAAATTGCATGAATATTTATGACGTGTAATTATTTTGGGGTAGCTGCTTAACATGTTTTTTATTAACTGAATTTTGATCGAGTTTGGTAAAAAATATAACCTTTTAATATCCGTTCAGGGAATGTAATATTTCACGAAAATTATATAATTATGAATACATATAATGGCTGTACTCAATTTTGCACTGCTATGCGTTCACATTTTTATTACTGAGTTTTAACAGGGCATGGTTTGGTAATTAAAAATGCCTAACAATGTCTGTTCTGATTGAATAGTTTTTCACGAGAAAAAATAAAATCATGAATATATATATATAGAAGGTGTACTTTTGTCAGCTACATATTCATATTTTTAGAACCAGACATTAAATGTGGTCGAATTTGGTAATGAATAATACCAAATAATATTCGTTCTGATTGCATTATGTTTTGTCCTCAGTCGTGGAGTTTGACGGCCTTTCACAGCTGGGATTTTTTTCACCTCTTTACGTTTATCTTTGAACCTCTTGTACGATTTAAAAACACATGTGCATGACATGAATGTCATTGTTTTTATCATATATATATAAATATATATATATATATGTGTGTGTGTGTGTGTGTGTGTGTGTGTGTGTGTGTGTGTGTGTGTAATTTTATTACTTCTATTATTATATTTAACAGTCAAGATGGATATTATTAAGTGTTGCGTTGTGGTTAGTGAACGCTTGAAATATTAAATAAAGGACAAACCACGATATGAGAGGAATGGGAGATATATTCTCAGGAAGTATAAAAACAAGTGGAAAGTGGATAAACCAACTCTGACAACGGATTCAGTAATGATATTTCGTTCTTCATTGGAAAGTAAACTTCATTAGATCTTCAACAGAAATTCATAATTCTAATGATTATCTGTTCCAAATAAAGAACCGTTATCAGTATTAATTCATCCACTTTTCCGCTTATTTTTATCCTCTTATCAAATTTACCAAAATCTGCCATTTCTCCGTACGTATTCATATTTTTTATTACTGAGTTCTAATGCCATAAAGTTTGGTAATAAATAATGCCTAATAATATCTGTTTTGGCTGTATAAGTCCCATTAGAAATAATAAAATCCTGGTGTTTTTAAAGTAGCTTATTGTTGCGTTCTGGTTAGTGAACGCTTCTAATATTAAATAAAGGACAAACCACGATATGAGAAGAAATAGAGATATATTCTCTGGAAACAGTATATACAATAGAGAGACTATTAGTAGAACATAGGATTAGTGAATACAGAAGAAAGATATAGTCCAACGATAGTATTGGCTTCCGTTATTACGGTAGTAAGTAAGGTGATCTAATGCGATCTCCAGTCTCCAACCCTCTAATACTATTCCTATAAGAAGCTGCTCTCCACCTTTTAGTCTGCCCTGGTACTAGTAGCTACTGCTATATATGGCAGATGGACTAGTTCATTGTGTGGAAAAAGGTGGGTGATACCCAACACTTATGCAAGGCATTACTTTCAGATCGATCCTCATACAATAATTGCTTCTGTATAAACCAATATCTGGGATGTTGTGGATTTTGTTGCAATACATTTCTTTAAATAGCTTTACTTGGACTCTCTCAGCTGAATGAATATTCGTTCAAGCAGCAGATTCAAGAAAATGTTTATATTCTTTTTACTATTTATATGGCATTGTCAAATTAAGTATCATGTGAAAAAAAATTGCTTGCCGTGGAGAGTAATTCGTAATTAGAGATCATCTAAAAAGGCCCGATATCAAATTCTAATGAATGCTATTACGTTTCCAAATGAAGACAAAATATTGAGCAATAATTATAAAATCACCGAGAACTTCATTTTTTTGCCGGCAGATTAATGTGTTCTCACTGTCTGCGCGCTATTTAATTGCTTGTCTCCAAAATGGACGATAAAAAGATCTTTATTATACAACGTTTTATTCTTTACTTATGACTGTATTCTGTCTGGCCGTTATAACCAGTCGACAAGGGAGTAGTCAAGTGTTATTTATTGATCTCGTTTATGAAGATTATTTCAAATACAACAAGAATAGTAACGCCTACCTAAAATTGTTTTTTATGAGTTGATTCTTACAATTCCAATTCATGGGTTCGATTATTATTGTTCTTTTTTTTAATCACTCGTAAGGCATTAAAAACACCAGAACACCCCTCAAAAAGTGTTCCAGTGCTATAATCATAATCAAGCATCAATAACACTGAGTTTCGTGACTGTCTCGCCTTATCCTTCCTTATGATCCATTGTTTCTGGCAGGGCCTCTTGATATCATATTGTGTCTGTATAGAGCTGATGTAAGTGTTTACTGGTTTGTGCGTCCTTGTGTAGTACTCCGTAGTAAAACGTTGTTCATAAGTTCTTTATTTTCCCTGCCGTACTCAACATGTCTTCTTCTTACTTAGATGATTTGGGAGATAGGAGGTAAGTGGCTGACCACAGCTCTTTTGAGGGATGCTGCTCCACGGTTTTCTTTTGTGTAGCACCCATCTAGCTTTTTCTCCATGTTATTCGTCCAGCTGGTACAACCATGCGGAAGAGCCGACGTAGCAATCGCTTTTAAAAAATCCCGATTTATTTTATCAGAGTGACCATATTCCCGATTATCGAGAGTCTCTCAATATCAGTTCATGCTTTCCCTATTAATGTTTTGATATCACTTTCGAAAGTTGAGATCCTTACAGTAGTACTGACACAATAGCTAAGACGAAATTCCGTTTTATTTTATCATGGAGATCGGATGTACATTTGATCAATAACCTTTTTAAAACGTGCCCGTGGTGTAATGGTTATCGTCGCAGGATATGGACACGGCGACACGAGTTCAAATCCTGGACCTGACTGATTGCATTTCACAGCTATCAAACAACCTATGCATCTCTGTAAGACCATATTAATGTATATGTTTCAGTTGTCTTCTTTGATCGTCTCCCACTGATGTTAGGTTCTTTTTCTCTGCTGTAATGATGAATAACTACGCAATCACAATTTTAAACGCATATATTACTGGAGGTGCCCGTAGTGTAATGGTTATCGTCACAGGATATGGACACGGCGATACGAGTTCAATTCCTGGACAAGACTGATTGCATTTCACATAGCACTAATACCCTTGGGAAAGGTATGAATCCAATTATTCTCGCTCCAGCTATGGGTAAATAGTAGGGCAGACGGGGTTCTTCAGTCTTGGTGAGGCAACTAGTTTAGGAGAAGGAAAACTCTGAATTCAAACCTGCTAAACTCCGCTTAAAAAATTGACCTTGTGTCATATCCTGCCCGAGCGGAGGGGTTGGGTAAATAGGATATATTACTTTTATAACTTAGCGATTTTTCTTTTCATCACCCTTCCGACTAAACGGACTGTTAGTGATAAGGGAAAAGATGGAGCATTACCTCTCACTTTACAGACAAACTTCTTCCTTACTCTAAAACCCTTTTAGTCACCTGATTGAAACCATCCAATGAGAATCGTTGCCTAAGATTTACCTCGAGTTCAATAGCAATTTACTATACTCAAGGGCCCGTTAAATTTTTCGACGCATTTCTAGGCTCAGGGAGTAATTTCAATGCAATACTAGATATCAATAAAATATATCACTAATTTTTCTGAAAGAATTGCACAAAGCATATGAGGACATTTCTTTTCAATAAACTCATGATTTTCATTAAACTTACGATTCATTAATTGGTATAGACTGTCCCAGTCTTCTGGGGCAGCTGAATTCACGGATTGCATATTTGCAGGCGGGTAAGACTTCACCCATGAGTGTCCTGCATATGACACTAAACAATCTGATGTTACGGCTTAAATAATACTGGAGCTTTGGGAAATGTGGATTAACCCTTCATTGACTTCGTTCCAAGGTCCAGTCTGGCCTGGAGTTATAGAACTTGACAGGTTCCTATATATGGAATAAATAAAACTAAACTATAATCATACAAAAATGAACTGTTTGAAATTAACTGTTCTTACGTTTAACTGTGCGTAAACAAAAAAAATGTGTACTTATGCTAAACTGAATTGTTTAAAATAGAACTGTTTTCATATCTAACTATGTGTAAACAAAAAGAATTGTTCTTATACTAAACAGAATTGTTGTGAACTTTTATCAAAATGACATAATTCGGTGTTATACTACCCCAAAAAGACTGATTCGCCGTAAAACAAAACAATCAAACCAAACCATAGGCGGGTACGTCAGCTTGTAGATTATCTAGTATCGATATCTTGATAGACTGAACGGGAAAAGAAAAGATGCAATTAGATATCACTGTCGATTTGTATATTTTTTCGCGAGTAGCTGCTCAATTTTTTGGACCACCTCCAACAATCGGGTCAGTGTCAAAGTTGACAAAATATGCCTGAATGTTATTTCCCCAAAACAACACAAGGTAAATCACTGTGCACTTACTCTATGTCGCCGTGTCTTTCACTGCCGCAAATTACAGGATATCTCTTTTGTTTGTCGCCATGCATATTTGCTCAGTACTTGTGCATATGATTATTGTGTGCGTTTTCGATGATCTTCATAGCCAGCGGCAGTGCACGCAGAGAAAATATACGCGCTTACAAATTTACGTATATCTATGCGCTGCAGGGAAAGACACACGGTGAGAGCACATAAGCAATTACGAATGAACAGGACACGGAGATGTCAAAGAGTTCGGCTGATTCACGCAGCCTCTTTTGGCAGCGAATTCTTGGCAGACATTCATTTGGAAGTTATCAGGTAACTTAGACGCCCGCAGATGGAGGTTTTTATTCCAGATTAATCTTCGAATAATTCGGTTCCGGTACAACCTGATCCCCAAATGACCTTTTCTGAAATGTCTCAGCGAGGGTTGGGGGTGCAAGAGATAGATTATATTATTGCTTAATTCGAGTTAGAAGCATATCAGCCGAAAGTAAATGTTAATAGAAGAGTCAGTTGACAAAGTGAAAACAAATGAAAGAGAAGGAGAGATGGACAACGGGAGAGAATGTGTATGCGTGTGTGCATGTCTGTGTATGTATAGGTGTGTGTGATAGCGAGAGAAAGAAAGCGAGAGAGAGAGAGAGCGAGAGAGAGAGAGTGAGAAGCCAAAGTACTGATTTCATGTGTGAACAAACACGGAAATAAACGCTTAAGTGAAGACTAAATCAAGAAAAGAAGGTAATGGTTCAAGAAAAAGGCATGAAATACCAGAGGTGAAGACATGACTTCTAATAATGAGTTGAGGGATAAAGACTAGAACATCGTATTGCATTTAGAGTTCATTCTCTATGCTGTGTACTTTATATATATATATATATATATATATATATATATATATATATATATATATATATATATATATATATATATATATATATATATATATATATATATATATATATATATATATATATATATGGGGGTGCCCTTGTGGTGTAATGGTTAAAAGCTTGGACTGCAGAATCGTTGTAAGCGAGTCCGAAATCCACTTGCGCTATTACGTTCACTTTTGGACACATATATATATATATATATTCATTATAATATATATAAATAATATGAATAAATCGTCGTTATCATTATCATCATAAAGTCGTGCTGCTAGCATGAATTTCCTTGACCGTCTCACGCCATTCGTCTCTATCGTCAATCGCTTCATGTAGGTCTTCTAGACTACATCATGTGTCCATACAGTGGTCTTGTAGACAAGTTCTTGTTCGTCGTCCAACACTTGCACGTCAGTGTGAAGGCGTCCCTTGGAGAACGTCCCTTATGAGTTCCTCCTTAATTCTCCAGAAGTGTCCCATATGTCTGGTTAGTTTTGTTTAGATGGTTCGGGAGATGGATGGAAGGTAGGTAGCCGTACAGCTTCTTCTTTTTTTAGGATGTGGCTTCAAGGATTTGTTTAATATAGCCCGTAGCTTTCTTGTGCAATTCTCGTTTAGCTTTTTCTCTAAACGCCCAGCCAGCAACTATAAGGTGCATCCTTATAGTCGAGTTGACACGAGCTCTGTTTGGAGAAATTGTGTTTTATTTCATCGGATAGGTCTGACTTCCATACGATCGCTAACCTGTTGATAGCATCCCATGCCTTCGCTAGTCAATCATTGATGTCATTTTCAGTAGATGACGCACTGCTTCCGTGGTACGTGAACTAGTTTACAATTATGAGAGAACCAGCCTTTTGTGTGGAAATGACTGCTTAAACATGTACAAGTGCATATATATATACATATATGTGTGTGTGTGTGTGTGGGTGTGTGTGGGTGTGTGTTTAAATGAATATATATATTAAATATATGCATGTATATCATACGTATATATATATATATATATGTGTGTGTGTGTGTGTGTGTGTGTGTGTGAATGTGAATGTGTGTGTGTGTGTGTGTGTGTGTGAATGAATATATATATTAAATATATGCATGTATATCATACGTATATATATATATATATATATATATATATAAGAAGTAAGACATAACCATATACATTTAGATTTTATATGTAATATTCAAGATATAGATTCATAATCCCACTCATAGTAAGAAAATTGGCCAAACGAAGTCAAGGGTGGCCCAAAGGCTTCCCTGCCAATGGCTACAACACTGAGGAATAGGGAAAGATATTACTACTTTCCCTGGATTGCTCCACTTACCCTTGGTCCCTACCTTATAATACTGAGTGTTTAGCAAGGAAGAATCAAATACCATTTTTTGTGTCTTTGGCATGACTTGACCTTGGATTGAACCCCGGCCTCTCGGACCATTGGCGAATAATCTAACCATTATATCAGTGGGCCAGTCTCTAAATATACGCAAAAATAAATGATTTTATATAAAATTGTATACATCATTCTTTCTCTCTCCCTATCTCTCTCCCTCACACAAACACAAGCATACATATATATATAAATAAGCCTTTTTGATTAATTGATAAAGACACATTTTGTCTATATAATTTTATTAAGACCCTTTGAAGTTTCCTGATAAGTGTCTTGGTTTCAAACTGTAAATAGTAGATGAATTTACCAAAATTGTCCTGACCACATCTGGACCTTTCATAGGCCATCATCAAGGGTTGCTTGCATGTAAAAATTAATAAGCTAATACTACAGATCCTAGAAGCCCTTCATATAAAAACAAAGAAAGCCTAAAATCAATAGAATTCATTTGGAAAATAGCGATAACATTTTGAAATGCCTTTAATTTTTGCCTTTTGTTTTTTTTATAAATGTTCCATATTTCTTGATAATATTCTATTTCTGTTTATAGCGTTCTATTTTTTAAATTCAGCAGCATCCCAATCTTAACCAACTATGCGTTTACATAATTTTGTTATGTTTTTAAAAAATCTAAAAACTCTTTCAAAAACTCTTTAAAAAACACTCTTTTTACATGGAAACAACCCTCGATGATGGCTTATAAAAGTTCCTAAAGCGCTTGGGACAAGTTTGATAAATCCATCCACCAATTCCTAACTGAAACCAAGACACTTATCAGAAAACTTGAAAGGATCTTTATAAAATTATATAAACAAAATGTGTCTTTATTATTTAATCAAACTTGCTTAAACGAAAGACTGCTGTATAGTAACACACACACACACACACACACACACACACACACACATATATATATATATATATATATATATATATATATATATATATATAAAACCAAGTACAACCTTTTAAAAGTTTTTCAATGATTTATTTTTCTTTTGTAAGATTTCTTTTCCATTTCAGGTCCGTTCCATTTTCTTACTGTCGTATTTAATTATAAACATCAGTGCACGGTAGATTGCATTGTTCATTCTAGATGGAACGTTTAATAAATGCTTTTGATTAGGTTTGCTGCATTTTAACGTAAACTTTTTAGTTCATAGTGTGTGTGTGTGTGTGTGTGTGTGTGTGTGTGTGTGTGTGTGTGTGTGTGTGTGTGTGTGTGTGTGTGTGCCGCAGTTAATCCTTCCTAAATCGAGAATTTAATACAATAAATACTCGAAATGGGCTTCGGAGCTAAACTCAAATATGATAATGGTAACATTCTTATTGTAACAAATTAACTGTTGTGTAGAATTCATATTATTTAATAGAAAATTTGGTAAACGCAGCCAAAAATCTTAAAGTGAAATTGTCTTATCATCGAAAAATAGATATAGACTAAAATTTGACGATATATGCATGAATAGATTCATGATAAAAACTCCGCAATGCCTACCCAAAATGTGAAAATGCCTTATCATCGAAAAATAGATATATTGTGAAATTTGACCGTATATGCGTGAATAAATTTTAAATAAAAAGAACTGCGCAATGCCTACCCAAAATGTGAAAACGCCTCATCATTGAAAAATAGATATATTCTGAAAGTTGACCATATATACGTGAACAGATATAAAATAAACAGAACTGCGCATTGTCTACCCAATAACTTGTATATAAACATTTCCTTACTTATCTCACCAGAAACGGAAATAAACGCAACCCGAAAACGGCAAAAAGAAAGAAAAGTGATATTCTTGATGCATAAATCAATCACAGAATCTCAGCAGGTTTACGAAGAGCTTTTGGTCTGTAAAAAAACTTTTTGGGTCAGTTAAGAGGTTATTCAATCCCAGAAGAAAAGGCTCGGGTACTCAGTTTGCACAAAATAAATCAGAAAGAACCTACTTGAATTCGCTCCATGAAGAAAAAGATTGACTCATTTACAAATCCACACGAAAACGACTTTCTTCTGAAATAAAAAATAACGTTTCTCATAACATTCCTTGTATGTGTTCATGACCTTTAAAATTAAATGGAAGGAAATCCACATGTCTAAAGTGAAAGACTTCAGCCTCAAAGTCAACAATTTCCAGCCGCAATTGCGTTCAGTTTCAAGCTAATAACCTTGAGAAAGATATGCCCCTGCTTATAACCCCAGTTTGGGGTCAGATAGTACCACTGCTATTCTTTTACAAGAATGGCTTTGGCATTAAATAAGTCACTAAGGTTGATATGCCATTAAAGAAAGGCACCAATAAAAACCTACACAAAAGAATTCTTTAGATGACCGTCTATCATTACCATCACATTGTAAAAAAATCCTCTAAAAAAGGTTTCGTTCCTGATATATATAGTATTATGCTTATCCGTTTCCACTTTTCGTTGTAGAAGCCTACAAGATTAATACCGAGAAATATGTAGCCACAGTAGTATTTTATACAAAAAAAATCATGGACGAGGCTACTTGTATTTCACATTGCGCTGATATCCTTGCAAAATGTGAATGGATCAATTCTCCCGCAGGTTAGACGTAAATAATAGGGCAAACTGGGTTCTTTAGACTTAGTATGGCAACCAGTCTATGAGAAATAAAACTCCTAATTAAATTCTGCTTAAAAATTTAACAATTTTTAGAACTCCTTATTAAATTCCGCTTAAAAATTGACCTTGCGTTGCTTCTTGCTCGTTATGATGAGTTTATATATATATATATATATATATATATATATATATATATATAATTGGCATCAGGTTTATTTCTGTCTTTTGAAATCACAACAACACAAAAAAAAAAAAAAGTAAATGTTGCATCGTTAAAAGGATGACAAATCAAACGAAAAAGAACTTCGAAAAATAAATAACCGGCACTTCCGTTTTTTTTTTGTTTTGTTTTTTAAATAAAAACCAATTTGCAACAACAAAAATGAAACGAATTACGATAATGACGATCATTATTTATCCCGTTTTTGTTTTTCATATTTTATCTTCTATATCTAAAAAAATAAAAAATAAAAATTCGACGAAGCTTAAAATTTTTCAGAATAAATCCAGAATTTATTTTGATATTGCAACATTACATTAAGGTCGATTTGTGGGTCAATTGTATTTAGTTATTTGCTAACTTTAGCTTAATCCCATTTAACAACCCCTCCGCTCGGGTAGGATATAACACAAGGTCAACTTTTTGAGCGGAGTTTGACAGGTTTGAATTCAGAGTTTTCCTTCTTCTAGACTAGTTGCCTCACCAAGGCAGAAGAACCCAGTCTGTTCTACTATTTACTCATAGCTGGAGGGAGAATAATTGGATTCATACCTTTCCCAAGGGTATTAGTGCTATGTAAAATGCAATCAGTTTCGTTCAGGATTTGAACTCGAGTCACCGTGTCAATTTCCTACGACGATAACCATTACACCACGGGCACCCCATAACTTTAGCTTGATTGTGGTACTTAACAAGAAGTATTGGGCATCCAGAACTCATTATCAACGGTTTGATTATCTAACTTTCTTACAATTACACCAAGTAGGGTAACTTTTTAGCAACCTTCTTTTGGTTGTTAGTACGAAGGAAAGGCCAGACGAAAGGTTATTTCGAACCCTCCATGCTTCTCTAAGGAATGAATGTAAGGAGGAAACCAATTATCTCATCGGGGTCAGACATACGGAACATTGGAAAGACATAGCCAAAAGAGAAACAGAAAAAAAATTACCATTATGTACAATCTGGAATGAAAACACGCTAACCCTTTGGGATAATTGACAAAGAGCATTGTCCCAAAAAGCGATGAAAATGAAAGAGGTTGCTAATATTTTCTTATCTACCAGCTGCACAAGCCAAGTTAACATACATTCCAACGCAATATGATTTTCTTTACTCAATCCAGGAAGCACTGGAGAATGCTTGAATAAATAAATAAAAAAAAGATCTGTGAACATCTCGTCCTAAAAGGCTGCAGCAAATTGGATTCATAATTGAGAAAATTGAATAAGTGAGATGACGGGCTTTGCTGCTTAAAAATGTTTTAAATTGGCTGTAAATATATCATCTTTTTCCATACACAAAATATATCAAAAGACGACTGTACAACAAAATAGTTGACATATTGTGTTGGTAACATCCTGAACGCAAGAAAGAGATTTAGTTGTCGCAAGAATTTTTTTTATCTCTATCAGAAAAGATAAATCTTCAAAGGCTTACCGTTTATATATATATATATATATATATATATATATATATATATATATATATATATATATATATATATATATATATATATATCAAAAGCAAGACTTATAAAAAGAAATCAAAACATTCATCCACACGAAAGATTACATTGGTACTGACATGAATGTTTCTCGTAGCTGGGCGTGGAGAAACAATAGACAAGGTTGTATTTTACGCCAAGTGATTTTAAACTCGATAAACTTAGACAGAATACAGGGTTTTCTCTCTGCTGTCCATTGATATTACTACCATTGAACTATTCTCTTGCTCATCTTTTATCTTCGTTAGCTCAGACAAACTAAATATTTATGGCGGTAGTGAAAATATGTGTGTGTTGTGCTTACAATGTCAACGTTTGTTTGCATAACTTTTATTCTTGAAAGTTTAAGCATTTAGTCTGCAATTTCTGAATTGAAAATCAAGGAGAAAAATAGGCAGTGGTTCAAAACTCGAGTAAGTATATCTTGCAGAAAAGGGTTAATATATATATATAGATAGATAGATAGATAGATAAGTAAGTAAGTAAGTAAATAAATTTGCGACCGTAGTCGAGGATGACCCAAAGACTCCTTTTTCAAAAGCTACTACACCGAGGTGTATGGGAATGTCCTACTGCCTTCCCTGGATTTCTCCACTTTACTATTGATACGTACCTTATAATGCTGAGTATTATACGAGGAGGTATCAAGTACCATTTTATAGTCTCTGGTATGACTCGCTTTGGAATTGAACCCTAGTAATGTAAATATACTTTAAATGCTCTTAGGATCAGTAGAATGTTAGTATAGATATAGTTTTTTAGATATTTTTACACGAAAAGTATTTGCCCTGAGTGTTGAAGCTGTAGAATACGCCAACTCTACCTCTTCAGAGGTGTAAGACCCCATCCAATGATTATCCTGAAGCTTTGGGGAATGTGAAGTATCCCCTTCATAGTGATGACTCCCAGATCCACTTTGATCTGGATTGGTAATAACTCTTAGAGTCCCATCTCTGGGTCAAATAGAATAGTTCAATCATTTACTAAGGATATTTATTATAAGTTATTTGAAACCATATAGCTATGCACAAATTATTTGTATGGCGTTAGAATACTTGATAAATAGAATTTCTAAAGTTAAATTGGAAGACTCCAGACCATTTCACAGTGAACACACAAACTATTAATATCAAATAGAATTATTAGGGATAGATAACAATACTTGAAACCATTTAAATGAGCTTACAAATGAGCTCCAACAACTCACTTTAAAGTGAAGTTATCTTCAAACTCTTCGCTTGCAAATCATATATAAATATATACAAAACAGGATTTGGAATCAAGTAAACTACCAGGGCTAATATGCCATAAAACTTTCACTAACTAACCAACCAATCGAAAAATTCTTTTACTATCAGAGAGAGAGAGAGAGAGAGAGAGAGAGAGAGAGAGAGAGAGGAGTGAGATTGTCTGTGAAAGAAAAATGGATTATAAAAATTACCCTAAAGATCGTCTGCTTCCTTTCAATTATGAATAACAGTGAACTCTAGCTGAAAAATGATTTAGAGATCGACAGACACAAATTTACTCTCAAACAAATGTTTCATTGGTTGCCTCCGAATAATCTGTCTTTTTCGGAAAAAATTGGCATGATTTTCGCTATCTAATTATTTGATCAATTCTCGTTTAATTGATCTCAAATTTTATTAGCAAGTGTAGAAATAACAAGAAAAAATTGGTGTTTAATGCTTTATATTTTAAAATATATAGGAATACCAGTCACTTGAAATGAAAATGTATTTAAACTATAAAACATAGAAATTTAAGTTGTTTCAGCACATGTTTATAAAATTTGTGATAATTTGAACGAGAATTCATAAGATTATTGGATAAATAAACTACAGCTAATTTTCCGAAAGACCCTATAAATCTTAATTGATACAAAGCATGTCAAAGACCTCATGTAGATATATATAATCGAGGCGCTTTTCGGTATATATCAATAGCCGTGGGAAATGGAGACGGTGACTTGAGTTTAAAAACTGGAAAACGTTGTTTGCATTTCTCATGGCGCTTATACCATTGAGAAAAGCAAAAATATTGCTATTCTCCCTCCTGCGGTGGGTAAATTGTGGACAGACTGGGCTCTTTAACATTGGCATTGAAACTATTTAAACTCAACAGTAGTAGGATAGACATAGTTCTTTAACGTTAGCATTGTAGCTGGTTAAACTGAACATGTTTAAGACACTGTAAGCTTGTTAACATTGGCATTGCAGCTGGTTAAACTCTAAAGTAGTAGGACAGACTAAGCTCTGTAACGGTGACATTGCAACTTGTTAACTCTACAGTGAAACCCATTAAACTCCGCTTAAAACTGACCTTCTATCGCATCCTGCTCATGCAGGGGTGTTGTATAAATATATATATATATATATATATGGGTCTAGAAACACATTTGTTTTTAAATTATTTATTTTACACCTACACGTTTTTCTAGCTTCTTATCGCTGTCATTATTGAGAGTTTGATCGTCATTAAACTCGAGTAGATGTAAAATGAACAATTTGATAAAATGAATCTTTTTGTGGGCCTATTCATTTTAAAATAATTCCTTTTTCCACTCTCTTGACCAATATATATATATATATATATATATATATATATATATATATAATGAACGGTGTGACAACATGTATCGATTTATAACAGGAATGAATGAATTATTTCAAGCACTTAGTAAATTGACAAGATGCTAACGACTAAATGAAAGTAGACATTGTAAAATATCATATGTTACTTCGTAGCATATTGTCAAACAAAGTACAAAAAATTAATTGAGAGTACTGCGTCATTTACATTGCCTCATTTGTATTTGATAAAATTGCCATTTAAACTTGGAAGACTGTCACCGCGTCCCGCTGTTCAGAGAAATCATATAACCCACTTTTCCCTGCGTGGACACCAAGGATCGTATTTGTCAGCAGGATTTTATGCGAACCGTCATTAATTCTCTAATTTTGTTTCCAAAGGACCATTACTGTTACTGGAGTATATCTGGTCAGAGTTGGTATGCACAGTTCTTCTTTCAGACGATTTATGCCTCCATTTTCCACTTGGTATGTTCCCCGGTGATTGTGGGTCTGTTCCGTCAACGTAACACCCATCATCTTTTATTCGTCAGATTAAAACACCATTGTGTATGTATCAGTTATTTGACAAACCTCATAAGAATCATTCTGAAAGATCCTGTTCAGTTCAAATGATATCAAATATTTTGAAATAGCATGTGTAATCATCAGCTACTTTTAACTTTTTTTTTTTTTTTTTTTTTTTTGCCAAACAGTGTCTACATTGACCATATAAATCCATTCGACCGATTGCTCTTGCTCCGGTCAAAAAGATAACAACTTTCATCAAGATAGCCAACTTAACAATTTTTGGTTTCTACCAAGATTTATTCAACCTGATTGATTTTATATATTTCCTTTCTGAAAGATCGATACTATTGCCAAGTCTGTTCCTAATCGATAAGTTTTATCTATATTTTTCTCACCATTTTCTTTTTAGATTTATTTCTGTTTTATTGTAAATATCGGCAAAATATGACAGTTTTTCAACAGTTAAACGATCTGTAAGTAAAAAAGTAAACGAATAAAACGTTTTAAACTTAACTTTATTGTTTAACGTTAGTAAGCCTCTATACGGCACCAAGTACCCTTGCAGAGTTGGCGAATGTAAGTTTTTGCTGGTCACTCAACACTAGTGTGTCCCTGAGTAGAAGTCCAGTGTAGAATATTATGGAGGAGTTCATTTTCATAATCCAGCAGTGTCAAGCATGTTTTCCTTGCCTTTATTCGATGTTTTACAAGGTAGGAGATAGGTGGGCGTACAACGGCTGCTTTGAAGGGTGCTGCTTCCAAGATTTGACTGACACAGCACGCAGTATGCTTGTGCAGTGCCCATCTAGCTTTTTCTTCCAGCGTTCAATTAGAGTTCAATTTGCGTAACAATACAATAGGACTGACACGGCTACCCGTTGGAGAAATCCCATTTTATTTCAATATTATACAATAGAGTTGATCAATTATAAATTGCTTTAACAATGCATATGTGGACATCTCTTTCAGTAAATAAGATATTGCTACCGAGCAATATAAGCTGGTCAACAGATTTCAGAGGCTTGCCATTTAATGAGCAGAGGATATCCTCTTGATCCAGCCTTCATTGCCATTACTCCCTGGTCTACTCTGACCAAGTGCGGTCGTATCTGTTAGAGTTCAATCTATGGATCAAATAGAACTGTTTGATCGTTTAACCGAATGACTAATATGAAATTAGATAGTTAGATTTACATAGCAATGCTTGAACCCATTTAACCGTGAGAAAATAAAATTATTTGTGGTTGATAGTAATACTTGAAGCCATTAAATGAGTGTAAAGAAATGATTACGACTAAATAGAATTATTTGTGTTAGATAACAATACTTGAAACCATTTAACAGTGTGAAAACATTAGTAAGATTTACGTGTGAACAAATCATCTCTAACTCATTTAAAAATAAGATCACCTACAAAATATTAACTTTCAAATCATTTGATTTTAACCATTTAACTGTGTGCAAACAAATAATTGACATTAAACAAAATTGTTAATGTTGCAAAGCAATACTTGAAACCATTTATCTGTATGTAAACAAATGAGCTCAGTCTCGTTCAAAAATGTTAACCAAAAGTTAACAAATAATATATATATATATGTATATATATATATATATATATATATATATATATATATATATATATATATTAACCAAAAATATTTGTTCTCAAATAATATATATTTAATATATATGCATGAACAGGAGTTAGTATAAAATAACCCATGATATTTGATATGCCATAAAAACAAACCAAATAATATATATTTAATATATATGATTTAGCATCAAATAAGTAAAGTTGGCGACCGTAGTCGGGGGCAACCAGAAGGCTCCATTTTCAAAAGTGTAGGGGAGGGGGCTACTTCTTTCTCTGGATTGCTCCACTTTACCCTTGATTCGTCCTTTATATTGCTGAGTGTTAAGCAACGAGGTATCCAGTACAATCTTTAAAGTCTTTGGTATGATTCGACCTAGGATTGAACCCAGGTCTCCTGGACCATTAGCCAACACTTTACCTACTAGGCCAATGAGCCAGTTTAGCATCAAATACATAGCATCAAATATATAGGATTTAACATCAAATAAACAAAAGAGCTGATGTGTCATAATCGTATATATTTGATATATATGTATAAACATGATTTAGCATTAAATAACCCACAGAAGTTGATATACCATAAAACCCAACCAACCTTCTACATTAATACATTGTTCAAGAATGGTACCACGGGAATGAATAAACACCGCTGATAGAAAATGAAGAATAAAATCCCCGTAAGACTTGGTGTCAGATCAGTTTGGCTTTTTTGTTTAATTCTGTTTTTTGTTTTTGTGGAGACAGCTCAGCTACCGTTTAACCGCACGGTCACAGGGGCTTCATCATCATCATCATCATGTCGCGCAGCCAGCACGGTACTCTCTGACCCTCTCTCGCCACCCGTCTCTATCGTCCATCGCTCCCGGGAGGTCTTATAGGCTACATCCGGTATCGACACAAAGCTATGATATATAGGTTCTTGCTGGTCGTCTTGCCTTTGCTCGTCCATGTGAAGGGGTCCACAGGAGTATGTCACTTATGAGTTCGTCTTTACATCTCCAGCAGTGTCCTGCATCTCTGGTTCGTCTATCTTTGATAGTTTTCGTGATGGGTGGTAGGTGGCCTACAGCTGCTGCTTTGTGGGGTGTTGCCTCCAGGACTTGTCCAATTTTGCTCACGGCATTTTTGTGTAATTGCTGTCAAGCTTTTTCCCCATACATTTTGTTAGGGCCCATGTAGTGCATCCATATAGCAGTATCTATCTGACCGCTTCTTGGAAAAAAACTGCGTTTTAGTTTATCAGTCAGGTCTGACTTTCATATAACCGATAGCCAATCGAGAGTTGTCCATGTTTTTGCTAATCGGGTGTTCTTATCATTCTCGGTGGATGAGAGGCTGCTTTGGAGGTTGGTGAACTTGTCAAAATAACAATAAAAAACCAAAAAAAAACAAACAGTGGCTTAGTATACGCAAAATTCATTCGCTGTAAAGCTGCAATACGCCCCACCTGCTTAAAAGCACTCACCAAAAATCTGAATAAAAGATGTGTCCTTGATATGACAGTAAGGAGCGTCAAGTTGTAAAGCTACAGTTAAGGACCTCTGAGGAATGTGAAATTGCCACTTTGTTGCCATTATTGCGGGTTCACTCTGACCTTGAATAGTAGCATTCGTTAATTAATTCCTTTTTTTTTTCGTTGAAATCTTGAAAGAAAAGACATTTTTTCTTTCTACATGCCTATTTTTTCTTTTTCAAATTCAGACGTATCAGAATAAAAGATTAAAAGCAAATATTACTCCTTGTATGCCTATACTATCTGTTTATCTCTCTTTCCTTGCTTGTTAGGGGGGTGTCCTCGTAGTGTAATGGTTAAAGCGATGGACTGCGGAATCGTAGTAAGCGAGTTCGAACTCCAGTCACACAATTGCGTTCACTTTCGGATAAATACTCTTAGGAAAGGTATAAACCCCCTTATCTTCCCATCTATGGATTAAATAGTACCACTACTGTTCTTCTAGAAGGATGGCTTTGGCATTAAATAACCTCCAAAGTTTGATATGCTATTAAACAGACCAAACCAATCCCTGCTCGTTAAGAAAGTCTCAGGTTTGACTCTACACGACACCTCGTTACTCTCTATGTAGACATGACCACCATGACATTATAACTCCTCTTGTCGTCATCTGATTTTGTAACACACATATGTATAATATGCAGATGCATAAAAAACATTCGTATGCATAGGAATCCGAAAAACACTCGAAACACTGACGACTTTCTTTAGTTCAGGTATGAAACTTTAATTACCTTCTTTCAACACGAGGAGAGAGAGACACAATTTTTACTCTGCTGACTGTTCCATCTGACTCAACAACGCGCGGGCATCCCGTAGACGCCGAGGCTCAAAAACCAACTTGCTTCGTCTAGGTTCAAATCTCAACTCTTCTGGACTGCCCGGCCCAGAGTCCGAATCTCAACTCGCTTCGTCCAGCCTCAAATCTCAACTAACAGCCTTTTTTCAAAAATCACCCAAAATCCTCAGCCCATCGCTTCCGGGCATGACATCCTTCACATCTCTAGTCTCACTTCCTATCCGGGGTTTTAATTATGACATCTGTGATTGTCACATCATCCCCGCGCAAGCGTGAACACCTACGCTCAATGTGTGCCCCTACCCGTGCACTAAGCCGAATAGTTCTAAGCCTAACTAAACCGAATGATAAGATATAACCCCCGAAAAATGATAATATAAAAAAAATCCTTCCCCAATTATATAACAATTTGATCAAACTTTGGTTGTCACTGGGCAGCAAAACAGCCTTTCACTTCTGTACAAAAGCGTATTACGCTAAGAATTCAATTTCAGGCAACTGTTACTATTTACCAACCCCTCCGCTTGGGCAGGATATGACACAAGGTCAATTTCAGGCAACTGTTGACTGATCAGCTTTATAAAGGTTCATTCAATGTGTCAAGTATTTTTTTTTAACATTCTTGTATATTTATTCATAACTAATTTATTTTGTAATTAAAATACTTGAAACGATATAAAATTGGGCTAATTATTAATATTAGATTAAAAAAAATTAAAATAATATTCGTACACAAATAGTTATAAGTAGACCAAATGCAATTGGATATAACCAATGATACTACGATTGCTCGTATTCATTAATGACATATCAACCATCTTGGTTTATTTACTATCCTTGTAGAAGAACAGCCGGGGAATAAGGAAGTTTATATCTTTCACAACGGTATTAGTCGAAAAGTGTATGTAATAGCACAAATGGAGTTCGAACTCACTTACTTCGAGGCCGCAATGCAGCATTTTAACCATTAGGCCCCTCTGAAGATAGACATAAAAAGGCGGTTAACAAAGAAATGATTGCAACAGAACTTTGAAAGTATAAAGGTTTAATTATAATCAAACACATAGATCAAATTCTGACTTCACATAACCCATTAGGAGTTCGTGTGCATTAACCGTATAAACTAAACAAAGCCAACTACTACTTGATCCTCTTTACTGTAGTCAGAAGATTAACATTTCTTTGGTTAGTATCCAGAAGCAAAAGAGATGTAATTTCATGCCTTTCCGGAGGCGTGTTCTTAATTTCCAGTCAGTTCAATTTCATAAAATTGAATAATGGTCTGTAGACTTACGGTTTGATTAAATGTGATAAAAAACGACTAAGAAGAATAATACTAGCCATGAATTAAAAATGGTCGACAATGTTTCATCTAATAAAAATCCAAGATTCTGAAGAAAGGTCTTATATATATATATATATATATATATATATATATATATATTAATTTTCTATTTTCCTTCGATAATCTCAAGAATTTTGGAGAGACAGGCACTCTTTCATTTGTACGGGTTAAATTTAAGAACATTGTTTTACATTGCATTATTATCAGACCATACTTACTGACACATACAATTATTCTTTTGTTTCAATAGTTGCAGACATTTTTATTTTACTAAGATGATTCTTGTGGCCATATCTGAGGAGATTTCAGCGAAACATTGAACGACCATTTCTCGGAGGAATTGTATGACATATGGCGGTGGATTGAAATAGACAACTAGAAAAAGACAAAAAAAATGTGTACCCTAATATGAAGCACTTAAGAAAAAGAAATGTATTTTACAAAATGACCACTCTCTTTAGTCTTTTTAAAATTTAACGTTTAATGTTTTTTTAGAGGAATTAAATGAATCATATCGAAAGAGTCAAATTTATGCTATAATCAGTAAGTTCAGAATTATACAAGTCTAGATAAAACTAGAAAGAAACTGTTATATATATATATATATACATATATATATTTCTTTAAGAAAAAAATAAAACCGGTCACATTAGGATTTTGAATTTATTTCCATCCTGTTATGCGTTTTTGATAAAATCAAAAAACACGGAAAAAAAATTAACAGGAATCTTCAGATCTTATGGATAAAATAATTCAGAATAGACACAGGAAAGAAGGGTGGGAGGGGATAGAAGAGAGGTGAAGAGTTTTCTCCTCATTCAGCCCACTTCCGTTTTCTTTTTTATTTTATCACCGGTTGGAATTATAGTAAATCAATTTTTCTTTTTAATTCTAAGTACTTTTCGACTTAAAACTCTAGATGTAATACTAATTTAGATAAAATAACTTTATTTAATAACTTTATGTAAGGATACAGTAAGAATTATATCAAATTAAATTCAAGATTTAAAATTAACTTTTTTTTAAAATTCAATTTTATTTTATATATATATATATATATATATATATATATATAATGCCTTTTACAGAGTGACCCAGAAATAATACTGCCCAGTTGGCTAGGGCGGCAGAATACACTGATTTCATTTCAACAGACGTGTAAGACCTCCAACAAATGTCCTGGATATTAATTGGTTAGTGGGTTTTTATGGTATATCAACCTGTGCAGGTTATTTAATGCCAAATCCATTTTTATACAAATAATCAGTTCTATTTCAAACATAATCAAACGGATGACATCTCCACTCTAGACGGAACCCCTTTTAAACTAGTAGACAAATTCACATACCTAGGAAGCAGCGTCGCATCAACCGAAAAGGACATCAACACGAGGTTAACGAAAGCATGGACAGCTATCAATAGGCTATCGATTATATGGAAATCAGACCTAACCGATAAAATGAAACGCAGTTTCTTCCGGGCATCGGTCGCATCGATACTGCTATATGGATGCACTACATGGACTCTAACAAAACGACTGGAGAAGAAGCTAGACGGCAATTACACAAGAATGCTGCGAGCAATCTTGAACAAGTCCTGGTGGCAACACCCCACAAGACACCAACTGTACGGCCACCTGCCTCCTATCAAGAAAACTATTCAAGTTAAACGAACCAGACATGCAGGACACTGCTGGAGAAGCAGGGACGAACTCATACGTGATGTACTCTTGTGGACCCCCACACATGGACGTGCAAAAGCAGGACGACCAGCACGAACATACATTCAGCAACTATGTGAGGATACGGGATATTGTCCAGAAGACCTGCCTGAGGCGATGAACGATAGGGAAAAGTGGCGAGAGAGGGCCAGGGATATCCGTGCTACCAGCACGTCATGATGATGATGATGAAGTTTAGCATGAGTACTCATTTTAATTGTCAAAAACATTTCTATTTCAAGCTATTCAGTTTTGTCAAACAGTTCTTTTTCAAACAATTCAGTTTAGCATAAGTACAATTTCAATGTTAATATAATTTTTCCATCCTGTTTAGAGCATTGATATGAATCTACAACTCCAAAATAATTTGGGGGTGTCCTCGTGGTGTAATGGTTAAAGCAATGGGCAGCAGAATCGTAGTATGCGAGTTCTTACTCTAGTCGCGCTATTACGTTCACTTTCGGGCAAATACCCTTGGGAAAGGTATGAACCCCCTTATCCTCCCAGCTATGGGTTAAATAGTACCACTACTGTTCTTCTTGGCATTAAATAACCTACAAAGGTTGATATGCCATTAAACAAAAGAAACCGAACCCAAAAGAAAGAATCCAAAATAATTTCTAACAGGACTTTATCCTTATATATATATATATATATATATATATATATATATATATATATATATATGTGTGTGTGTGTGTGTGTGTGTGTGTGTGTGTTCGGGGTCTCTTGAGATCTCTGAATAAACCGATATTTTGTGAGCTACTACTGTGCAACAAAAGCCGTACACCAGTGGCAAAACCAATAAAAACACAAAATGACATTTGAATTCGTATCCAGAATTGTATAAAATTTAATTCGGCGTAAAATGACCCAAAAAGTGTTGATACGCTGCAAAACCAACCAACCAACCAACCTCCACTTCATGAGAACGGGGAAGTGTGGATTATCCTGTTTTTGTCATTAATCCCACGTCTGCTCAAATCTGAAGTTTGGGTTCCCTCTGTATTTTAACAAAATGTTTAAAAACGATTCGTGTAAGTAAGACCATTTACGAAAAAAATAAAAAATAAAAACTCTTTAGCGACAACTAAACAAATAATGTTTATATTTTCATACAATGATCTTGATTCCTTCACGTTGAGGCATAAAATAACCCTAGATATATTAAAACACCTTAAAAGTCAATCATTGATTTGAATATAAATAGTTTTCGTAAAATTTAATAAAAGTCAACATATTTAACTTATTGTGAATAATAACCATTTTACAAATCGTTTATTATATGGTTACATAGTTAATTTGAATTTATCTTGATAGCATCATCAACTTTTCAAGGAACTAAAATTGTAGTTCAGCCGCACCAACTCGGCATCATGTCGAAAGTCGAAACACAATACAAATACAAAACGACTGTTGTTTCCTTATACCAACATTAATTGCTCCTTCTTTTTTACGGCCGTCGTCGCCAAAAGAGAGAGAGAAACTCAGAATTATTTGAGCCCATTAGGTGGACAGAAATTTTAACCCGTTGTAGGCGAAACGGACAACCCCAAACTTAGACATAACCTCTTCACTGACCAAGTCCTACTCCAATGGGGCTCTCTGTTTCACTAGTGACTCTCACTTCTCCAACCCCAACTTCTGACCACATGTTCAACTAACTGAGTCTATATCTTAAAATTATTTTTTATCATCTAATTATTTTCTTAACTAATCTGTTAATCACACGTAATCACCAAAACTTTTCAATGACACTTCGACAAGGCTAATTTTCAACTGACACCCATCCAACCAATTTTAAAACAAACATTTCACTGTCTATTTTGATTGGAGTTGATAGTCGCATATGCGAAATTTGGTCGACCAGCTTTGACCTTTCCAATTCGAAAATTTGCAATTACAAGTCATAGTTTTTAGCTAGGGCAATTTATCACCAAAATAAAATGATTAACTAAGATAATCAATTAAAATCCCAAATTATATCACAAAATGTTACTGCTTACAATATTACTTGACTAATTCAGTGAAATGGAATATTTTGTTTTCGTGAATAAATATCGTATATAACTCGTTCGAATCTGCTTGAAATTGAACAGTTAGCACATTACTGTATATCAATTTATTATATGGAATCTGGCGTTTCCTGTTATAATTCAAATTTGTTTAATGATTTACATGTAAGGTCATTTTACGTTTGGTTTGTTTGTTTGTTTAATGGCACATCAATCTTTGGAGGTTATTTAATGCCAATGCCATTCTTCTAGAGAACAGTAGTCGTACTATTTAACCCATAGCCGGGAGGATTTGGGGGTTCATACCCTTTTCCAGGGTATTTGTCAGAAAGTGAACATAACAGCGCGACCGGAATTCGAACTCTCTTGCTACGATTCTGCAGTCCATTGCTTTAACCATTACACCACCAGGACACCCCGAGGTATCTTTAAGAGTATTCAAAGTGTTAATGTCTTTTTATAAAAGATTGAAATACACCATCGCCAAGTATGATAAATGATAAAAGTTAAGAATATTTTGGACCACCAAAAACCATCAATCATATTTTGTGGGAAGCTGACAAGACGCAAAACGACATAGCTGTCTAGGTGGTATGCTCTCAGTCTGCCCTTTCAAAGATTACCAGGGGAACTTGTTCAAAACGATCCATACGCGGTTCTACAGTCAAGACACAGCTAAAGATTAACGACATACGAATAGGATCCTTATTTCTAGATAATTACCTTTAACACTTATTGAAAGTTTGGTTATTAGTGAAGAATCGCAAAGTTAACTGAGTAAAATCCAGTAAGTTAGAAGTTAAATTTCATCTTTGATATATTTAGCCGAGACTAGTCAAAATGATTGGACCTAATTTTTTATTTATAGATTCCCGACTTGTGTACGGTCCCGTTTCTTTGTTTAATGGCATATAAACCTTCGGGAGTCATTTAATGCTAAAGCCTTCTTTGTAGAAGAACAGTTGTGGTGCTATTTAAACCCTAGTAGGAGAGAAGAAAAAAACATGAATTCATACTTTTCCTAAGGGTATAAGACCGAAAGTGAACGTAATAACACGACAAGAGTTCGACCTTCCAACTACAATGTCGCAAACGAAAACGTCTGTCTCTACGCCACAGGACTTGCGTGTAGTGGCAGTATGTATTTTTAGTAAATAAATAAAGTGTACAAAAGACGATGTGGTCTTTTTGTTTATTTCAGTAAGGCACATTGAACAATGAAGAAGAGATTGAACAACGTTATGGTCGCCAGAACAAGATGGCGGCGAAAAGTGACGATCGGCCAGAGGGAAAGACGTCAATATAACACTACTTTGTATAATGTCTATGTTTATCCTTTTTTCTTTTTTTAAAATAATAAAGTGAGAGTTTCGGTATTTTTTGATCTCACACGTTAAAGCTTGAAATAAATTGCTCATAAAAATATTAGTGTATCGTGAAAACTTTAACATTGGTTGTTTAATAGAAATGTTTGCTTTGCATTGATAGAATCTACCGTTTTTCATGCCCCTACATTACATCTTGAGTAAAATAACATACACATACAGGCCTCCATTTGATTGCTTAAAGCAGAGCTCTCTATAAGATAGGATATAGATTTATTTATGTTCATAAAACTTAAAAATTCCCAAATGATACGAGTGTTAATGCTGGATTTACGCTGGCTTAGGAAATATAAAAACAAATGATAAGCGGCTTTTAAGCCATGTTATCTCCTGCTGAGGTCTTGTAAGTATGAAAGTGTCTGACATTTTTTCCGTTAAAATACCACTGCTTAGATAAATACCGTCCAGGCGAGGATTCGCCCACATTGGAACATTATCTTGATATGTGAATAAACATATTGAAGTAGATAAAAATGCCAACGCTATTGATGAAGCAAATTCGCAAAGAGGGTCAGTTCTTGGGAAATATCATATTCGAAATAGGAGGAAAAAACGTCAACTTTAAATAAATAATTTAAAACCATGTAAACAATTATTATTCAACTTTTTTTCCAGCTTAAACAGGTGGTCTTACACTGAACTCTGAGTGACAGCAAGCTTTCTTTAGGTCTCCAGGACTCTTCTCAGTATTCTAGCTAATGTTTACGATATTGTGGTCTGTATGGTCTTTATTTTAAGCCTGATTTCCTTGCGCTAGAATTTGAGCGACAGAAAGTCTCTTCAAGTCTCCAGGACTCTTCTCAGTATTCTAGCAAATGTTTACAATATTGTGGTCTGTATGGCCGTTATTTTAAGCCTGATTTCTTTACGCTACAATCTCTGTGACAGCAAGTCTCGTTAAGTCTCCAGGACTCTACTTCGTATTCTAGTCGATCTCAACAATGCTGTAGTTTGGATAGCCTCGATTATTATCATCATTATCATTTTACTCATTAGATAGTTTTTCACACCTGCGTTAACTGATGGTCTTCTGCTAGCAAGTCTCCTCTAGTCTCCAGAACTCTTCTAAGTATACTTACATACCTCAACACTACTTTAGTTTGGATGGTCTCCACTCGTCTTGTTATTTTAAATTTCTCCACTCCATGTACCAAACCTTTGGTGACTGTACCAAAGCACACCGATTACTGTTGGTATCACCGTCATTTTCATGTCCCATTGCTTTTTCAGTTCACTAGTAAAGTTTAGGTATCTCATATTTCGCCTTTCTTCAGATTTACCCTGTGGTCAGCCAGAATGGCAAAGTCCGCTATTTAATAAGTTATTTTTTATCATTTTACTTCTAGAGAATTTTTCACCCTAGCATTAGCTGGTGGTCTTATACTGAAGTCTGTGTGACAGCAAGTCTCCTCAGATCTCCAGGACTATCCTCAGTATTCTAGCCGATCCCAGCCATACTATGTTCTATATGATCATGATTCTTCCTGTGATTTCCAATCTTTTTAGACTTTTTTTCCTAGCCGCGGTGAAGAGTTCCAACTGCACTCATTACTATTCGTATTAACGTCTCTCTCATGCTCCACAGCGTTTTCTGGCAAGGTCTAAGTATTTGTCTATCTTCGCTTTCTTTTATTTTCAATCCATGGTCCACTGGAACGTCAAAATCCACTAGACATCAAATTCTTTTATCTTCCTGTTAACTCTTAATATGATATTCAGATATCCGTTTGTATCTCAAAGATCATGATAGGAACTTTATGCGTTTCATTTTCTAGAACAGCTTCTGGTTTGAGCGTATATCATTTGTTAGTAGGGTCAAATTTTTCAAATCATACAAATTTCCCAGTGGATCACCTTGCCCACTCAGTTGCATTTGGTCTTGTACGCTTTTCGTGTTATTATCATTATTTTTATTTTTATCATTATAATTTTAATCTTTTGAGAGTTTTCCCACTATTGGAGTGTCAGAAAGTTTCATTTTCCAGGATTCGTCTCAGTATTCTGACAAATCTCAACAATGCTGTCGTTTGGATGGTCTTCACACGTCCTTTTATTTTCAAAACCTCCCATCCCTGTTTCAAGCGCACCAATTACAACTGGTATCACCGTCACTTTCATGTTCCATTGTTGGTTTTTTTTTGTTTTACTTTTTCAATACTCTCGAAAGATCCAGGTATTTATCTCTTCCTTCAGTTTTACCCTATGCCCAGCCGGAACAGCAAAGTTCACTATTCGACAGGTTCTCTTTTCTTTTTTCTTTTTTTTTTTTTTTTGACTATCACCTGGTCTGGTCGTCTGGCTGAGATTAGATGATTCATTTCTATCTCAAGATCCCAGAGAAGTTTGTGCATCTCATTTCCCAGGACGGATTCTGGGTTGTGCACATACCATTTGTTCGAATGGTCAAATTTAATTTTTTCCCAGTGGATCACCTGGCCCAACCAGTCGTGTCTAGTCTTATGCTAATGTTGCTAGGTTACTGCATTCACTTATTACATGATTGATCATTTCATCTCTATTACCACAAAACCTACATCTGCTATTTTGTTATGTCTTGTCTATTTTTGCGTTTACAAAGTTCTTATGGCGTTTTTCTTTGTTGCCAACAGAAGAGATTCAGTTTTCTCCGATCGTTGCCCTTTCTCAGCTATGTTCAAGTTTTACCATCTGAGATTTCACTTATTTGTCGTGTGACATTTTCATACAGTCGTTTTTCTTTGTATTTTTGTTTTCTGAGTATTTTTGTTCTGTTGATACTTGTGCTACCCGTGTTGTTTCCGGTAGCAGTATTCAGTCTTCCTCTGTATTTTCAAAGTAATCGTCGAGTCTTTGTGTCAATGTATCGACGCTATCTTCAATGCTGGTGAATCTTTTTCTCCTTCTTTTCTTGATGCATGCAGTCAGCCTGCGTCATCTTTGGGGTGTAAGGCAATATGCATGGTCATAAGTTTTCTTGTTCTCTGGTCCATTTGTTTATGTTCCTCCTTCGTCCACTTTAAAATGCCCCAGCGTTATTCTTTGTAAGTTTTTTCTTAACAACTCTAACTGGTCGTTTTTCAGTGATGTCTAAAGGAAAACATATCTGCTTGGATATCCATTACTTTCTTTAAGTATTATAACTTATTTTAGTAGTTCCGATCTTTAAATGGTTTCAATAGTTTTTCTTTGTTCCTGTTCAATGAGTTTCTTTTTCTGATTCTTTTACCCCAAATTGTTATTTTAGCTTCTTCATGTTCCACAGCTTTTTTTTTTTTTTTAGCTCGGAGGAAAAGTTCGCGTATTTCACCTTATCTCACTTTCACTTTATGATCTGCTTTCTCCGCTAAATTAAAGTCGTTTTATCCCTGACTTTTAAAAACTAGGTCTCGTTTTCTGGCCTAGACTGGGTCATATTTTTGTATATCAATGAATTTTGGTTCTTCAGTTTTAGGACAAAATCTGGTTTGTGCATATATCATTTGCTGGTATGTTCAAACTTCAGTCTTTTTTTACATACAAACTTTTGACAAGTCAGGTAATGTGGATTTTAAAAACACGATGTGGAGCTGTGTCCTAAGGTAAACAAGGGAGGGGGGTAATGCTACGTGAAATGCGAAGGAAGAAATGTGTGGACTTCAGAAAAATATATAATGACGGACGTTTTCGACCCCAGCGGTTAGTCGGAGAGATCAGTCAGTAGAGTAGACACGTCACACTGTTTGGGGCAATAGCCGGGGGAGATTGCCTCCGGGTTAAAAACCGGCTCTGTATCAGTCTACTGTGAAAGAAGAACGAAGATGTAAGGCTCTGAAGAGATGTACTCTTATGGACCCCCACACATGGCTGAGCAAAAGCAGGATGACCAGCACGAACATACATTCAGCAGCTATGTGAGGATGCGGGATGTTGTCCTGACGACCTGCCTAGGGCGATGAACGATAGGGAGGAGTGGCGAGAGAGGGTCAGGGATATCCGTGCTACCAGCACGACATGATGATGATGATGATGTTTAAATGATAGCAGTCCTTCTCTTTCTATCACACAGCGATTCTGAAATTTCGTTTTTAAATAAAAAGAGAGTTTAGATTTTTATAAACTAGGGCTGTCTTGACTTTCTCCCCTGATATACAACACTTTTACAAAATTCCCAGTGAATCACTCTTCCTACCCAGTCATGTACACTTCTTTGAAGTGTTCATACCAGTAGTAAATCGTAGTTTTCCCCGAAATTTGATCTTAAACAAGTTTAAAATAAGGAAACAATTATAATGAAATAATTGTAGCATTGATATAAATAAGTGTTGCATACATATATATACTGGATACATACCGATGCAATGATAACAGACGCATGATAAACGACAGACGCACGAATAAAGGACGCAAGAGGAAGACACAGGAAGAAACGACGCAGGATAAAGACGCAGGAAGGAAGACGCAAGAAGACTTCTTTAGAAATATATTTACATCTCACTTTATTTGTAAGGTTTGAAAAGGGTTACTCAAGGTTGCATGTGAGAGGGTGCTGGACACCGAACATAAACTTCATATTTTGACCCCACTGTTATGACCGTCACGTTGTGTCTTTCTTGTTCTCCTGATGTTGGGGTCTACTCCATCGGGGCTTTCCAAGGGCCCCCTCGGTCGGGTGTGGCCTTCCCTACCACATCTGGTCTCTACTGTCTGGAAGTCTGCTGGCAACTGCTTTGGGACCCAAACTCAACTGAGTTAAATGATAACTCAACGCCCACACGATCGCCTACTGGATCTTTGAAATCGAATGTTTAATCGTCATCAAGCGGAAATAACTGTCATGCAGTTCAGAGGTTATTCTCTTCCAGTGCATGACTGTAATGGCACAATGGGACCTTCACCTTGTCCCATATCATAAGCCTTAATCCGCCCACGCGATCTCTTTCGATTACTGGCCGTTGGAATGTGTCACTTCCTTCCGGTGTATTACCTTGGAATAGTATTTTTGGGCCGGGTCGAAGGTCAAAATATAACATAAGAGTGAATATCGTTTTGGGAGTTTATGGGCATAAGTGGCCTCATTCATCAGTAGGTAGGATAATGAGTCCCATATCTTTCCGTCTTTAGCTGCAAAACTTGGTTAGATTAACCGAGCTTTAACTTGAGTCAGACATGCCATTCCTTGATTGACCTCTGTTTTGGCAATTCTGTATCTTAAATGTCTCTTTGTAATGCAAAGGAATCTACAATCTTTAGCTAACTTCTACTTCTCGCCATAGATAAATAATCTATTTAACGATTCGATGAAAGGGTTATTGTATTGTACTGAATACGATTGTTTAATCAAAAATAAACAATACGTAGACACTCAAAGATACGTTAAACCAAACACACGCTTAAATATACTGTGTATTATGCTGAGAAGCTCCATTATCGTTCTACTATCTGTTTAGGAAGTTATATTTCTGTATCGTTGAAGACATTTTTGATAAATGGCTAGGGTCACTACTCTCTATTCTAATTCCGAGTGTATGACTAACTTAATGAAGCAATAGATAGAAGCAAAGTTGGCTGGGGTTGTAGAATACACAGACTAATATCTGTTGAGAGAGAAGACCCTCTTCTCAATGAATGTCCAGGATATGACATTAAACAATCTGGTGCTGAGGTTCCAGTAATGCTGGAACTTTCGGGAATTCAAAGTACCCATTCATTGCCATGGCTCTCTGGTCCTCATTGGACTGGAGTAGTAGTACCTGATAAGGTCCTCTCTATGGTATTTAAACTGTGTGCAAACAAATGACTTATTCTAAATTGAATTCTTTGAAATAGAACTGTTTTATCATTTAAATGAGTGTAAATAAATAAATAATTATTAGTTGAATAATTCTCAGCAGGTGTATTATACTTCATCTATCTCAGAGTAAAAAAAAAAAAAGAAAAGAGAAAGGGAATCCCATTTCGTTGTCATTACTCCCATATTCACTCTAACTCGGTGTAATGGTAAATTCTGTTAGGGTCCCATCTATTTTTAAAGTTGATATGCTCAAGAATTATTTGTATTTGACAGGAATAATGGGTCCCATAGAAATTTGAGTATATTTTGTTGTTGTTGTTGTATTGTTACTCTAATGAGTTGAGTGTTCACCAATGGTCCAGGAGACTAGGTTTCAATCCCCAGGTCAAGTCATGGAAAAGACTAAAAAAATCGAGCTTGATACCACCTTGCTTAACACTCAGCATTATAGGGAAAGGATCAAGGATAAAGTGGAACAATCCAGGGTATGGAGTAGCGCTCTTCCCAACTCCACTTTATGGTAGCTATTGAAAAGAGAGCCTTCAGGTCACCCTCGACTAAGGTCGCCAACTTTGCTTACTTGAAGCTACGATGGTTTAATAAGAATTACCATAATTAGCTACTTGAAACCATATAACACATTGCAAATGAATTAAAATAGTTCTTGAAACCAGGTCATCGTCATTACCAAGGCGTTCCGACTGTGCAGATTCTTTTGACTCTCTCGCAATACGTGCCAAACGCCCTTCACAGTTGGTAAATCCTCTCGATGAAACCAAGTTCCCGCACTGATGTTGGTGAGAAAAGCCTCAGAGGTCAACAGAAAGGATTAAACAGTTAGGTTAGGCAACTGCTTCCACTCGTCAGTAAGAATGGCGTTTATTGATGAATAAATTAGCCATTAAAAATCAATACGACGTTCAAAGTGCATGGACTCCCAAACGGGTCAACAAGGAGGGGGGTAGACTTTGGCCTAGTTTGTAGCTTAAGTACTAGTGTTCGAATGAAATTAGATCCATAACCCAAATCAAACTTAGATGTGAAACCATATAATTATGTAGAGTGTAAGAAATATGTTTGTTTGATATAAAAAAAGGCGATGGGGTGTCATTCGTTACATCGAGGGGTGGGATTCGAGTCTTTCAACATAATACTGAACTAAACGAGACCAGCTAAGTTCCCTTTTTAAAGATTTTCCTACGTAGACCTTGGTTTCTACGATCTCGATTGACTATTGCTTAAGCCAACCAATTTACCAGAAAGTTGTTTTAACCAGGGCTGCGTGGCATTGACACGTTTTTCTTTTTTCTTTTCTTTGGCAAGGATCAGATGTAGCGGTGAGTTGACTAATTCTTTTTAAAAAGACAGTATTGTAAAGTAAGTAAATTTTGCGACCGTAGTCGAGGGCGACCCAAAGGCTCCGTTTTCAATAGCAACTACACCACAGTGAAGGGGAACGCTCTAGTTTCCACTTTACCCTTGATACGTACCTTATAATTCTAAGTATTAGGCAAGGACGTAACAAGTACCTTTTTTGAGTCTTTGCAGCGACACAACATGGGATTGAATCTCAGTTTCCCGGGCCATTTGCGCACATTCGACCCACACAACTAATGGATCGGTTACTTGAGTATATAGCATCATTAGTAGATAAAATACTGTGTTATATAATTAAGGACTGATTTCTTCTATATAAATCATTTTTCGTTAATTTTATTTTATCATTCCGTTTGTTTGGGGTTTAAACTATTCGGGTTAAGAGTTCAGGTGCATAGTCTTTGGGTACAGTTTTACACTCGCGTGTAAAGGATATGACAATCACCATTTTCATAATAAACCCCAGACAGGAAATGATGCCACAGCGTGGATGACGTCATGCACGGAAGAAATAGCCCTGAGAATTTGAGAATTTTGGAAAAGAGTCAGTTGAGAGTTGGATTTGGGCCGTTGAAGATGTAGTTGGGTTTTTCTACTCAGAGAGATCTTAAACATCACAAGATGCGCCGCACTTTGGGGATGGTTAGCATCGTAAGAATTGTGTCTCTCCTCTCATGTCGAAGAACCGAAGTCAGAAGTTTATAAAACATTTTGCATCTGAAATGACAGAGCCCGCCTGTATTTGTATTTGCCTGTTTTCGCCTGTGTTCAGTGTTTTGAATATTTATATGTATTGTATTACAGTTGTGATAGAAATCACGGTATACAACTACTGGAAATCAGATAATTATGCGCAAAATATTTGTATTAGATTGGAATACTTAATATCATAAAACAGTGTGCAAAATGATATCTTCAGAAACAATTGCTCAAAAATATGAATATAAACATCTAATGAATGTGATACCCAAAACTCTCGGGTTAAGATACCAAAGATAGGTTGACATGCCATTAATATCAATTCATCAATCATAGGATTTGTCGATAGATTTTCTTCCCTCAAAAAAATTCTTCTAAAACCATACTCTTAAAACCGGCTTTGTGAAATAAAACTGGGTACGGATTACTGAATGTTGTTAATGTCCTCTATTACGATTTAGAACGGACAGAATTACCACGAAGATATACAACTTTGAGATTCTTATCGGGAATAAATGTCAGCAAGCAAGAGTCGTTATTTCGCACGACAGCAAAATATAATTTTGGAACATAATATGCACAATCATATTAGAGTGATTCTATTGTTGTAACTAAGATGCAGGAGCTTCGTATCAGTAAATCAGTTAGCTGTCATCCAGCAGCTATGTTGCAATTATTACAATATCTTATTATGATGATAATATGTCTGTAACCTAAACTACGTCGGGACTGACGTCAAAATTCCCTTAGATATTTTCGTATTACTCCCAAGAATTATTTAATAATCATTATCTAAACTTAATTAGCTTGTCATTTTTTAGAAATAGCTCTATTAAAAGCCTGAGTTAGATTTCCCTCAAAATAGCGCATGGATTTGACTCTTCTTGGCGTAATAAGTAGCGTACTGTACTGCGACATCGCAGTAAGCATGTTCGAACTCCTGTCACATTACCGCGTTTACTTTCCGAATTATATTATTGGGAAAGGCATGAACTCTGTTATCCTCCAAGTTATGGATTAAATAGGATTACCCCTGTTCTTCTACAAGAATGATGTTGGAATGAAATAACCCCCAAAGGTTTATATCCAACTAAACAAAGAAATCAAAACAAAACAAAACGTGGTATTTATGAGGTATTTATCGAACCTTCTACCTGGTTAGATTTGACACTGGCCCAGTCGGCTGAGGCAGCAAAATACACCGTCTACTTCTCTGCAGAGTAGTTAGATTTCCCCAACGAGTGTCCAGGATATGACACTATACAATCTGATGGTTAGGCTCCAGTTATGCTGGAGCTTTGGAAATACGGGTACTCCTTCATTGCCATCGCTCCCAGGTCCACTCCGGCTCGGAATAGGTAGCAGCTAATAGGGTCCTATCTATGGGTCATAAAGAACTAAACTGTGTGATTATGCTCGAGTGAATTGTTTGAAAAAGAACTATTTTTACATTTAATGGTGTATAAACAAAACTGTACTAATGCTAAACGGAATCATTTAAAATAGAACGGTTTTCCATTTAACTGTGAGTAAACAAAAACTGCACTCAAACTAAATTGAATTGTTTGAAATAGAATTGTTTCGACCTTTAAACTGTGTACTTATACTAAACGGAATTGTTTGACCTCGAACTGTTTATGTATATAAAAATGAATTTGGCAGTAAATAACCGAAAATATTTGATAAGACATAAAACTAACTAAGCAAAACTTACATATTGTCTTCTTGGAAGCCCATGCAGAGTTCTTATTCATCTCAGGTCAACTCTGATCTGAAGGAAGAGCACTTGAAGGGTCCTGTCTATGGGTTAAATAGTTTGACATTTAAACTGTGTGCAAACAAATGACATACTAAATCGAATTGTTAGGAATTGAACTGTTTAATCATTTAACTGTGAGTAAGCAAATGACTGGTGCTTCATTGAATTGTTTGTGATACACAGAAATATTTGGAACCATGTAAATGAGTGCAAACGAATGTTTAATAGAATTATTAGTATTAAATCGAAATATTTGAAACTGTTTAACTCTGCAGTTAAATCGAATTAGCTGTATTATATAGCAATGCTTAGAATTAATTGACTGTGTGAAAATGAATAAATAGAGTTGAATATAATTAGGGTTGTGTAGTAATAGTTATAACCACTTAATTGTTTGCAAAAAATAATAAAAATTGATTCGAATTATTAGTGCTATATATGCATAATTGAAAACGTGTAACTGTGTAGAAACAATAGCAAGACTAATCTGAGAACAATTTTGTTCAAACTCATTAAAAAATAAAATTACCAAGAAATTATTCTCTTACAAATCATATGTATAACTATTTAACCGTATGCAAAGAAAGGACTAGATAGCAATAGTTGAAACCATTTAACCTTTGGTCATTTAAAAATGTTATCGAGAAAATGCGTTTACAAATCATATATATTCAGTTTATGTCTGTGAATAGGAAATTGCATTTAATAAGCTACAATGGTTGATATGCCATAAAACCTAACCAAACCAAATCATATATATTTAATATATATGTATAAAGAGGATTTGACATTAAATAACCTACAACAGTTGATATACCATAAAACCCAACCAAACCTGTTGTGATGCTGACAAAGAAAGACACAGGGAACACAAAAAGGTTTGATAGAAAAAACATATATATTCAAGTAACAGAAACAAGATGCAAGTGAACCTGGTTAAACAGTAGCTAGTTAATATGGAAGCTGAGAGTCCAGTGGGGTAGTGACTATCCGTCCACAGCGCAAATGGTATCACACGTGATTGTGTGACGCTGATTGGTGAATTCCGTCAGACGCTCTCGTTGACGTGGGTTTATGGAGGTGGGCGAGTCCATTATGTAGGAAGTACAACAAAACCAAATCATATATATTTGATACATATGTATAAAGGTGATTTGGCATTAAATAACCAACCATGTTTGATATGCCATAAAAAAACAACCAAACTAACTCATATATATTTAATATATATGCATAAAGAATAGTTGGCATAAAATAACCTACAATGGATGATATGGCATGAAACCAAGCCAAACTATTCGACTTTCTAGCAAGCCAAATTTGATATAATGATTTACTATGGAAGTGACACGCAACCGGAAGTCGGAAGTGAGCCCGTGGCATCAATGCGTTTAAAATACTATAATGAGTTTAATAAATCTCTTAGAAATAAGCTTTACATTGTAAATAGTGACGATAATTTTCATACGAGTTTTAACTAAACAGGCTTTAAAAAAGAATTAATGGTTATTAACTAACTTCTCACCAAGGCAGGATATGACACATGGTCATTTTATTGTGGGGACTCACGCATAATTTGATACTCATGCTTGCCAATATAAAATAGCTTGGTCTCTTCAACATTTACAATAATGAGACACCTATGAATTCCTCCCAGCAAAGCAAGTATATCGAGGGGAAAAGTCCCCCAGAAACAAGGCAATTCAGTTTAAAAACACCAACCCGGCATGAACTTTTGGCAGATCCCCAGAAAACCGGTGGCGATGCAAGACCCTGGTATTAATTAATAAATAATTAATTGATGTTATTGATTTCTAAAATTATTGTTTTATTTTCTATCGTATTAAAAGCAATTCTATGTATAAATTTATATAGAATTCGATTCAGATAAAATAAAAATTGATCTTTTTAGATCCGTTAGTCTTTTTTTATTCAATATGTTTTATGTCATTAAAACTTAAATAATTGTATCCAAAGGGTGCATATTTTTGTTTGTTAAAATAAAGACCTTGCTACATACCAGTATTACCTCCGGTATTGTTCAATCATTGGCACGAAGACGGAAGAAATTCGACAATTTTGAACGTTAAGTTATTGTTCCAATCTTGGCAAACGGTAATTTGAATGCCCCTTTTGTTTGGCAGGATGAAACGTCGACAACATAATAGATTGCTTAATTTGAACAAATCGTTATTTTCTTCTTTCTTCTTAATACAAGTAATTTAGTGTCGCCACAATATCCAATTCTTCGTTATCAGAAAGCAGAAAACAAGCCAATATATGGTAATCAGATACTCGTACGTGTATATCAGAACTTTATAAAGATATTTTCTCTAATAAACAAGGTTGGTTTAGAATATAATAATTTGACTGGTTTTGAAAAAAAAAATTCAGGTTGGCAACGCTGACTGAAAATCAAATGATTAATATTAAACTTGAATTAGTGAGAAAACGAGTCAATTCTTGTCTGCCTCTTAGAATTCAAGTTCAGCCGAGTAATCGTAGATTATAAGTGTGTCACGAAAACAGATTGCAAGATGGAAAATCTTGGATAATGCCAGAAAAACATAACGATAAGGGAACTTAACGTCATATTATAATTTAGTGAGGTATATCATTGATATATAATATGGCATTCAAAATAAGTCCTGAGATATTAAACACTTGTAAAAAAACCGTTGGGTCATCTAATTTGACTGAGGTTTGATGAACCCAAGGAAAATAAGTTACGTGGGTTGATTCGAAAAGAAGAATGTGAACACGTCATATAAACACAAATTAAAATGTGTTTCAACAGGTTTTTAGTAGTGCGTAACGCCCCGATTAGACGTTATTGGTATCAATTTAATCTTGAGACAGGATTAAGTTTTATCGTTCGATAGTCATGAATACTACGTCCGTGTAATAGCAGAGCCATATGATAACCCCTCAAAAGGGGTATTCTGAGTATGTCCTGCATTTGATAGTGAATCCCTAGTTCCCAGAAATGATGTGTTGCTTTGTTGTCATTAATTCCTGATTCGTAATATAGATCAAATATAACTGTCTGCCATTGATAGGAATTTTTGAAATCGTATAATTTTGGACAAATTATTTGCATCGAGAATTGTTACTTAAAGCTATATTTTTTTTTTTTATAAAGGATTGTCATCATCAGTTGATGGAAATCATATAAATTACTTCCGAAAAAAACTGAATTCAACATAACGTAATTGAACAAAGGTTTACATGACTGTAAACCAAGCAAACCAGATCAAATGTACATTCCAGTAAAGTTAAAGGCTTTAATTAGTAATAAAATATTTTTTCACAGGATTTTGCATGCATAAAAATCAACTGACTTTTGAAATTTCACAATGGGTTGATATTGATCAGGTAATATTCTGTAAAAGTAGCCGACCTGAAATATTTTGCCAAATTCAGATGGCGATGATGCATAAGTGGAACAAATGCCCACTGGTATGTTTGATGTAGCAATCACTACAATAGAGGTAATATAATAGAGTTTGATGTAAAAAAGGCGAGATCGACCGATTTCACTGATATATGAAAAGAATCAAAGAAAAATAGATGTAATGACTGAAAAAAAATGGTGCATTACTCCAAAAAATACATTGTTCTGAAGCAAGACCGAGTAAAAAAAATATTCAACATATTAAAATGCTGAATTTCTCGGAAAAAAGTGTATACTAACCAAATGTTTCTGACAAGGAAAGGGTACAACACAGGATCATTTATTTAAACAAAGTGTCTGGTTTGAATTCAGTGTTTTTCATCTCTTAGATAGATTGTTGACCCTAGGCTAAAGGGTACTATTGGACCTTCTGTTTACACATTCTGAAAGAAGTAGAGATGAATATCTACCTTTCTCAAGAGCATAATCGCGAAGTGAAAGGCAAACACACGCATTATATATATATATATACTTATTGAGATCTATGGAAGATTCCAATATATATATATATATATATATATATATATATATATATATATATATATATATATTCGATAATCATTTTGCCATGAACGCCTCCAGAAAAAGCGTGTGTGCCAAATAGATCTCATGACAATTGATGGATGGATGCTACGAAAAGAAAGAACAAACCCATTTGTCAGGACTTCAACCAATATATATGCGAGATTTTTTTAATGAATATTGTTAATAGAAATATATATAACGTTCGGGATTATGAACCTGAAAACTAAAAGTAAACAATGAAATATTGGCAGTGGGAATAAGGGAAGGAAAAATAGTTTCTGCAGGGCACGTCCAGAAATGCTTCGAAAACAAAGAGTATCATGAGCACGAAATTTCTGCTGAATGAAATTAAAAGTAATTCGGTGAACTATTTTCAAGCTGTACAGAGTACTCAGACAATGGATTTTTAAAAAAAAGTCCAGCAAAATTAAAACTTTCTGTTGCCTTGCAGTCAGTAAACAATACAAAGACAGAAATCCACATTTCTTACTTCGATCTGGTGTCGTAAGATTTCTATTTGTTTCCTCACATAAGAGATTAGGGACCAATATTCTACATCTGGTGTTTAACTTGCCATGCTCAGGGAAATCGAAAGTAAATCTGCAACTTTTTCCACAGAAAGAAGGAAAAAGATAAATGACCGATCTATAAAATGTGTCGGACAAAATAAACGAATAGCCCAGACGGTTAGGGCTGTAGAATACAGTGGCTATATCTTTGAAGAGGACTTGGGCCTCCTTTCAATGAGTGCCCTGGGTATCACATTAAACTATCTGATGGTGTGGCTCCAGTAATGCTGGAGGAATACTGAGTACTCCTTCATTGCCATTGCTCCACGGTCCACTCTGCTCTTGAGTGGTAGCACCTGATAGGCTCCTATCTATGAGTCAAATAAAACTGTTTGGTTTTTAAACTGTATGCAAACGAATGGCTTATTCTAAATTGATTTGCTTGAAATAGAAGCGTTTGGTCATTTAATTTTGCAAACAAATGACTGATGTTTAAGTAAATTGTTAGTGATACATTATAGTACTTGGAACTATTGAAAAATTGCTGACCTTTGTTTTCTTATATATATCTTATGTATATGTATCAACCGGATTTGGAATTAAATAACCCACGATGGTTGATATGCCAAAAAAGACAAAAAACAAAAAAAAAAAAAAACAAACCAAATCATATATATATTTGATATATATGTATTAACAGGATTTAGCATTAAAATACTATGGTTGATATGCCATAAAACCAAATATAACTGAATGATTAACATAAAACTAAAACTATTATTCTGAAGAGAAACATTCAGAATTGACGAGAAATATACTTTCTTCATCATATATAAGTAAAGTTGTAAGTAAAGTTGGCGACCATAGTCGAGAGTAACCCAAAGGCTCCCTTTTCGATTAGCTACAACACCGAGGTGTAGGGGAGGGCGCTACTCCTTTCCTTGGATTGCTCCACTTTACCCTTGATACGTACCTTATAATGCTGAGTGTTAAGCAAGATAGCATCAAGTACCATTCTTTGAGTCTTTGGTATGACTCGACCTGGGATTGAACCCAGATCTTCCGGGCCATTGGCGAACACTCTAACCATTATGCCAATGTCCATTTTCATCATATATACTTTACGTTATTTTATCAAGTCTTTAAAAACTGTGTTTTTATAGGATTGTAGATCGTATTTTTCAATCAATCCTTATTATGACTTTTACTCACATTAACTTTTAGATAATATCTATGTAATGCCATAAAAGATAATTTATTCTTCAATTTTATCTGACTCTTAGCCCGCATTATGGTTTAGTCATGGGGGCGTTACTCATGTAACATCCGGGACCAGAAAGTCTTTCGACGCTCATCCTTCTCCGGGTCTGGTTCTGTTTTGCGTAGAACGATTCCCTACCAAGATTTTTTTAAAATCCTATCTGCTCCAAAATATCCTGGAGCAAGAATGGTTGGATTCATACTTTTCCAAGGAGTATTAACACAATGTGAAATGCAAACAGCTTTGGTCAAGATTTGAACTCGGACAGCTGAATTCAGGTTGTATGATTATAACCATTATGTTACGAGCGCCTCTATTTTTCTACCATTATCACGGGGAAAACTGAAGAAATTTCAAACCCCTATAGTATTTTAATAAGTTAAGTAGTTCTAACTAAAAGGATCCAATTTTTTGTTCTGTGGAGTCACTCTTTCATTGCCCATACTACAAAGGTCTTCTCTATGGGTTAAATATATTTGTGTGCAAATTATTAGTATTATAAAGCAATACGTGAAACTATATAACATTTTACAAACTATTTTTTTGTTTAGCAAAGTTACATAAAGTATCATTTGTGACAGGCAACGTACATACTCACGTTTTCAGTTAAAGTTTTGATTACTGTTTTAGAAAAGAAGTGCACATCATATCAAACGTGATGATTAATAGAAAATTCGCTTGAATAGGTGTATTGAATGCAAATTTGGTATATTTTGAAGAAAATAAACGTCTTATTCAATGTTCTAATCTATCTTGATGAATACAACTTCAGCCCCTATAGATTTGAATACAAATCCTTGTTATTGTATATTTGCTGTCGACCTAATACCTTGAAAGAAATGTGATTCTTTAGAAGTTGGGATGAGAACGCATTGAAGCTACAGCAGGAAAATCTTCAGGAAACGATTCTGTAAATTAAATAAATATCTATAGATACCACAGGTCATTAAAAACGGAGGCAAACTGCTTAAGATAAATATTTCAGAATCCAACTTAAAAATTAATGAGGAATTAATTTGTTTGAATATATTTTCTCGCGTCACAGAAACAATTTATCCGAAAACATTTGTGTTAGCCTGTTTCATTAAATTTTTCGTAAATACACGTAATAAAACTAATACATCTCTAAATAATCTTAATTTACTTATTTCAATCAATTTTCATGGGTTTAGTTTTTTGATCAAGTTTCATGGGTTAATTTAGTGGTTTTAATCAACTTTCATGGGTTAATTTAGTGATTTTAATCAAGTTTCATGGGTTAATTTAGTTGTTTTAATCAAGTTTCATGGGTTAATTTAATTGTTTTAATCAAGTTTCATGGGTTAATTTAGTTGTTTTGATCAAGTTTCATGGGTTAATTTAGTTGTTTTAATCAACTTTCATGGGTTATTTTGTAGAATAATAGTTGTGATATTATTTAACCTAAAGATGGGGATTAGAGTGAGATTACGTGAAGCTGACGGGATACATACTTAAATCCACGCATTTCAGCTAAAAGTCAATCAAGAGAAATAAATAAGTATATCTTGTACTGATACCTACATTCATATAAATAGCTACATTTTTTACAAAGATAAATAGATATATTTAACACATACATACGGATAGATACATTTGGTACATACATATGAATAGATACATTTTAGGTTTGGTTTGGTCTCTTTGTTTAATGGCATATAAACCGTCGTGGGTTATTTAATGTTTGAGCCATCCTACTAGTGGAACTATTTAACCCGTAGCCGGGAGGATAAGGTAATTCATTCTTT
>OY757923.1:28889939-28905253 GCA_963585895.1 Sepioteuthis lessoniana | reverse complement strand
ATCCATAATAACATACTAACATTTGAATTATTTGCAAAATTTACTAAATATTGATTGCACTTATATTTTTATTGTTTTTTGGCTGTTTACATTGTTTTTCTCAATTTTATCCCTTACTTTTGGACGATCCTATTTTGAAAATTAATAAATAATTGTTATAATTCTTTTTCTATCCTTTGCAAATGATTCAAATTTTAGTATGTTATTGTGGATGATAATGACTAGCAGTTGTCAAAATTGCAGCTTTTCACAGTTGTTATTTCTAACAAATATTAGGTTTTAAAATTTTGTCCCTTAGTTTTGGACACCACTGTATATATATATATATATATATATATATATATATATATATATATATATGTATGTGGGGGGGTTAGCTTGCTTTTGGATGATTTGTTGGTTTGTCTGACATGTTAGTATTTGTTTTGTTATTCTATGTTAAACTCAGTCAAATATTGAGGGTCTCCAATACACTGTTTTAAGAGCTAATGTATTGATTAATGGAACAAAATTTAAAATATTATCTTATACATACCGATTTAACCCATTGATGAGACCATAACGTGTACAATGACTCCAGGCTACATAGTACATAGGAAAATAGCGACTGGAGCCTCAACATTGAATATATTTTAATGCTATGTGCAGGACACACACACACACACACACACACACACATACAGATACACATACATACATACATATATATATATATATATATATATATATATATATATATATATATATATATATATTAACTTTCGGACTTAGAGCAAGTCACTATGTAAGTATGAAAGAAAATTGAAAATCTGGATGAATACAGCTTTTCAATTTTCTGTCATACTGACATAGTGACTTGTTGTAATAACGATGTCCATTTGTCCTTAATTTGTTTTTTTATTTATTGACTTAAATTAGGTCCAATCGATTGACTACTTTGGTGATATTTTGCACGTCTATGTCCCTAAGAATTTTGCTTGTTTTGTTTTCCAGGACAGATTCGGCTCTGCATATATAACTTTTGTCTACATAGTCATGCAATACATGGGTACAATTTTAAATAGATTTTTTTTTCTATTCATTCGAGCCTGTACAATTATTATAATTTTACTCCTTGCAAGTTGTTCATACAAGTAACAGAAGTATTCTGAGTTTTCTGGTCTGTTTCATCACAGCTTCAGTCTGGTTGGTTGGTTGAGTTTTATGGCATATCAACGTCTTTTGGAGGAGGTGCCCGGGTGTAAGGGCTATCGTCGTAGGAAATGGACACGGCGAGACGAGTTCAAATCCTGGGCGAGGCTGATTGCATTTCACATAGCACTAATACCCTTGGAAAAGGTACGAATCCAATTATTCTCCCTCTAGCTATGGGTAAATAGTAGTAAAGACTGAGTTCATCAGCCTTGGTGAGGGAACTAGTCTAGAAGAAGGAAAACTCTTAATTCAAACCTATAAAACTTCACTTAAAAAGATTGCCCTTATGTCATATCCTGCCTGAGCGGAGGGGTTGGTAAATAGGATCAACCTCTTTTGGTTTATTTCATGTCAAATTCTTTTTTAGGTATATATATCAAATATATATGAATTTTAAGTGCATATTTTGGAGTTTAGCATTTTAAGAAAGCCAGGGCTCACTTCACACAGCCAAAATAGTTTCAAATATTTCTGTCTAACACTCGTACTTCTATCTAATGTTAGTAATTTGCTTCCACACCGTTAAGTGATTGTGAGTATCGAAAATAAATCAGCAAACATCTTTGACAGGAGGCCAATTTTTTTCAGAAAGTTCAATATCAGCTTAGGGTATATTATACTAATTAGTTCATTCATGTTGTCAGCATCATAAAACATTCGTCGAATGTTGGTTAGTTTTATGCATTTGATGAAGATGTATTTTATCGTGTACTTGTTTCCACATGGACATTTGGCGGGGCTGGGGGATCATCTTTTAGAATTAAGGTGTGAGTTAATCAAGCATGTCCAATGCGTAACCTAGCAAGACTGGTTTCTTCTCTTCTGTTATTATTATGATCCAGCTTTCTTTTCTTTTAAAATACGCTGTAATTGGAAGAACTTGTTGTGGGATGTTAACGATTCTTCTCATTTTCTATTTTTCTTTTCCTCTTTTGGGGTCCGTCTCAAGTGCACAATATTTAATTGCTATCTGCATCATCTTCATATTCCACTGTTATATTTTAGTTCTGTAATATGGTCTAAGTATTTGCCTACCGATGGATTTTCTTTAATTTTCACCTGTAGATCACCGTAAGGGCTTAAATCTATTAGACTGCAAATTATTTTTGTTTTGTTAATTGAAATTAAATGCAACCTTCTAGCCTGGATTTGATGATCCGTTTGTATCAGAAAATCTAAGATATTTTTATGCTTCTCAATAAGAAGAACTGATTCTGGTTTGTGCATACATTATTTTTAGTATATTCAAAAGTCAATTTCTGGCACAATTCCCAAGTTGTTCCTTGTCTTGTACTTCTTTTTCTTTTTTGTAAGTTTACATTCACTTATTATGTTCTTAATCTTTTTATCTTTGTCACCACAAGGCGAAGATTACTCCGTCTGGATCGCTGCAGAGAGGTAAGACTACCCCAAAGTGTATCCTGAAAAAGTGTAATGCTTATCGTGGTAGGAAATGGACACGGCGACACGAGTTCAAATCCTGGACCAGGCTAATTGCATTTCACATAGCATTAATACCATTGGGAAAAGTATGAATCCAATTATTCTCCCTCCAGCTATGGGTAAATAGTAGGACAGACTGGGTGAGGCAACTAGTCTAGGAGAAGCAAAACTCTGAATTCAAACCTGTTAAACTTCGCTAAAAAATTGACCTTGTGTCATATCCTGCCCAAGCGGAGGGGTTCGTAAATATGATAAGTCACTAAACAATCTGGTAGTGTAGCTCCAGGCACTTTGGGTAATTCGTAGTACCCCTTCATTGCTCCCATGTCCACTCTGTCCCGGAGTGATAGCACCTGTTAAATAGAACTCTATGTGTACTTATGCTGAATTGAAATGTTTGAAATAGAACTGTATTCTACACTGAACCTACGCAGTTATGCTAAAATGAACTGTTTGAAATAGAACTGGATTATGTATAAAAATGGAGTTGGCCTTAAATAACCTTCAAAGTTTGATATGCCATATATGCAAACCAGACCTTTGTCACCACATAAACTATACTTGCAATTCTGCAATGTGTGACAATACCCCGCCGGCTGACCCCCACTATCTCAACCAACCAAACTACTCATGGCCATTTGAATCGTCTAGTTGTTTTTCTCATCTCCGGCCTGGAGTATGTCATCCTTCTTTACCACACAAATTACACAACCGAGGAGGTGGAAGAAAAAGGAGAATAAACAATTACGGGTTGGGTTGTCTCCAGGAACATGAGGGGGAAGTCTGTGACACCTTTATGCTGCTCTCCGTGCATTTGAGGGCTACCGCGGGCGTGTATTTGCGCGAAACGTCCACTATGTGCTATATGACCAATAAAACCAAACCAAACCATCCCAAGTATCTGTATTTTTTCTTTTCTCCAAGTGTCTGGATGTTTTCCTGATTTGGCTGTTCTATATATTACGTTGCTTTCTTATTCTCCACTTTTCACGTTCAACATAGCGTATTTTTATGTCAACTTCCGGTAACATATCCTAACTGTATATCAGGGTTTCCAAATATACATTTTTAGCAAATTCGTTTGTATCAACCATGTACCTTAAATAATTAAACTTTTCTTCTGATTTTGTAATTTTTTTTTCTTCCTTGATGCTCATTAGTATCGTTACTACAACAAGTATTAGAGGTGTTAAGTGAGTCTTCTTGGAAAATTCTCCTCCGGATTTTTACCTGTGCTACGGTTTGCCCTCTTGTTATTAATTACTTGTTCGGTGGATCATAACACGGCCCTTTTTGTTGTTAATTCTTACTTCAGGTACATTCTTCTGCCCTGTTTTGGCCTCTTTGAGGATGTACACACATACACACACACACACACACACACATACATATATATATATATATATATATATAGGTGTTATATATTGACCTTCGGCCCGGGCAAACATGCCATTCCAAAGTGATGCACCTGAAGGAAGTGACACATTCCAATGGCCAGTAATCGAAGGAAATCGCGTACGTGGGCTTGGCTGACGAAATGGGACAAGGTAAAAAAATCATAGACTGATGCACCGGAAGAGAGTGACCTGTGAACTGCATGACAGTTATTTCCGCTTGATGACGATCAAACATGCCATTCCGAAGATTGAGTGGGCGATTGAGTGAGCGTTGAACTATTATATAACTCGGTCAAGACAGGAAGTCAGACAGTTGGGGATCAGAGACGTCGGAGAAAAGTGTGGTAGGGAAAGCCACACCCGGCCGATGTGGCCCTCGGGACCCCCGATGAAGTTGTGGAGACCAGTTGGTGATAAGATACAGTAAAGAAAGCCATCATCCAGCAGAGAGCTGGGCCCCTGGGCCTCCGGTTGAGCGGCACTTCAGAACAAGAAAGACGCAACGCTGATAGCCGTAAGAGTGGGGGTCAATATATTACAGTTCTGTTCGGTCTCCAACTCCCTCTCTCAGAAAAACCTTGAGTAACGCTTTTCGAACCCTTGCAATAAAATGAGAGTCAAATATCTGTTAAAGAAGTCTTCGCTCGTCCTTTATCATTGTGTCGTTGTGACTCTTTCTGCATGAATCCTCATATCCGTATATAACATAGAGACACTTGACGTGCTCTCTCTCTCTCTATATATATATAGTACATCAAGTGTCCCTCTTTTTTCCTTGCAGTATCCTTTCTGAATTATCATGAGAACGTTGTAACAACTTAAGTTTATAAAGATCTTTTTTGTACATCACTTTTGGAGATCTTTTTGAAAGTACAAGAATTTTAAAGAACATTCTATCATTTAATAATGTGCATGGTTTGAAACAGGGATAATGGTTGAAAATACATCAATATTACTTAAATAAATCAAATATACATATTTGAATCATTTTACTTAATTTTTTTCAATCTGTCACACACACGCACACACACACACACACACATAATTATACTCATACTCACATATTGCCCTAAGGTAACATCGCTACTGGAGCCTCTGCACTAAGTGCATTTTAATGCCATATGCAGGACACACACACACAAACAATCATACACATACTCACATATTGCACCAAGGTAAAATAGCAACTGGAGCCTCTGCACTGAATGCATTTTAATGACATATGCAGGACACACACACACACACACATGTACACATGTACACATGTATACACGTTATTGTCTTAATGATTTTTTAGGAGAATGTCGATTGGTTTTAGAAATGTTTGCTGGGAAAGTATTATTTTTGCAGTTGATCTACGAGGATAGACCAGACTGAATTCCCTAAAGAAGTAAGGTGTGCAGATTTTATGGCCAATTTAACTTCAGTACACTTGAAGGAACTTGTATCTTGGGTATGAAAATAAACTGCATCTGACACTGAGACTCCGGCTCTGGGGATCTGGGAAAATGTGGAGCACCACCCCATTGCCATTACTTCCTAGTCCACTCCGACCCAAAATTGTCGTACTTGTTAGGGTTTTATCAATGGGTCAAATAGATCAGTTTAAAAAGTATTCGAATTCCATTGGACACTGAAAAAAGAAGCTTGTCAGAAACAACAGCACAAAAAATATAAATATAAAGTACAATGAACACGATTCCCTAACTTGTATGCATTAGATTACCCGAGACGTGTAGGCATACTGTTACATTTAATTAATAGATGGATAAATATTCTCATCTAAACATCTTTGTAACTTTTTTATGGTTTGATTTTTTTTTTAGCTTAATGGTATATCAAGCTTGTTAATTCATGACGAAGCCATCCTTGTAGAATGACAGTATCATTACTAGTTTACTCATAGTTCGGTTGGCTAGAGAGAAAAAGGGCTCATGCCTTTCCCACTATAAGTGAACATAATTTTAGGACTCTATTCCAACATGTCATTCACTCCACAATGAGGACATCCTCCACATTTTTTTCTAACTTTATAACAAATACAGATAACTTGCGATCCCTATGTTCAATTCAGGTCGCATTTAAATAAAAATGGAACGATTTATGTGTTCTGCTCATAAAAATTAGGTTCAATTTCTACATCTCCTTAGTCGGGATAGAGACGTGGTTCGAACCTAGCTTTTTCTTCAATGGTTTCGTTCGTATCTAAGTGGTCCAACTAGACGATTGTACTTTCACGTCGATCGCTTGGATGCATTTCTCTTTTATTTTATTAGAATCAAAACCTGTAGTGTTATATTTTGTCTTGAAGATTTTCAGGTTCACTACTGACATTTCTAAGCTAAGGTTAGAAAACTTTTTTTTAATAAATAAAAACACCATTGTAATCTTTCCTAATGAGGTTCGAATATTTGCTAATTAGAACGATTGTTATAAGGGCTATTCGTAAGTGTCTGAACATTAACTTGTTAACAATTACCCTTCAGCAAAGCTTCAATTATAACATTTTTATTATTGTTAATATTAGAAATATTTAGCCCTTTTTTTTAATGTTATATTGTTAAAAAGATTGTGTATTATGTGTATCTGTCTTGTACGTCTTTTTTTAAACGGTGAACTACATTCGTAAACTTTATGTTAACACATATTCAGCTTTAAATGCGGTGTCGTCTTCTTTTATGAAAGTAAATGTGGTGTCGTCAGCTTTTATGAAAATAAATTCTTTAATAATATCAAGAAAACTGTTGTAGTCTGGTACGCATGGTCATTTACGAAATGCAAGGAGAAAAAGCTTGATGGAAATTATACGAGAGGTTTGGATTGTATGGATTTCGTGGCATGTCAACATTTGTAGGCTATTTAATGTCAAATCCATTTTTATACAAATGAACAGTTCAGCATGAACGCAGAGTTTAATTGTCAAAAAAACATTTCTATTTCAAGCTTTTCAGTTTTTTCAAACAGTCCTAATTCAAGCAATTCTGTTTTGTATAAGTATAGTTTTTATTTACAAACAGTTAAATGTCAAAACAGTTATATTTCGAACAGTTCAGTTTAACATTAGTACGCAGTTTAAATATCAAAACAATTCTATTTTAAGTAATTCAGTTTAGCATATGTACGCATTTTAGTAATATCTGATCCATAGATAGGACCCTATCCAATAATACCACTTCGGGCCAGAGTGGACCTGGGAGTGATGCCAATAAAGGGGTGCACTGCATTCCCGAAAGCTCCAGAATTACTGGAACCTCACCATCAAATTGTTTCGTGTCATATCAGGACACTTGTTGGGTGGGATGAACCCTATGCAGAAGACAGTCGGTGAGTTCTCGAGCCTCAGCCGGCTTGGCAAGAAAATTATCCGAGGATGCTATTCCGTTTTGAAAAAAAAAATAATGGGACCAATGCTCTGTGAAATGGCAGCTGTTGTACCCCTTAACTCTTATCACATAAATTATCCAAATAGGACGAGCAAAACATTATGGAAACTGTATGAGAAGTAAGGATGAACCCAAAGAGACGTTTCCCTACAGACCTCCTCAGATGGAGACACCAGTGTTTGCTGACACTATTTATCCAACCCCTCCGCTCGGGCAGGATATGACACAAGGTCAATTTTTAAGCGGAGTTTAACGGGTTTGAATTCAGAGTTGTCCTTCTCCTAAACTAGTTGCCTAACCAAGGCTGAAGACCCTAGTCTGTCCTACTATTTACCCATAGCTGGGAGAATAATTGGATTCATACCTTTCCCAAGGGTATTAGTGCTATGGGAAATGCAATCAGTCTCGTCCAGGATTTGAACTCGTGTCGCCGTGTCTATTTCCTACGACGATAACGACTACACCACGGGCACGGGCACCAGTGTTTGCTGACGTGCAAAAAGTTTTAATCTACCAAAACTTTGTGAATTCTTGAGAGCATCTAAAAGACTGACCCAGAACAATAGTCGATAGGGACGGATGGCTTGAGTGAATCAAAGGGATATATGCAGTCAATATGCTGTGATGGTGATGTAGCTGAATTTTTGTGTCGAACTCGGAAGCCTACTCGGAACTTCAAACCAAGTCCTTTATTTAAATCCACGGTGATAACTTGTTCTGATTCCATTAACAGTAACCGGTTATAAGTGCTAAGTATTCCTGTATTGTTACTCGCTTGGATATGGTTAAAGAAATCAGAACAAGCAACATCTGTGTATTAAATAAAGGAGGTGATTAGAAGTTCCGTGTAGGCTCCCGAGTTCGAAAAAACCTGAAGAAAGCCGGAGGACATATCGGCTGAAAAATTGTGAATATAACTATAAAGAAAAAGACAATTGTCCGAAAACCCTGAACGATAAAATCATCAAGCTTCTTCAAAAAATTCAGACAACTTAAATACAAGATTATCGCAAAACCTTTAATTAGCCTTAGTATTTGTATCGACCTCCTTATTCTTAAGAGGGAATGCTTCCGGAATGAATCGGAAAAAGGTGGTTTGGTTTGGCTTTTTTTTGCTTAGTGTCATATCCTCTTCCATAGATTATTTGTTGTCGAAACTATGCTTGTAGAACCAATTGTGGAACTTGCTATACATTAGATACATGTGTAAAATAATTAAGGATGTTAATTAATCATTTTGGCGGTTGATTTTTTTTAGTTAAAATTTGAATTTATAACCGAATAGAAAATTTTCATTTATAATCTTGCATTGAAAACCAGTATAGATATTTGTTTATAAGTTAAAACGTATTGCTTTGTACCGTAAGACGAAGACTTGCTTTGGCGATTACAAAAAAAGAGAAACTATATCCAATTGCCGTTGCTTCTATGCCAAAGATATCGTACGCTTTACATATATTTAAGCCAAAATTAATTAAATCATGAATAACACACACACACACACACACACACACACACACACACACACATATATATATATATATATATATATATATATATATAAATTATTAGTAAAACATAATTTCCTGTAAATTTCATACCACACAACCAAAGAAAAAAAATCTCAAGACACACACTCACTCACATGCAAAGAAGAAAAAATATAAGTTTAATCTGAAACTACACCAACACACACATACACACACACACAACGACAAAATGATACCAAGTATCAAAGACCTATAAAGGTAAAGCAGTTCAGTCTGATATTTTACAGTGTATCATTACGACCTCTTCAGTGGTGTTTTAATGCTACTGCAATTATACAATGATTGATTTGGCATAAAATAACCCAAGAATATTGATATGCCATTAAACAAAAAAATCAAAACCAAAATGAAATATCAGTTGCAGGGGTAAGGAAATTCATGCTTTTTCCGTTGTTGTTATTCGAAAAGTTGATGTAATAGCCCGAGAGGAGTTTACGCATGTGTACTGTGCTACTGTGGCGTAGACCTTTAGCCATTACACCACGGAAACACCACTCAAGATGGTGGATGTATTAAAAGATTAACACATAGTCAATAGATCTCTGTACTCTTCTTTTTCTTCTCTTTATCCGCAAAATATTTTTCCTTGCAATCATGTTTTTGTCTCTTATTAATAAAAAAATTACCATGAGAAGAAAATCTTACTTTTGACTACTTCAAAAGAGAATACTGTCTCCAGTTCTCATGTCTTATTTTCTTACCTGAATCAAAATTCCTTTGAAAATTAATTTGAAATATTTCATTTCAAGTATCTTTCTAGTCTTCCTTTCTTTTCTTGCTTTTTTTCTTAAAAAGCTTAAACATTTTACGATAAAAAGCATTGATATTTTCTCTTCAATCACAAAAAGCTTCGCTTTCTTTGTAATAATAATATAATTTTTTTTTGGAATAAGGAAATGAAGCAAGTGGATTAGAAGATGAAAGGGAGATTCATTTTTGAAATTAAGAAAACAGAGAAACGGCCGTATCAAGGAGAAAAAAGAGATGTGCAATCGAGATAAGAGCAGATGGTTCCATTCGAGACACTTTAAGTATAAAAAAAAAATACTATTTTCACAATATAGAACAGGCATTTAGGAAAAAAAAACAGATAACGTGACAAGTAAATATATGTATCAGTCTCTAGATGAGATTTATTTTAACCACGGAATAGTCACCATGTTTAAAGTGTGCATCGACATTTCTGGCTATCTTATAAAGCCGTACTCTATAAACCAGACATACAGGACACTGCTGGAGAAGCAGGGACGTTCTCCAATGGACCCGCTCACATGGCCGAGTAAAAGCAGAGCGACCAGCTCGAACCTACACACAGCAGCTCTGTGAGGATACCGGATGTAGACCAGAGGACCTGCCAGAAGCGATGAACAATAGGGAGAATTGGCAAAAGAGGGTCAGGGATATCTGTGCTGGTGGCACAAGATGATGATGATGACGAGAAAATTTAACGGTGTAGAGTGGTGTCCTCGAGATGTAATGGATAAAGCGATGGACTACGGAATCGTAGTACGCAAGTTCGTACTCCAGTCGCGCTATTACGTTTACTTTCGGGCAAATACCCTTGGGAAAGGTATGAACCTCCTTATCCTCCCAGCTATGGGTTAAATAGTACCACTACTGCTCTTCTAGGAGAATGGCTTTGACATTAAATAACCTACAAAGGTTGATATACCATTAAACAAAGAAACCAAACCAACGGTGTAATGGCTAAAGAGCTTGATTGCACGCTTGGAGAAAGCGATTTCGAACTTCTGTCACTCTATTACATCCACTTTCAGCCAAATGCTCTTAGGAAAGAACTGAAAGTCTTATCTTCACTTGTTATACATTAGATAGTTGTGTAAAATAATTAAGGATGTTAATTAATTATGTTGGTGGTTAAATTTTTTTTCGTTAAAATTTGTATTTATAACCGAATAGCAAATTTTCATTTTTAATCAAGCATTGAAAACTAGGATAGATATTTATTAATAAGTTAATACTTATTGCTTTTGTATCGTAAGACGAAGACTTGCTTTGGCGATTGTAAAAAAACAAGAGAAACTATATCCAATTGCCGTTGCTTCTATGTCAAAGCTATTATACGTTATACATATATCTAAGCCAAATCTGAATAAATCATGAGTCATACAAACACACAAATGGACACACACACAGACACACACAGACAGACACACACACACACACATATATATATATACATATATGAACAAAAATTATAAGTTAAACATAATTTCCAGAAAATTTCATACCACACTACCACACTCAAAAAACTCTCAAGACACACACTCATACACATACAAAAAAAAAACTGCGTAATCCGAAACTACTCAACACACACACACACACACGCACACACACACAACGACAAAAACATAACAAATATCAAAGACCCATGAAAGTAAAGCAGGCTAAGGTAAATACACTCTAAGAAAAAGGTAGGAGTGACCTCTATGTAAACCCATAACCAACCGAAAACCACTCAATCTACAAATCTGAGGAAGTTCAAGTCTTAAGGTTTTGTTCCGTATATGTTCTCTGACTAAACCAACAAGCTAGAAACATATACATGTATGTAAGAACGGAATAAATAAATCCTAAAAAATACAAATCTCTTCGTAGGCCTACTCATTTTAATATATATATATACATATATATATATATTTATATTCTTTAAGAAAAACGACAAAACCGGTCACATAGGATTATAAATTAAGATTTAAAACGGAAGTGGGCTTAATGAGGAGATAACTCTTCATCCCTCTTTTATCCCCTCCCACTTTTCAGTGTCTATTCTAGTTTTTTTATCTGAAAGATCTGAAGAAATCCTGTTCATTTTTTTTCGTGGTTTTGGAAATTTCAAAAATGCGTAACAAGATGGAAATAAATTTATAATCCTATGTGACCGGTTTTGTTGTTTTTCTTAAAGAATTTATTGCTCTGTATTATTGTTACATTGAGCTCTTTACCAGGAAAATTTAAATATTCAGTCATGAATAATTTCTTTTCCTGATGGAATTACTCCCAACTCCGGTTTAACTGGACCAAAGAATACTTATGTATACACACACACACACATACACACATATATATATATATATATACTGTCAACAATAGACAGACTGTTTCGTTGTATCACAACTCTTCCGTGTGGCTAGAAACGTAGGACGCTTGACGCTGGGATCGAAACCCGCCAATTTTACGCTAGACTTAGTATCAGACCGCTCAGCCAACAAACGCGTAGCACGTCGGCTTAGGAATTATAAGGAATTATGTAGCAGCAGCAGCTGCAGCTTTCGTTTGTTTACATTTTATACCTTACTTGATACCATAATGATTCGTTTCTAGAGCGTTGATATATATATATATATATATATATATATATATATATATATATATATATATATATATATATATATCATCATCATCATGTCGTGCGGCTAGCACGGATATCCCAGACCCTCTCTCTCCTCGTCTCCCTATCATTCATCGCCTCCGGCAGGTCTTCAGGGTTATATACCGTATCATCACATAGCTGCTGTATGAATGTTCGAGCTGGTAATCCTGCTTTTGATTGGCCATATGTGGGGGTCCACAGGAGTACATCACTTACGATCTCGTCCTTGCTTCTCCAGCAGTGTCCGGCATGTCTGGTTCGTCTAAGTTGTATAAAGAAAACGGAAAGCAAAAGATATATATAAATGGAAGTGTACAGATTTATCAATTATTTAGTTCCACCAACGTATTTCAGTATTTAATTAATTAAGATATTTAAGATATGAAATTACGAAAATTTCTGGAAGAAAGTGATTTTGACATCTTCAAGTAATGAATCATAAATCTAAAATAATGGTTTGAAACAAATTAGAAAAAAATTCGAAAAATATTCGTAACACTAAAGAACAAAAGCCAGGATTATATAAAATTTCACCTTACTTATCCAAAAATATGTTGAAAGATTTCAACAGACTTTTCTATCTTTTCTTTTTTTCACGTTTCCACATTCTTTCCTACTTTCTTCTTTCTTCCCCTCATTTCTACTTTCATTTTACCCTCTCCATATATACAAACTGACATTTTATTTACGCTATATTTCTCCTTAAGTTTGTTTTTTTTAAATTACATTTCATGACACAACCTTTTCGAAAATATTTCGAATATTTTTCTGTATTCGTTTCAAACTGCTATTTTAAATTCATAATTCCCACACTGGAGATGACAAAAAACTTTTTACGAGAAAGTATCAAAATGTGTTTGTGGAACTAATTAATCAATAAATCCTTTCTCATCCATTTAGAAGTATTTTTCTTTCCGTTCTCATTACACAATATATCTGTCTGATTAAACCTTATACCTTACTCTAATATATATATATATATATATATATATATATATATATATATATATATATATATATATATGTGTGTGTGTGTGTGTGTGTGTGTGTGTGTGTGTGTGAACCTATATATAAACAGTTGGAATAAGTCACTAGAATAATTGCCTTGAATTCCAAGTGGGATATTTTGAAGAAAAATTTCTTTTCTTCAGAGTTGATTTTTCTCGATAAACAAATCCCCAGTCATCTAAAGACAACTCGTAGTTTATTGTTTTTCTTGACTGAATAATTTCTTGCAAAATCCATCAGCACGAAATACCCCAGGTTATTGCAATAATGACAGTACATTCTTTCTCTCCCTCTCTCTCTCTCTCTCTCTCTCTTTCACTTTCTTTTTTACTCCCCCTTTCTCTCTCTCTCTCTCTCTCTATATATATATATATATATATGTGTGTGTGTGTGTGTGTGTGTGTGTTTTTACCACCCTTAGAAACGAGGAAGACGCGGCGCGAGGTCAGTTTTGAATTGGTTTAAATTCAGTTTTCCTTCTCCTCGACCAGTTTCCATTTCAAAGTTAAAGTACCCTGCCTGCAGTAATTCGGTCCGTAATTAGAGGAAAAAATATCCATACAATTCCCAAGTGTATTAGAGCAAAGGGAAACGAAAATAGCCTCGTCCAGGGTTAAAACTCGGGTCACCGTGTCCATCTCCAACGGCGGCAAGAATTAAACCACAAATACCTACATTGTATACATATTTATGTCGTTATAATCACAAATTTAATGAAGCATATTTACGAGAAAATGGTTTCAGTAAAGCACTCAGTTAGTTAATACTTATATCAAGGCAAACAACAACAATCGTTGTCCAAGTGATAAGGAAAATTCTTTACAGATGATAAGTAAGTACAGTTGTCTCCCTCAGTCGACAGTGACCCGAAGGCTCCCTTTCTAATAGCTACTACACCGAGGTGTAGGGGAGGGCGCTACTCCATTCCCTGTATTGCTTCACTTTACCCTTGATCCTTACCGTATAGTACTGAGTGATAAGCAAGGCGGCATCGAGTTCAATTTTTTAAGTCTTAGGTATGATTCGACCTGGGTTTGAACAGACCATTGTCGAACACTCTACCTATTCGTTAATGACATCACCACGATATTTCCAAGACTTAGTTTAGTTTTAGACTGTGTGGCGCGCACTCATTACACGATCAAATGACCATTGACGCTAGGCTGCAGAAAATTCTAATTTAGCAACTATTTAATAATATTCGATAACCAGAATTGGGAAATGATAACATTACTTTTTTACAAATGAAGACATTGCTATTTATCGCTACGATATGTGTAATGGTCATGAAAGATGTTATAGAGAATAAATATGTTCTGTTTATCGTTTCTCTCCCTCTACCTATGTCACGTGTCGCATTGTATTGTTTGGTTTCGAAAATTAACGATCTAAATGACCGGTTGGCCCACGCACAGACAAAATAAAGTACTCATTCTTGACAGTGCTGCAGTCATGCTATGACGTTTATGCTAACTGGTATAAAAACTTACGTTAAGTTTTTTTACCCGTTAGATACGGAAAATTAAATAGTATTCCTTAGAGAGTGGATATAACAGTCCGAGATGTTTGACGAGCGACACCGTATGAGTTTGATTAAAAGAAAGTGTGTCTGACTATCAACTCGGACAGGCAAAAAATTTTAATCGACCAAATCAAACAGTCTAGTTGGTATTAGTAGAGAGACACGAGACATACTTAATTGTCAGTTTTTTTTTCTTTCTCCCATTTACATAAAAAAACAATTTCATTAATAATTGACAGATAGATAATAAAAGGAAAACTGACAGTAGATGGATTTGTGTCGGTTATTCTTCACGTGGCAACAAAAATATATCTCAACCCACTTGCTTCTCGGGAAACAAAATAACGAAAAAAAAAAAAATCCGATCCCCTTACAAAAAAAAAAGACGTAAAAAAACACCCCCGGAAAACCACTTCCCCG
>OY757923.1:28819939-28887439 GCA_963585895.1 Sepioteuthis lessoniana | reverse complement strand
CATGAAACATATAATCATTTTTCGCTGTGGAAACAAGGGAATAGTGAAAGTTATAAAACATTTGAAGCATGGAGAATCAAAACTTCAGTATTAAACAAGCACGACGAAGGCAGTTGGAACGTGTTTGTAATCTCTGTAATTGGGTCTGTCTACCCAGACTTGCCTGTCATATTGAATCTCACGACAAGAAACTCTCGAAGACTCGCTTTAAAAAGGTCTTTAAGCAGCAAATTGCAGGGAACGCGTATAAATGTCGTGGGAAAGTATTTGCGTCTGCAGCAGGTTTGAGTAGTGATATAAAGTTTTCTACAGGAAAAAATATTACGAAACAAGCTGCTAATTCATTTGTTACTCGTGGAATAGGGATTATAAGTATATATTTGCCATAAGGAGTCAAAAACGCTCCCAAAGGCACACTTAGCGAATCGATGAGATGCCATTATTCTGAAAATAATCAGCAGCCACTATATATATATATATATATATATATATATATATATATATATATATGTGCGTGTCACCAGAGACAGATTAACACATGTGTATGAAGGTCACGACAAAATACATTTACCAATGTAAGAAAACTACTGCGAAGTAATTAGTAGATTATACAACCATTTCCTTTACATTTAAAATAGATTAAACTGTTTTGAATGATATAATTTTTAATCTTTTTAAAAGTATTTTGAAATTTCCCTTCATTCTTGGCCGAAGAAAAAGATAAATGATTTAAATATTAGAATCTATATTACGAGGGAGTCAGACACCGTTCACTTGCTGCTAGGGCAACACTGTAGTATGGCTTTGCGTATGTAGCCAAAAGCTAAAACCAAAGCTAAGATTCTTGAGGCCATTCGACAGTGGCTTCAGCTTCGTTCTGGTAAACTCTGAGCCGTGACTTGTGCCAAGTTGCGTTGGCTCCTGATATATCTCTCTAAAATGCTGGTGGCGTTAAGACGGAAAGCCTGATGAATAGACACTTGGCTATTTTCCATTTGAACTTGTTCCGGCTTATACCCTACTGAGGATACAAGATAAAACAACATTATCCAAGTGCAGATGTACGTTTTCATTCGACCAAAGGATGCAACGTAAATGTCAGAATATATATAGCGGTAACCTAACCCTGTGCACTATCTGCAGTGGTGTGGGGGGTAATCACCCCTTAAAGAGGGTTCCTCGTTATGATACTAGTCTGAATCTCGTTACAAGACACTAGTCTTGGAGTTCTGGGATATGTTGTGATGTTTTCAGAGATAAATTCCTGTTGCCTTTGAGTGTGAGTACTAGTTAGCATACTCTCTATGAGTTAAATATATATGACTTAAGATAATTCGAATTAGATTAAAATAATTGCTATTAATAACCATTATTATTATCAGCAGCAACTGTAGCCATTTGTGCTGATAGTGGGGAGTTTCTTGCCATCCGTCAGTACCGTCTATCACTCCTGGTAGGTCTTCTAGACCACACCAATTGTCCGCATAGAGCTGGTTTACGAAAGCCTTTGCTTGTCGACCAAAACTGGCTCACCCATGTGTAAGAGTCGATAAACTATATTTCCTTTAAAATAGACTCTTGAAACGACGATTTTTGACTTAGATTTATAATTATAATTTTAGTCCTTTGAGAGTTTTTCCATCAGCGTTAATTGATAGTTTCTCACTGGAGTTTTAGTGTCAGTAAGTTTCCTCAGGTCTTCAGGACTCTTCTTAGTCACAGGAGTTTGCGTCACTTAATACGGAAGTTTGGATAGTCTCTACTTGTCTTCTTATTTCTAAGCCTTTCAATTTCTTTGTCATTCCTTTGCGGATTATTCAAAATGCAATAATTAGAATTGGTAATACAGTCACCTTCATGTTCCATAGTTTTTCTGTGGTACTCAAAAAAGTTTTAGGTACTTATCTATCGTTTCTTTTTCTGGTCTGCAGAGAGGGCCAAATGTACTATTCGACAGGTTCTTTTTTTTTTTTTTTTTTTTCACTTTCACTAGGTTTAGCTGAGATTAGGTCATCTGTTTGTATCTCAAAATCCCCGAGGACTTTGTGCGTCTCAATTTTTTCGTATGATCAACTTTAAATTTCTCGTATAACTCCCAGTAAATTATCCTCAACACCCTGTTGTGTCTTGTCTTATACACTTTTTCGTTAATTTGCTGCATTCGCTTATTGTGTGATTAATCGTTTAGTCTCTATCTCCTCATAATACGATTATTAATATTATTATTTACTTCTTTTCCAGTTTTTCTCACAAGCGTTAGCCGATGGTTTCTCACTGGAGTTTGAGTGACAACAGGTCTCCTCAAGTCTTCAGGACTCTTCTCGGTATTTTGGGTGATCATAAAAATGCCATAGTTTGGATGATATCTACTCCAGAATTGATATTTCTTTTCGATTACTTTCATTTATACTACGTGGTCAGCCGGGATAGCAAAGTTCATAATTTGGCAAGTTCTCATTTTTTTGTTGATTAGCTCATTGGCTGAGTGGGTAGAGTGTTCGCCAATGGTCTGGGAGACCTGGGTTCAATCCCTGATCGTTTCATACCAAATACTTTAAAAATGGTACTTGATAGCTCCTTGCTTAGTACTCCCCAATATAAGGTACGCATCAAGGGTAAAGTGTAGAAATTCAGGGAAAGGAGTAGCGCCCTCCCTTACACCTCGGTGTAGTAGCTATTGAAAAATGAGCCATCGGGTCCCTCTCGTCTTCTGTCGCAAACTTTACTTTTTATTTTATTTCTAGGTCAGGTCATCTAGCCAAGATTAGCAGTTCCATTTGTATCTTAAAATCCCAAAGGATTTTGTGCTTGTCATTCCAGGACAGCTTCTGGGCTGTGCCTATACCATTAGGTTGTATGTTTAAATTTAAACTTCTTGAATACACTCTTAGTGGGTCATCTTGCCCATCCAGTTGTGTCTAGTCTTTTACTATTTCTATGCTAGTTTGCTGCATTCGCTTATTAGGTGATTGATCGTTTCGTCTCTATCTCCACATAACCTACATTTACTGTTCAGATGCGTCTTATTTATTCTTGCTTTTATATGACTAGTCCTTATGGCGTTGTTTTGTGCTGCTATTAGAAGAGAATCAGTTTCTCTTTTAAGGTTTTTTTTTCTTAGGCACATCCACATTTTCTCATATGATATGTCGACTGTTTGTGGCTTAAAACATCTGTTGTATATTGACCTTCGACCCGGCCAAACATGCCATCCCAAAGACGGCCGAAGTGCATATTCCATTGGCGTGGGCGAGCTTGGCTGACAAAATGGGATAAAGTAAAATCCCACGGTACACTCACAGACTGATGCACCGGAAGAGAGTGACTTGTGAACTGCATGACAGTTATTTCCGCTCGATGAAAATCAAACATGCCATTCCAAGGACAGCGGAAGTGACACATCCCGATCGCCATTTATGGGGAGATATTGAGTGGGCGATTGAACTATTATATAACTCGGTAAAGATAGGAATTCAGTTAGTTTTTGGAGACCAGGGATGTTGGTGACAAGATGTGGTAGAGAAAGCCACTACCCAGCAGAAGGGGCCCTCGGGACCCCCGATTGAGTTTGGAGACCAGTTGGTGAGAAGATGCTGGAATGAAAACATGTCCAAGAGAGGCTGGGCCCCAGGCCCCCGGTTGAGCAGGAGAACGAGAACGACACATGGCAATGTCCGTAGGGGCTGGGGAGGTCAATATGTTGCAGTCTTTGTTCAGTCTCCAACTCCCTCTCACACACACAACCCTTTCAAATAAAGGGAGAGGTATATTTTTTAAGAAGTCTTCGCTTGTCTTTATTATTGCGTCAATATGTATTCTGCAAGAATTTGCATATGACAATACAACACATCCACAGAGTTGTTTTTCTTCCCATTTTTTTTTCTTTTTTGGTTATTTCCGTTGTGCTGATCCTCGTGTCATTAGTATTGCTTCTTTCTCAGCACTTTTCTATGTAGTATTCGAGTCGTTGCATCGATGCGTTAACACTGTCTTCAATGCTGACAAATCCTCTTCCTCTCTTTTTTTTTTGACACGTCTGTCAAAGTTATCTTTAGGATGCAAGGCCTTATACAGGGTCATTAGTTTTCTTGTTCTCTGGTCCATCTGTGTGTGTTCTTCTCTGGTCCACTTCAAGATTAGTCCCGAATATCCGATGAGGGGGACTTTGATAAGGTTTCTGTAATACAATTTCGTCTAGAGTAGTTCTTCTAGTTCTCTTTTAATTTTTTTTTCTTTCATCTCCACTCGTTTGATGGTGATAGCAGCTTTTTATTATTATTATTATTATTATTATTATTATTTAAAATATAATTGTTTGCAGATTTTTTGTCAGATAAAATTACCTTAAACCATATGAATATGTACAATGAATATGAATAGTTCATTTTAACTATTTAATTATGTATGAATTATTTTTATTGGTAAGTAATTCTTGACATCATATAATTAAGAAATAAATATTGAGAAAAAGAAAGAAAGGAAATTTTTAAAAATTAAAATGTAGTTATCCTTTATACACTTTGCTAAATTTAAAGCCCTCAAAATCCATAATAAGAATCAACCTCAACTAATCCCACTCAATATCTGATAAAACAAATTCCCCCCTCCCTAGATACATAACTTTGACAAACAATTCTTCCTCTCACAGCATAACAAACAACTTAAATAAACGCAATACAAAAACTACTTCTTTACCTTCTAAAACGATCCGCGAATTTGTACACTATAGTCCTCAACGTAACATATTTTCAGACGTCGGTGTTTACTGTATCCATTTTAAGGATTGTAAACTTAAATACATCGGTGAAACATCTCGGAACCTTCACCGCCGATTGAAAGACATTAGAATTGGTAACTCAAACAATGCATTATTCCTACACATTACTCAATCTAATCACAACTTCGACTTCATTTCTGCTAAGATTCTCATTTACATTCATAATAAAAGTCAAAGACGAATTTTCAAAGCCGCTGCTATCTCATTCTTTAATTCCGTAAATACTCGTCCTGGCTTTTATAATATTTCTCCTTATTTGAGTTGATCCATCTTAAATAGCTACAATATATTCCAACTTTAGTCAATGTTTCCCACATATATCATAACTTTTATGCTGTCTATTTTTCTTTATTATTTTCTTTTTTCTTTCTTTCTTTTTCTTCCTTTTGACTCAAAATCTTTCTCGTTAATCAAACGTAACATAAATTCTATAAAATATTCCTAATAAGTCAAATGACGTAATTTAAAAAAAACAAAAGCTGATTCACCAATTAAACAGACTACTTTTTCTTATTATACAAACTTTGGCCTATTTTTTGTATATTGTATCTTTAAACATCCATCGTTGACTTAACTTCGTTAATACCAGCCCTCATGATCCTGATGATGGTTCAGTTAAGCCAAAACGCTAGAGTGTCGTCTTCTTAATAAATAACTCCTCCCACTTGGATTATCTTGTTAGCAATTTTTCTACACACACACATACACCCCGCCACATATATATATATATATATATATATATATATATATATATATATATATATATATATATATACAAGGATCATTAAATTCGTTTCCAGACTTTTTTCGTATGGGCATTTTTATTGATAGTACACAATTGAAACTCTAGTCTCCTTCGAAGTAGTCTCCTCCGGCTGCAATACACTTGTTGTACCGTTCCAACAACTTCCGAAAGGCCCCATAGAAGTCTTTTTGAGTGAGCATGTCAATGACCTTCGTCACAGCCTCATTCATCTCCTCAATTGTCTCATAACGACAGCCTCTTAGCTTAGGGGAAAACTAAAAGTCACAGGGAGCAAGGTCTGGACTAAAGGGAGGCTGAGGAACTGTCTTGATGCCCATCTTGGTCAAATAGTCTTTGACAAGGATGGAGTTGTTGACTGGTGCATTGTCCTGGTGGAATTGCCACTGAGCCGATTTCAATAGTGCTGGCCTCTTCACTAGGAATCTCTTCCTGAACTCCCTTAAAACCTCAACATAGTAACCCTAACCCTAACCCTATGTCCAATCAACTCGGGTGTTCTGTCTTCCTTACTCCTCCCACACATCTCGTCATTCCTCACAACCCCCCTGTCTTCCTTGAATCGCTTATGCAACTCAAAAACTGATGCCCAATTCATGCAAGATTGTCAAAAAGCGCTCAGAAGCATTCCATATGTTTCTTGGTATTTTTTTCCAAGTTTAAAACAGAATTTTATTGCATATCGTTCTTTTAAAGTGTCCTCACGTCCAGATTGTATTTTTTTGACTATCAAGCTTTAGTAGGGTGTATTCCAATTACTGCTTTAGCTGTTCATTTGAATCTGAAATCATAAAATTTGGTCAGTCATCTCAGAAGATGTATAGCAATAGCATACTGAATTTTCAAGAGTCTAAGACAATTTTAAATTCCAGTACAGAAAAGTCTGTAAACTTATTGAATGAACCACATATATATATATATATATATATATATATATATATATATATATATATATATATATAAATCAGAGAGAGAGAGAGAGAGAGAGATGGGAAGAGCAAAATCAAACTGTTGAATTAAATAACCTACAAGGTGCCGAAAAACACAACCAACATTATTTGATCCTAGTTTTTGATTTTTGCAAGGAGGTAATGGAATTGTTAATGAATTCCATTACCTCCTTGCAAAAATCAAAAACCGGGATCAAATAATGTTGTTGGTTGTGTTTTTCGGCACTTTGTTGGTTATTTAATGCCAAACCTAATTCCTAGATATAAATTAAATATATATGATTTGTAAACGAATAGTGAGAAGGTTACAATTTTTACACTAGCCGTTAGTTAGAACAAAGGTAAATTCTTTCAAGTATCACTGTCTAATGGAATAGGTTTATTTGCACACAGTTAATTCGTCTCTGATATTGTTATCTAACACTAATTTGTCACGGTTAAATGGTTTCTTGTATAGTCAGTGATTAAACAGTCCTATTTAGCCCATCGTTGCACTCTATTAGGCATTACCTCTTTTCCACAGAGTGAAGCTGGAATTAACTGCATTGAAAAGGTAATCTACATTCCCCAAAGCTCCAAGTATCAGATGAAAACTAAAAAAAAAAACCCACTCTATCCAAATAAATTGTCAATTTGCAAACTATCCAAATTATTTATCAATACTTGTTACAGGAGAGCGTTTGCATAAGCTGACACATTTTACTTCTAACGAGTTTTTCACTCCCTATTTAAATAATGCTTTTTTTCTATTATGTTTGCGTGACGTCAAATATCCTCAAAGCTCCAGGAAGCTGCTATATATTTTTACTGATTATAGTAGCTCTGTAGATTGGATGGTCTTGATTCTTTCTCTGATTACCAGGTTTTGGGGGGCTGAATCAGTAATTATAAATGACAATTAATTCATGAATGAACCCATCCTTTATAACATATCCCGTATTTATATGATATGAATTAATGATCAGAATGCAATGGAGATTCATTGACATTGTCGCTGGGGATATATGAGGAGATACATTCGTATCATTTCTATTAACCTGCTTATATTATGTACTGAGAACTTCAAAAGATATAATAAAAAAGAAAATGGTCTCAAACTAAAAAAAAAGGTAAGAAGCAGACGACATCCCGCAAAAATTATTACGCTTCTTGCAAATAGACCTGCTCTAGCCAAATCTCTGCAGCATGGTCAGGACCAGGCAGCAAGAAGCATTTGTCTCTAAGTGAACTCCAATAAAAAAAGTTCACATGTTTTAAACAAGATGTTACAATCTCCACATTATATGGCAAACGTCTAAATTAGTTGACTAGTTCACTTACATCTCATCTTCTGAAAGGAATATCTAAATATGCATTGGAATGTCATAGACTGCAATGGAAAAGTTATTGACCACAAGGAAATCTGTTCTCTTTCATAAAATAAAACGAAAATTCTTTCAAACTGTACTGTATAAATACTATTGTATAGTAACAAGATCTGGACTTTAACAAAAAATCTAGTGTAAAACTTAGATGTGGATTATACAAGGATTATGTATTGTTTTAAACAAATATTGGAAATTGCTACCCATAAAACAGTAGTTTCACAGCGACATACGTCCCATACTAAGAACTTCTAAAGTAAGATGAACAAAGATACAGTAAACAATGTGATGGTATAGCTCCAATAATGATGAAGCTTTGAGGAAAGCAGTGAACCCCTTAATTGCCATCGATCCCGGTTCCTATCTTGCCCAGAATGGAAGTACCTCAAAGGGTCCTGTTATGTATAAAATTGAACTGTTTGACACGTAAACTGCGTGAAAACAAATGATTTATGTTAAATTTAGTTAACAGAAATAGAACTGTTTGATTATTCAACTGTATGTAAACAAATGATTGATGTTTAATTGAATTGATAGTAACGGCAATACTTGGAACAATGTAACTTTGTTGACTTATGTTTACAAATCATATATATCTAATATATATTTATAAACCGAATTTGGTATTAAGTAACCAACAATTGTTTATAAGCCATACAACCAAAGGAAACCAAAACTAAAGTTTGCCTAGTTGGCTAGGGCTGCAAAATATACCGACTGCATATCAGCCGAGAGGTAAAAATCCTCGAACGAGTGTCATGTTATGACTCTAAACAATCGGATGGTGAGGTTCCAGTAATGCTGGAGCTTTGGGGAATGCGGAGAACCCCTTCGTTGCCACAGTTCCCAAGTACACTCTCGCCCGGTGTGGTCGCATCTGATAGAGTCCTATCCGTGGGTCAAAAAGAAGGAAACTGTGTACTTATGCTAAACTGAATTGTTAGAAATAGAACTGTTTGATCATTAAACTACGTGTAATCGAATGACTAATGTTTAATCGAATTGTTAGTGACATATAACAATTGTTTGAACCATTTAAATGCTTGCAAACGAATAAGTACTATTGAATAGAAAAACTAGTGTTAAATAGCAATACTTGTAATCACTTCACTGTGTGCAAGCAAATGATTAATATAGAATAGAATTATAAGTATTAGATAGCAAAAAATGAAACCCATTAACTGTGTAGAAGTAATAGCAATACTATTGTGTAAACAAATTAGTGAAATTACCAATAAACTATGGGTGCAAACTAATGACTAATGTTAAATTGTGACAGTTATATAAATAGTTGAAACCATTCAACTGTGTACAAAAAAGATATCAGGTTTGTTTAAGAATGTTATAGAGAAAAAAATTGATTACAACGTAATCCAAGCAGAAGGAGAATTTTATTGAAAAACAAAGTCAAAACTATAGCGTTTCGGTTCTCATGAACCATATTCAGGAGAAGGATGGATTATATTAGTGATGTTATATCAATGGATGGGTGTTTAAAAATTATACAAAAACCTAGGGAATATCTATATATCGGAAAAAACTTGGCCGTTTAATCAGTAAATTAATTTAAAATTACGTCATGTAACTTATTAGATATTGTATAGAATTTATAAGTATTATTTATTTATCGGGAAGAAAAAATAGAATCTAAAGGAGGAAGGAAACATAAAAGAAAGAGGGAAAGAAAAAGAAAAATAAAAGGAAGGAAGAAAGAAAAGGAAACGAAAGAAATTGGAGATAAGAGGATAGAAGAAAGGAGAAAGATGAGGAGAGGATAAAACAAGTGAAAATCTTATCTACAAAGTGTGTTTACAAATCACATATTTTAAATATATATTTATAAAAGTATTTAGCCTGAAATAACATATAATGACTGATATGTTATAAAACCAAACCAAAACAAACCAAACCTGATCCAGTCTGTTGGGTCTGTCAAATACACCGACTGCATCTTTGCAGAGGAGTAAGACTACTCAAAACGAGTGTCCTAATATGACACTGAATAATCTGATGGTGAGGCTCCAACAATCCTGGAGTTTCGGGGAATACAGAGTACCCCTATATTGCCATCGCTCCCAGGTCTTCTTTGACCCAGAGCGATAGCACCTGATAGGGTCTTATCTATGGGTCAAATAGAACTAAATTCTAATAATGCAAAACCGAATTGTTTAAAATTAGCTGGGTTTTTTTTTCTAGTTAAATGTGTGTATACAAAAAAGCTGTACTTAGTCTACTCTGAATTGTTTGAAATATAACAGTTTCGACATTTTACTGTGTAAACCAAACTGTACTTATACTAAACTGAATTCTTTGAAACTTTTATCAAAATGACCCTAAAAGCGTTGATACGCCATAAAACAAATCAACCAATCAGCCAACTAACCAACCAACCAAACCTGAACAAGAAATGTTGGGCACTGCTGATGAAGAAAGGATGTAGTCATTAGTAACGTTCTCAAATGGTCTTCTACTCATTCACACACTAGTATTGCTTGAACAACAAAAATATAAAAAATTATCAGCTCTATAGAGCATCTAGAGGACCTACTAAGTGCAATGCCTTATTGATACAGAGGTCGAGAGATCAACGTGGGTTGGGTTTTAAGGCATATGAACATTTCTTTGTTATCTACAACCAAATCCTCTTTGAACACAATTATATGGTCTCAAGTAATACTGCATAACACGAAAAATTCCATCTAACATCAGTCATTTGCTTGCATCTAGTAAAATGGTTTGTAAAACCAAAGTTTGTATGTAATATTTTAAACAAATCTGAGCTTGTCTGGTTGCACACCTAAGTTGTTTAAAGTATTCTTATTAAAAACGAATGATTTTATTGATAATTAACCATTTATTGCAGTTAAATGTTTTCAATTATCTATATTTAACACAAACAATCATATTCAATATTACTCCTTCGTTGGCACACAGTTACATGGTTTCAAATATTTCGATGTAACACTAAGAGTTTAAATTTACATCTGTCATTTGATTACACCTATTCTAATGGCTAAACAATTCTATTTGACTCATAGATAGAACCCAAGCAGTTAATAACACTCCGGGTAAGAGTGGACTTGGGAGTAATAGCAATGAAGAAGTACTCCACATTCCTTAAAGCTCCAGGAGTTTAGACACATCAGATGCAGTTTACTGTCATATCAGAGACACTGGTAGCCCTTTGCAGAAATATAGTCTAAGCATACACTCATATACCCAGCCGACTGGGTTCAGAGAAGTTCAAGCGAATATATGCAGTCAGCACTCCTTGATGATGAGGACGATGATAATGATGAAAGGTGGAGATATGTTTTTCGCAATTACATGAATGATTATATCGCCTGATTTTAATTACGTAACATTGAATATTTGCCCTCTGCATACATTTTCATTAAAAGCGCGCGGAAACCATTCTCACCTGCTTTCCTCTGTATATCAGCAATCACCTGGCTTTTCTTTTCCACGTAATGTTTTCGAGATGACCTTGGCGTTATGATTAAAGTGCTAGCCTGCTACCTCGAAATAGTGGGTTTGAAATCCACTCAGTGTATTTTGTTCCCTTTCGGACTAATACACTTTGGAAATCTAATAGTTGAACAGTATCTCTACTTTTCTACAATCATAGATTAAATCAGCCATGAACGTTGGTAAGCAAAGAAAGTAATGGCAAGCAAGCTTTTACATTTCCTAAAAATTGAAGAAAGTGACAATCAATCTGTGAGTATATTTTAGAAAATCGGCCGAGTGGATAGTGTGTTTTACAAGGGTTCAATCTCCGGTCAAATCATACTAAAGTCTGAAAAAAAAGGTATAGATGCCTTCTTGCTTAACACTCAGCATTATAAGATAGGGATCAGGAGTAAAATGGAGCAAGCAGGAAAGAAGTAGCACACTGCTCTACACTTCAGTGTAGTAGCTATTGAAAAGGGAGCCAAAATTACCTTACTTAGATTCACAATTAATTGGTATTTGGGAATTTGCATAATGTTCAGTTTCCCGGAGTTTTGTCCATTGCATATGAAAGACGTTACTTTGTTACTGGTTAATGATGCAACTGACAGAAGCTTCACATCATCCAACGACTGAAAATCGATTTGTTCATCGTCAAAAATGCCAATATATATAGCATTTCAGTCTTCTCGAGAGAAATAAAATTATACCAAAATTATAAATCAGCTATTTAAAATGTATTTGTCTAAGATAAGTCAATAAAACAAGACAATTAAAAAAATATGTACAACGAAATTGTCTCGTAACTTCTATCTCTCCGTCTAGCAATTTAAAGAACAAATATCTTCCTACAAACGACTTGCTTACAAAACATATGTATTTACAAAAATGAAGGGTTTGGGATTAAATCTCCCACTATCTTTGATATAGTAATGAACAAAATAGCCAAACCTAATCATGGTTGTTTTCGTTTGCTTTTGTGTCATGGCATATCAAGCAATGTTGGTTATTTAATCCCAAATACAGTTTTTTCATATATGATTTGAAAACACGTTTTCTATACCTTTTCCAGTTCAAAATGGGAATAGTTCATTTCAAAATGGGAATAGTTCAGTTCAAAATAGGAATAGTTCATTTCAAAATCGGAATAGTTCAGTTCAAAATGGGAATAGTTCAGTTCAAAATGGAAAAATTATTATAAGTATAAATATAAAATATATTCTATAAATTATTTTAGCAATAAAATTGTAAACATTTTATAATATAAAAAAAATTCTTCAAGTCATTTATTAGAACAACACATCTTCTAATGCTACAGCTTCAGGAATTTTAGATTGAATTCCAGCTGTGAAATGGTTGCCTATATATATATATATATATATATATATATATATATATATAAATAAGATGTTGTGTTCTAATAAATGACTTAAAGAAGTTTTTTTTATATCATAAAATGGTAACAATTTTATTACTAAACTAATTTGTAAAATATTTTTTATATTCATACTTATAATATTTTTTCCATTTTGAAATGAACTATTCCCATTTTGAACTGAACCACTCCCATTTTGAACTGGAAAAGGTAAATGTAAAGTCTTTTTATCTGAGGTAATGGATACTTGCTAGGTATGGACTATTACCAAGATGAATCGATAGGATGGATGGTGATTAAAGACAGAGCGAGAACAAACACCTGCTGCTATGCCTGGTACCTTCCTTTATTGACCAAATCGCCCGGATGTGGTAGGGGCCGTAACCCCTGTGGCATTAGAGGTTATTTCCCTTTTGTTAGTTAGGATATTACAATGCTCTTTTTTTTTCTTTTTTTTTTAAATAATGATAACAAAAATGACAGTGGTGGTAATAATTATCTGGTGAGGGAGTTCATTCAGTCTGTGAAGTGATTGGGATGCTTGAACAGATGGCTCGGACTCTATGTCGGAGGAGATGTCTGTTAACCTGAATGAGAGAAAAGAAAATGATGATGGTTCACACTATTGTGTACGGGTATGTTTATTATTATTATTTTTTTTTTTTTTTTGTTAGTGGTCAAATCTTTTGGGTGGACGTTTTGTTCTACTTGAACGCCTGAGGTTTAGAGTTGTGTGTTGTGTTTGGTTGTCTTTGTATTCTGGTGGTGTCGTCGTATGTGTGTAGCTTTAATCTTCAGATGAGGGGTAATCCAGTAGGTTACGTGCATGGTTTGTTGTTGGCTTAGGGATTTTTTTGAAGAAGCTGGAATTTCTTGTAGTTTGGCTACCTTTGTGTGTGGCTGTGATCATGGATCACCTTTTCTTTATAATAGTCATTGGGTTAGGCTGGTAAGGTGTGAGAGCCTTTGAGGTGTTGTCGCTTTTTACAATGACTGTATCACCCACCCTGAGATCATTGGGTTTCACGTACGCTTTTCTGTTAGCGTATTGCTTTATTTTTCTCTTGGCTTCGGTGTCACGCTCCCTAATGCTGGGGTCTTCAGCAATGGGTGTGATCAGGTGTGGGCGGCGGTTTTTTATGGTCCGGCCAAATAGGATTGTGGCAGGGGGTGCGCCGGTGGTGCAATGTGGTGTTGTCCGGTAGTCCAGCAGGAATTTGAATAATTCCTGCTTCCAGCTTCGACCTTTATTTAAGGCAGCTTTAATGGACTTTTTTTACAGTGCGCATGGAGCGTTCTGTTTCCCCGTTAGCCTGGGGCCATAGGGGTGTTATTCTCCTGTGTCTGAATCCAGTGATGGAGGCATAGGTTTTGAATTCCTGGCTGTTGAATGGTGGGCCATTGTCCGTTTTGAGGGATACTGGCACACCAAATTCGGCGAATATCTTGTCTAGACGGGGTACGACTGATGTTGTTGAGATGGAGTCCAGGATGTCGACAACAACATAGCGTGAGTATTCGTCTGTGACAACGAGGAGGTACTTTCCATTTTGGAGGTGTCCAAAGTCAGCACTGACTTCTGCTCATGAAGCTGCTGGTAGTGGGGACATTTGCAGTGGCTCTCTTGTCGGTTTATGGGTACTGATCTGACAGGTGTGGCAGTTCTTGATGTTTTCTTCCACTAGAGGCTGCATGTTTTGGAACCAGGCCTTTTCTCGGAGGAGAGCCATGGTTTTCACAGTGCCTTGGTGTCCAGCATGTGCTATTTTGACAGCTCTGTTTTGTAGTGCTTCAGGCAGTACTATTCGGTGCCCTTTGAGGATGATGCTATCCTTGTGTGCAAGTGATAGTTCGGCACGATTGGCGTGCAGAGTGTGGAATGTTGCTTTGTTTATGCCATCCTCGACACCATGCCATTTGTTGGTAAGGATGGCTTGGATGACAGTGGTGAGTGTCTTGTCTTTTGCCGTTTCCGTTGCAACTTCATCAACTGTCATTGCTTTGGGGGTTGAGGTTGAGAGGATGTAGTTTATATATTCCTCTGCTTTTTTTGTTCTCTGTCGCTTGGTGGTAGGTGCGTTGGATGGCGGATGAGATAGTCAGCTGGGTTGTCATGGCCTGGTCTGTATATGACGGTCATGTCGTATGGTTGCGTTCTCAAAACCCAGCGTTCAATGCGTGCTGATAGTTGGGAGCGGGTGTTGTTAAAAATGGATGTTAGGGGTTTGTGGTCTGTAAAGACAGTGAATGGAGCTCCAAAGATATATATGTGAAAGTGTTCACACGTGAGTGCTTCACGATCTGTTTGGGAGTATCTCTGTTCAACTGCGGATAGAGCACGACTTGCAAATTGTACTATCCGTCCATTTTGTGACAGCACGACAGAAATGCCTACCGGACTGGCATCCGTATGTATTCAGTGTGTTTGTTCGGGTCAAAGTAGGCAAGTGAGCATGCTCTGCTCAGTGCGTCCTTAATGTTTTTTAGACATTCAGTGTGGCGTTCAGTCCAGGACCACTGTGTGTGTGTGTGTTTTTTTTTGTTAGTTGACGTAGTTCATGGGTGAGGGTTGCATAGTTTGGAATGAATTCTGCCCCGTAGAAGTTAGTCATCCCCAACAAGCTTCTGACTTCTGATGCGTTTTTAGGGTCGGGTAATCCAAGGATTGCTTTTATTTTGAGGTCGCTTGGGCTGATGCCTTCATTACCGAAGGTGTGTCCAAGGAACTCCAGTGACCTCTTATTGTACTCACATTTGCTGCCATTTAGGGTTAGCCCTTTTTCGCGAAGTCGTCTGAATATCGCGTGGAGGTTTTGGTCATGGTCTTGCTGGTCTGATCCAAAGCAAAGGATGTCGTCACTAATGTTGATGGTTCCCTTGATCCCTGTAAATGCTTGACTAATTTCTTCCTGGAATATCTCACTTGCGGAGTTGACACCAAAAAAGAGTCTTTTATATCTGTACAGGCCCAGGTGTGTTGCAAAGGTGGTTATATATCGGGATTCTTCAGCTAGTTCCAATTGGTTGTAGCCTTGGTTAAGATCCAATTTGCTGAAAACATTAGCTCCTGATAGAATAGTTTTCAGTTCATTGAGTGTGGGGGTTGGGTGTCGTTTCCTTTTGATAGCTTTGTTGGCCGCCCTCAAGTCGATGCAAATCCTGATTTTATTTTGACCCTTTTTGGGTACTACAACAATAGGAGATACCCATGGGATTGGTCCGTCTGCCTTTTTAATCCCTCCCGGTTTCTCATCTTTGGCTATTAACTCTTCTATATCCTTAGAAAGGGGACCCTGCGGTATCTCTGAGCGATGGGTGGTATGTTTTCATCTATGTGTAGGTGAACTTTTTTTTCTTTGAGTTTACCCTGACCATTGAATAGGTCTGCGTAGTCCTCTAGAAGTTTAAGAGTGGGGAGTGGGGTCTGTGCATCAGAGTTACTGATGTGGTTGACTGAATGAGTGTTTGCTGACAGTAGTTTTATTGACAGCCTTTTACATGCTTCCCAGCCAATAATGGGTTTTTCTGGGTTCTTTATAACATGTATGTCCGCTTGGCAGGAGATGCCTCTAAACTTTAGAAGTGTGCTGAATTGACCTAGGAGTGGGGTGGCTTCATTGACACCGAATCCAGATATTACGGTTTTTGTGGGTCGGAGGAAGGGCGTTGGTCTTAGGGATTTGTAATCTGCCTCAGACAAAATGTTTATGGTGGCGCCAGAGTCAGCTAACACATTGAACATTTGATGGCCATCACCAAAAGATAAGTCAAAGTAAGGAAGGTTTTTCACTTTACCTGTATGGAATACATATTCCGTGTCACTGCCGCTGTTTAAGTCTCGTTGATGGTCCTCAATGTAGTTTACCGGTCGTTGACTGGTTTGAGCTTGTGGGCGTGGGGGGCGGTTTGTTCTTCGCCGTCTGTCCTCGTCATTTAGTTTTCTGAAACAGACAGAGGCGAAGTGTCCCCCTCTCCGGCAATAGGTACACTGGTTCTGGAATGCAGGGCAGGATGTCGGTCCCCGTTCATGTGGGTATTTCCCATTGCAATTTCTGCACCGGTTTTGCTGGGGGCGTTTGCGTGGCCATTGTTGTTCATGCGTGACTTTGTTGGCTACTGCATTAACGGATGTGGTAGGTTTTGTAGTAGAGTTGGCGTCTTCTAAGCGCATCTGTTCCATTTATTTGGATATGGTTTCTGTCATTTTGGCATAGTTTATTAGATCGCCTCGGAGCATGTTTGGGTTCATCAGTCCCTTTTGACGAACTTTTTCTGATAAACAGCCCGTTATTAGCTGGGATTTTATTTCTGCATTTCTGACTGTGAAACGGCACATAGCTGCTGCCTCTTTTAATTCCCGATGAAAGTCCTCTACGTTTGGGGTGGGTTTTTTTTTCGGAATATAAATCTGTTATACTCAGTGTTGTTTTCTGGGTTGAAGTGGTTTTGCACAACCAGGACGAGCTTATCGAAGTGTGTTTCGTTTTTTTTCTGGTGTGGTTTGTTCAGACGGTAGTTCGTCAATAATATCATTTACTTCTTCGCCAACAAAAGTTAAAAGCATAGCTTTTTTTCGTTCATCGTCTTCTATGTTGTATACAGTGAAGTAATTTATCAGTCTGTTGACATATTTTGTCCATTTTGCTGCTTTGTTTTTTTGATTCGTGGTTAAATTCTGAGTTAAGTGGTAAGGCGGCCATGTTAGTTTTTTTTTTTCGGCACGTGGGCAGGTTTGTTCTTTTCTTTTTTTTTTTTTGTTGTTATTGGTGAGTTAGCGACTCTTTCTTTGTCGCCAATGTAAAGTCTTTATACCTGAGGTAATGGATACTTGCTAGGTATGGACTATTACCAAGATGAATCGATAGAATGGATGGTGATTAAAGACAGAGCGAGAACGAACACCTGCTGCTATGCCTGGTACCTTCCTTTATTGACCAAATCCCTCGGATGTGGTAGGGGCCGTAACCCCTCTGGCATCAGAGGTTATTTCCCTTTTGTTAGTTAGGATATTACTGTAAAGATACACAAAGTTAAATGATCCAGCAGGTTCTATTTCTATTTAGTTTAGCATAAATTAACTAAGTTAAAACGGTTTCAAGTATTACTGCGTATCACTAACAATTCAATTAAAGACCAATCATTTTTTTCACATATTTAAATGATTGAACGGTTTTGTTTCTGACAATTCAATGTAGCATGAATCATTTGTTGCCATATGGTTTAAATGTAAAGCAGTTCTCTTTGACCCACACACTGGACTTGGTAGCATTAAGGAGCTATCAAGGGGTATTCTGCATCCCCCAACACTCCAGCATGTTTGGAGCCTCACCATCAGATTGTTTAGTCTCATATCCAGGACACACATAGTGGGGAGGTCTTATCCCTCTACTGAGGTGAATTCGGTGTATTCTACGCCCCCAGCCAACTGAGTCATCTAATGATGTTTTATTTATAAAACACTGGGTTTCAATTAAAATGCTAAGCTTTTACAGAAGGAGAGATAATCTTAATACAAACCGAAACGAATGATTCAGATGATTGGTTTGAAGAATCTATCATATCAGATGAAGAGTAAATTAAGTTTTATTTCATGTTGAAATCCCAACGTTTGTTACTGTTTATTTCCTTTGATATATATTCATTTCTATTAAATCCACTTATCATCACAGCCCTTCTTCAATCTGCCGGATCGTATCTCAAAGACCGTCTCAATTATTTCTTCTGATAATTACTTGAGAAAGTAAAAGTGAACAAGACATGTGTAATAGCTGGTGCGCCAGGGATAAATAATCTAGATCAAGACGATTTACAACGGATGTTAAACAGGAAAGATGCAAGCATTTACTAGAAACGTACAAATAAACTATTGTAAATATTACTGGGGGTTACTATAGAACTTTTTGTGTGATGTCACAATCAACAACCATGCACTTTTCCTAATCTCACTTGAGTACATATCTAGTCTCCTAGTAGAATGTGATGCAACCACTAGGTTAAGATACGAATACACTTTATTATAACGTCATAATGATTGAAGTAAAAAACAAACAAACACCCCCAAAAGAAGACAACAAAAAACAAAAAAAATATTCAAAGTACCAGTGTCGTTCAATAAATAGGCTGAATTTTTTTTAAAAAAAGCTAATTTTTCATTTCAGAATTTTTTTTAATGTAACCTTGATATTATTTCGAATTGTTTTACAGAAAAAATTACTTTAATCTTACCAAAATATTGAGAAGTAGGGCTATAATATAGAGGTAAATAAAACAGGCTTCAAGAGAGGTCTCTCGTTAGATTTTTTGTGGTTGAGAACTACAAGCTATGTAAAATTTACAGAAGAATGTATAACGTGGAACATGGTTTTGTCAAAAATGTCTACAAATGAGCTAAATGGGTTAGCCTGTAACCGATTGACTCAAAAAGACAGAACATGAAGTGAAAACACACTGACTATCTGGTAAAAAAAAAGTTATAGGTGCAGCATTCGGTAACGGTCGTACTGACAGTTTTGTGGGATATAAAATGACCGTACAATTGATATCCTTAAAAAAGTGTAAATATTGCTTGCTATTACCAACTTCTCAGGCAAAATTCACCTTATGTATTGAATGATCATTTGATATCTTCAAAAATAGAAAAAAATCGTATAGGATAGTCAGATAAAAAATGCACATTTTACGTAATCTCTTGATAATATAAGGCACAAGTGTATAGTTTTGTGCGTACATCTGTGTATCTGTACACACAGTATTTAAAAAAAGAAAGAAAGAAATGAAAGAAAGAAAAGAAAGAAAGGAAAGAAGAAACAAAGAACGAAAGGTAATATCTATCGTTTTTTGATGTAATCTTTGAAGAAAGAAAACGATAAAGTGAAGAAGAAAGAAACAAAGAAAGAAAGAAAAAAAGAAAGAAAAATCATGTGATTTCTGGCTTGCCATATTGAAAGAGAAAAAAAAAGAAAGCAGACAGTTTGTCACGAAAGCAGGCTGACGTCACAAGGGAACAGTATCTTTATCTTTTAATTCGTCAGCTTGGCAATGTATTGTATTGTTTGAATCTATATTGACAGCAACAAGGAAGAGAGAGAAAAAGAGAGAAAGTGTGAGAGTCTCCATTTACTAACGACAAAAAGAAGTTGATTTTTCAGATAATTCTAAGTTTCCTACATGAAAGTTATGTTTTTTATTACAATAACATACAGGATACTTTTCATTTATTGATTTCTTCTTCTTAGATTCTGAATTTTTAAAAATCTTGATTATAAAAAAGATATTTTATATAAAATTCAACCGTATGGATGGGTGGATTCTAGTAAAATATAATAAAAACGGTATAAAATAAAACAAACAGATAACATTTATCATATTTACCCGACCCCTCCGTTCGGGCAGGATATGACACAAGGTCAATTTTTTAGGCGGAGTTTAACAGGTTTGAATTCAGAGTTTTCCTTCTCCTAGACTAGTTGCCCCACCAAGGCTGAAGTACCTAGTCTGCCCTACTATTTACCCATAGCTGGAGGGAGAATAATTGGATTCATAGCTTTCCTAAGGGTATTAGGGCTATGTGAAATGCAATCAGTCTCGTCCAGGATTTGAACTCGTGTCGCCGTGTCCATTTCCTACGAGGATAACCATTACACCACGGGCACCTCCTCAACAGATAACATTTATAAGATTAGTGTGAGTGAATAAAAATTTGATTATATAGCGTGAAAAAAGTCACTTTTTAAAGCTGAAAATTGAACGCATTAAAGATATATATATTTCTAGATTAATTCAGGGAGTCAAAATAGCCCTGCTGGCTGCACCTGATGATGAGGTTTGAGTCCTGAAACTCTAAGGAATGTGGAGGATCACTTTATAGCCATTATTCCCAGGTCCACTCAGATTCGTCTTCTCGTATATATTAGGGTCCTCTGTATGGGTCAAATAGAACTATTTAATCATTTCCTACATTTTAAACTATCTTTTTCTAACCAAATAAATGTTTTATATTAAACTGAATTATTAGTATCGGATAGCAACGCTTGAAAACCTTTGATTATATAGCAATCGGACGAAAAATGTTAACTTACCATTATAATAATATGATTATGATACTTGACAATATTTAGCATCCATGATAAGACAGTAGACTACATCTAATGGTAAGACAGAAGACTTGGAATTTGGAGAATATGGAATAATTTTTCATTACCATTACTCCCTGGTCCACTCGGATCCGAAGTGGTAGTAACTCTTAGAGCCACATTTATTTGTCGAATTAAACTGAACACTATTTAACTGGAGACAGATTTAATATTAAATAGAATTGTTAATGTTGAATAGCAATACTTGAAACCAATTTATTGACTGAAAACAATAAATACTTGAAACCATTTAACTGTTGTCAGAGAGAACTAATTTTAGATTACAATACTTTAATCCATTCAAATTGATTAGTGTAAGCAATATTCGGTCATTTAACAGTGGGAAAAGAAATGACTAATATCTAATAGAATTATCAGCGTTAAATTATAATACTTGATACTATTTAACTGAGCGCAAACAATTGTTTGGTTTGGTTTTTTGGTTTAATGGCATATTAACTTTTGTAGGTTATTTAATGCCAAATTTATTCTCCTAGAAGAACAGTAATGGTGCTATTTAACAAATAGCTGGGAGGATAAGGGGGTTCATACTTTTCCCAGGGGTATTTGCCCGAAAGTGAACGTAATAGCGCGGCTGGAATACGAACTCGCGTACTACGATTCCGCAGTCCATCGCTTTAACCATTACACCACGAGGACACCCACTGCAAACATTTGTGATCTGGCTCATTAACAATTAATGTCACATATACATGTTGTCTGATTCATTTGTTTTACGGCGTATCAACTGTTTTCAGGTCAATTAAATTCCAAAGAATTAACTTTAGTATAAGTAAAGTTTTGTTTACAAACGGTTAAATGTCAAAACAGTTCAGTTTAGAACAAAAATACAGTTTCCTAGTCAAAAACAGTTATTTTTAAAACAATTCAGTTTAGCATAACTACACAGTTTTGTTCTATTTTAAAACAGTTCTTTTCAAATGGTTCAGATTAGCATGAATACGTAATTTAAATGTCTAAAATTCAGTTTAGCATAACTACACAGTTTAGTTCTATTTTAAAACAGTTCTTTTCAAATAGTTCAGATTAGCATGAATACGTAATTTAAATGTCTAAAATTCAGTTTAGCATAACTACACCGTTTGGTTCTATTTTAAAACAGTTCTTTTCAAATAGTTCAGATTAGCATGAATAGGTAATTTAAATGTCTAAAATTCAGTTTAGCATAACTACACAGTTTAGTTCTATTTTAAAACAGTTCTTTTCAAATAGTTCAGATTAGCATGAATACGTAATTTAAATGTCTAAAATTCAGTTTAGCATAACTACACAGTTTAGTTCTATTTTAAAACAGTTCTTTTCAAATAGTTCAGATTAGCATGAATACGTAATTTAAATGTCTAAAATTCAGTTTAGCATAACTACACAGTTTAGTTCTATTTTAAAACAGTTCTTTTCAAATAGTTCAGATTAGCATGAATACGTAATTTAAATATCTAAAATTCAGTTTAGCATAACTACACAGTCTAGTTCTATTTTAAAACAGTTCTTTTCAAATAGTTCAGATTAGCATGAATACGTAATTTAAATGTCTAAAATTGTCCTAATTCAACAATTTCGTTTAGCATAACTATAGAGTTTAGTTCTACTTTACCCACAAATCAGACCCTGTCAGGTGCTACCACTCTAGGACAGAGTTGACCTGGGAGCAATGGCAATGAAGGGGTACTCCACCTTCCCTAAAGCTCCAGCATTTCTTGAACGTCACTATCAGATTGTTTTCAGTCACATACAGGACACTAGATGCAGTCGATGTATTTTTGAGCCCCAGATGACTAGGTAAATGCATGCATGTATACATATATGTATACATGCATGCATTTACCCAGTCATCTGGGGCTCAAAAATACACCTTTTTCTTTTCCACGTAATGTTTTCGAGATGAACTTGGCGTTATTATTAAAGTGCTAGCCTGCTACCTATAAACTTGCAGTTGACTTGGTAATTACATACACACTTTATATATATATATATATATATATATATATATATATATATATATGCAAAATACTATTCACACAGACACAGAGACACAGACACAGACATATATATATATATATATATATATCTGTGTTTGTGTGTCTGTGTGAATAGTATTTTGCATTAAATTACCTGTAAGGGTTAACATTCCATAACACACAACTAAACCCACCAGTTAAAGCGGAGACCATTTGAGGGATATTATTTTGATAATTTGAAGCTTATTTCCAAGAGTCAAAATAAATATAATACCACTTGGACAAAAATATAAGACCTCCCTAAAAAATTGAGAAAAATATATTCTTTACCTTTTTTGAATTATAAAAATCAAGTATATGAAAGATATGGTTAATAGACATTTAAATTTAAAATAAAAAGAAATTCCAATTCATTTTTATATGTATATTGGCATTTATGCTAAATTTTGAAATTAATTTTTGACATGAATATAAAACCACCAAGGAAAACTAAAGAATAAGGAACCTAATTTAATTCTAGAAAAATTACAATATATTGTCCATGGAACCATAAAGGCTATTAAAACTGTAACACTTAAAATACTAAAAACATAAACGGCTAAAGGAACTCAATTATCTGAATTTTAGGAAGGTGTGCTTACAGCTCTGAAAAGAGTCGGAAAATATCAGTGAGAAATTTCGATGGCCTTAGGACACAGTAAAACCGTTATCAACAATTACTTGAAAAGTCCAAATAAGTATTGAACAAGAAAACCGAATGGAAGTCCATATAAATTATCACCACAGTTCAAGAAAAGATTTGTTCTAGAAGTAGAAAAAAACGACTTCGTCAACATCAAAAATATTTAAATCTCTAGTGGATGCTCCTTGAAGTACTAGAACAATTACAAAGCATTTAAACAACGACAAAATTTAGCATAAGAAAATAAGGCATCGACTAAGTCTAACTATGAAGCCCAAAGAGAAACGACTGGAATAGGCTCAAACTATGAGTGCTAAAGAATGGTGAAAAGTTTTTTTCGGACGAAAAGAAATTTAATTTAGATGGTCCAGGTGGTTTTCATAAGTACTGTCACGCAAAAAAATTTCGGAAGAGAATTTCTCAACAAGGCATATCGGAGAAGGATCTCTTATAATCTGAGGGACCTTCTCACCTTCAGGAAAACTTCAACTACAATTGTCAGTGTTCGATAAAAAGCAGAAGATTATCTTAAGATGCTAAATGATTTATCTCTCGCTCAATAAGGGGATCTTCTATGTGGAAAATAATGGATTTTTCAGCAAGATAAAGCTGCTATCCACAATACACTAATAACGAAGAAGTACTTGCTTGAACAAAAAATAAGACTTCATGACGACTCAGCGTGCTCTCCAGACCTCAAACCTAGAGAAAATTTGTGGGGATTGTCTGTAGCAAAAGCTTATGAACTTTCTTAATTCAAAAAACGCAATCTTAGACGCATGAGACAAAATACCTTCGGTTCAACTTCAGAAACTAGTTGATATTATGCCTAGATGAATTATTGAGGTTTTCAAAGCTAACAGCGGAATCTAAAAAAATATCAAATAAAAGATTTACCTGTATATTCTATAGTTCTGCTCATTGCTCTTATATGTATGTCAAAACAAAATTTTGAATTAAGCATAAATGCTAATATGAATATAAAAATGAATTGAAATAACTTCCTATTATAAATTTAATTGTCTTTATGCCTTATTTTTCCTATATATTATTTTCACAATTTAAACCTTGTAAACAATATATTTTTCTTCATTTGTAAAGGTAGTCTTTTTTTTTTCCAGCAGTGTACTGTAACAAATATTTTTTGATAATTCTTTTTATTCGAAAATTATTCAGTTTTTTTTTAAATTAAAATAAATGTGTATAGAAATGACTTTATATCTGTCTATTGAAAAAAAAATTGTCAAATCTGCAGCACTGAATTCTCTGGTTGATAGGATTAAGTTTATTGGGGATAATAAACTAGATGTATTATTTTTCGAAAAATAATAAATAAAATTATGAAGAATAAATATTTTATTTTCCCCGAGGTATCTTTTAAAAGGTGTCTCTAACGATTGTTTATTTTTCATGTCTCGACCCCCACCCACACACACTCACACAATCGTATATATATATATATATATGTGTGTGTGTGTGTGTGTGTGTGTGTGTGTGTGTGTGTGTGTGTGTGTGTGTGTGTGTGTGTGTGCGGAAAAAATGAAGATAATATGGAAAAAAGATTGACAGGTTAAGCTATAGGAAGAGGTAAATCAGAATTAATTTATAATTCCGTTAAAAAAAAAACTAAAAGAAAAAATAAGATGAAGATACTGTATACAGGTTAGTTTTTTTAGTAGACTAGACAAGTGGATACTCATAAAAATTGACGAATAGTTCAAATAAATATATAATTTTATTGTTGTACAGATTTTACGTGTCGAATTAAACTAAATTTAAGACCATTATTTCTGAATGACAGCTGAGATGTAATTCATTTCCTTTTCGTTCTGTCGTACGTAGCCATGACTGAGAAGTTCTTAGCAAATGAGAAATCTATCTGAAACATGTAACGATAACCAAGACAGTGTGCACACGTTCTGAGATGGACACTGATTTAATGCGAGGTTGAGAGATAAAAACGATGAGATAGTTTCAACTAAAAATTAGTACAGTGTAAAATGAATTCTGGCATGATTCAAAAAGTTCCTAAAATATAAGGTCAAATTGGGTAGAAAATGGTGGAATCTTAGAAAAACGGACAAAAAACACGTTGAAGAAGATTATTTTAAGATGGAATCCGTTAGGACAGAAAGAAGTAAGTAAATAGATAAATACACAGGCAGATAGGAATGTGATACTAAATTTCATTTATTTGTTTGAGAAACTTGTGCACTAATTTTGAGGGGTAAAAATATTTATGTTTCACTCACAGGATAGGGTTTGGTATTGTGTGCTGTTTATTTTGCTTTTTCTGCCATTCTAAATGCACACCATAAAATCGTTCGAATTTTATTCTTTTTTTCAAAAATTGCGCCATTGTATTTCGTCAGTTTTTAGAAACAAAACACTATTTCCTTTCATTTTCCATATTGATGTAATAGCTGGATGTTGACTAAAAGATCCTAGTGGAAATACCGCATAAGCTGCGTGGGTGGCATAATTGAAAGTGAACCTGTTTCCCAAGTAAAGAGAACGCATGTTGCTCCCCAACGGAAATGTCACGTAAATTGCGTGAGTGGCATACTAGAAAAAGGCGCATCCACATCCAATATGTAGCGAGAAGGGTGACTGCAAGGATTGCTTGGGCGTCCTGAAAATTATAGACAGAACGAAGCAGAAAGGCAGATACTTCTCACAGAAAAAAAAAAAAACCCGCACCGTTGCCCCTGTGTGAATGCATCTCGACCCTCTCCTCAGGGCATATCAGGTAATTAAAGGAAAAGAAAAGCCGAAAATAGTTTTATCATCATCATCATCATCATCCCGTCGTGCCGCCATCACGGATATCCCTGACCCACTCTCGCCACTTCTCACTGCCTCTGACAGGTCTTCAGGGTTACATCCCGTGTCCTCACATAGCTGCTGTATGTATGTTCGAGCTGGTTGTCCTGCTTTTGTTTGGCCATATGCGGGGGTCCATAGGAGTACATCACTTATGAGCTCGTCGTTGCTTCTCCTGCAGTGTCCTGCGTGTCTGGTTCGTCTTGTATAGTTTTCGTGATGGGAGGCAAGTGGCCGTCAGTGTTATTGTTTATCACTGCTATATAACGATATCTTTTCTTCCCTGTTTTGCCAGCAATGAATGCTTCCATCATTATATTTTCAAAAGCAACACATACGTTAATTGAACTCGTAAGTTTGAATCACAATGAGAGCATATCCGTTATTTATGTTTTCGATTAGCTCTGGTTGATAACTAAAGCAGGAAGACAATTTCACTGTGTTCAATTTTGAGTGCTATAACATCTGACCTTCTGCCAGAGTAAACAATGCTTCTTTATTGTTGAATCAATACGTTTACTTTATTGTTGAATCATTACGTTTACTTTCGGACAAATACCCTTGGGAAAGGTATGAATCTCCTTATCCTCCCACCTATGGGCTAAATAGTACCACTACTGCTCTTCTAGGATAATGGCTTTAACATTAAATAACCAACATAGGTAGATATGCCATTAAAACCAAACAGCAGCAGCAGTGTCCGTTTGTTAACATTTTTATACCCTATCGGCTACCAGCGTGCTCAATTCTTTCGAAGAGGTTTGCATTATGCGAGCGGCGACCGAAAATTCCTTCGCCAGAGTGCTCAACCCCCATGGGGGAGCGTATATATTGTCATCCACAGAGAGACTGTCTCGTTCTATCAGAACTCTTCAGTGTGGCTTGACACGCAGGACGCTAGAGGCTGGGATCGAAGCCCGTCCAACTTCACGTTAGACTTAGTATCAGACCGCTCGGCCAATATATATATCAGCAGCATTTCTTCATTGATTCATATTTCATTGAAAATTATGGACACATTTTGTCTACATATTTTTTGGTTAATCCTTTCAAATTGCCGTATTGATCTTATGATATCCGGTGGGAATTGGTTGGTAAAACTTCCATAATTTATTTCCCAAGTACTTATATTAGGAGTAAACAACCCAAACTTAATAGAGTTAATTTTGAAACCAGTGCTAATGTAATTAAATGCATTTGAGTACAGAAGCTATTTATAGAAACAAATTTGAAAAGTAAACGCAACACAATACACCAGTTCAAACGCTCATTCTTACAAAGTAGTACTGTACATACAAAAGTTACATCACTTAGGTAATTAATCCTCACCAGATGAAAGAAAGTACTTGCGAAATTATGGAAGGTTTATCAACCAATTTTCGCTGAATATCGTAAGATCGATATGGCACTTAGAAAGGATTAACAAAGAAATTGGTAGACCAAAATGTCTATAATGTTCAATCATATATATATATATATATATATATATATATATAAACTCTCAAAAAAAAGTTCAAATAAAGACGACCCCATCCAATATTTAATTTATTAATAAAATAGAGTACAAGTTAAAATCTATTATTATGAAAACTGTGGCCTTTTTGAAATGTGAGAAGTCACATATATATCGCAATTTCGAACAATTTATCAAAAGTTTGGAAATACATATATGTGACTTCACAGCTTTTTGTTTCATTGGTGGGGATGAGAATACTATATCCCCTGTAGAAGAATAAAAGCCCCTACTCCCTAAAAAGTGTCAACGAAACTTCATTTGGTGATGAGGACTCCCTTTTGGACATCTGGGGAATTTTGAGTGCCCATTCATTGCCATGACTACTAATGACCTTGTCACATACTCGCTCGTTTGTTGAGACGTGCGACAAATTTCTATACCCTAAAAGATCCAACAAATTCAGTTTAAAAAAAATCCTCACGCTTTCAATATATTTGCTGGTTTTAATCTTTCTTATGCTTCGTAAACTCATAATTTCTTCCGCCTTTTTGGCTGAAGCAGTAAAATACGGCGACTGCACATCTGATATGCAGCAAGACTTGCCACTCCACAACGTGTGTCCTGAATATAACACCAAAATGTTTTTGATGGTGAGGTTTCTGTCCCAGAGCTTTGACAAATTACACCCAGGTTGACTCTTTTCCAGATTGGTACTACTTATAAGCGTCATTTCTATGCATCAAAAAACTTAAAAAATTATTATTTTTGTAAGATATTTGAACCCACACAGCTCTAAGCAATTTATTCATATTACATAATAATTCTTAATAAATAGAATTACTGATGTCGAATAGAAATATTCGAAACCAATGGCCTGTATAAAAACAAATCATTACAGGTCCATTTACCTCGTGGGTAGAGTGTTTGCCAATGGTCCGGGACACTGAGATTCAATCCCAGGTCGAGTCATACCAAAGACTCAAAATTAATACTTGATGTCTCCTTGCTTAACACTGAACATTATAAAGTACGGATGAAGGTAAGTAGAGTAATCTAACGGAAAGAGTTGCCCCTTCCCCTACACTTCGGTGTAGTAGCTATTGAGAAGGGAGCCTTTGGGTCACCCTCGACTCCGGTCGCCAACTTTAATTTACGTACATCATAAGCGGTGTTAGATGAAATATTTGTAAATATATACGTGAGTGTAAACGTGTGATCAGTACTAAACAGAAGTGTTAGTTTTTGGTAGGAATACGTTTTTAGAGTTATTCTCGCTTAGGAATAGACAAATAATTGATTCCCGGGGACATTGCATCATCATTATTATCATCATCATCATCATCCTGTCGTGCCTCCCGCACGGATATCTCAGACCCTTTTTCGCCACTTTTCCCTATCGCTCATCGCCTCCGGCAGGTCTTCTGGATTAAATCCTGTATCTTCACATAGCTGCTGTATGTAAGTTCGAGCTGGTCGTTTTGCTTTTGCTCGACCATAAGTGGGGGTCCATAGGAGTACATCCCTTATGAGCTCGCTTCTGTTCCTCCAGCAGTGTCCTGCGTGTCTGGTTCGTCTAACTTGCATAGTTTTTGTGATGGGAAGCAGCTGGCCGTATAGTTGGTGCTTTGTGGGGTGTTGCCGCCAGGACTTGTTTAATATTGCTTGCAACATCCTTGTGTAGTTGCCGTCTAGCTTCTTTTCGAGCCATTTTGTTAGCGTCCAGGTGGTGCATCCATATAGCAGTATCGACACGACTGCTGCTTGGGAGAAACTGTGTGTCCCACCAAAGGGACGAGTTTGGTACAAAACTCTTCTTAAGGTGGTTCCAGGCTCAGGGCTGCAGCTCTGACAAGACCCGCGGCCCAAAAAATACATCTAGTCCCGTCGGCATTTCCTCCAAAAGTGGCGCGTCAGTTGCAAAGGAGGAGGGTTAGAGTTTGGCGTTAGGGGCCCCTGGGACTCTAGTTGGGTTGGCGACGTAACGTGAATGCAGGAATTACCCCTTCTCCACGTCAGGCTGCCTCGACCGAGTGAAAGACCACAGCCAAAAGCATTTAGGATATATTCACCTATGCATTGTTAGATTTGTAGTGGGCGGAAGAATGGACGCACACGTGTGTGTGTGTGTGTGTGTGTGTGTGTGTGTGAGAGAGAGAGAGAGAGAGTTTGGGTCGTCATGACACATTTGGTGGGCTGACGTTTGACTGGTGCCCGAAATGTTAAAGGAGTACTAGCGGGTGGGGGAAATAAGGACGTTCATACTTTTAACTAAGAGTAATAGTCAAAATCTGAACATAATATCACAGTTGGAATTCGATTTAAAATCCAGCACCTTATCCATAGCACAAAGACAATTACGTTAACCATCACGCTTATGTATGATTTGTTGGGTACATTCATTGAAACAGTATTAGACTATGCATCGTTGCCTTTTCAGTTAATTTTCTTTGCAACATCATTTTCCCGCTTTCATCACAATGTTTTCATCATCATTTCAATCATTTATTCTTATCTCTCTTCTTCCTCAATTCATTTAAACGCAGTCTCTCATAATAATGAGGTTGATATTTTATATTCATAGAATGTCGAAGGAAATCGAATGATAATTATGGTGACATTTTCGAAATGAAGAAACAGGATCCAATTCTTTTTTTTTCTTTTCTCTTTTTCTTTTCTTCTCCTTAACTGTCATATCTACATTTGCTTCACCGTGCAGATAATTTTCCTGATGGTAAAAAAAAAAATATGTTTTCTTTTCTCTGGGGGATCTCATGCACGGACAACGATTGCCAATTACTGAAATAATTGACGTTTGCATCTCACATCTTAGGCTAATTTTATATTTATTTTTTCCGCTTAATTTTTTTTTTAAATTCTCATAGGCATTTATTTGTTCCATTTCTAGTAGGAATTTTAGCATTATTTCCTTCCATACTTCAATGTCTATATATATATATATATATATATATATATATATATATGATTCCGGCCAGGACTGAAAGAACTGCCAATTTATGAATATAAAATATTTAATTGACTGATATTTCATATTCATGCACACTCACAAATACTACTCACACGCACGCGCACACACACAGACATCTACATATATAAATGTGTGTGTGTGTGTGTGTGTGTGTGTACTATAACTACTACTATTAGTACTTGTAGTACTACTACTAATAATAATTTCAAGATATTCACCTCTATTCACGACAGACTAACAATAAAAATGAACAGATGCCTACAAGGAGCACACGTACTCGAATGAAGGAAGAAAGAAAAGACCACATTGAATCAGAAGGATACCCACAAGGGAACCAACCCAAACAACTACTGACCCATAACCTGCTTACCAATGATGTGGAAAATATTAACAGCACAAATAAGAGAGGAGATTTACTACTCGCGAATAAGCCGCAGATTGTTCCCTTTGAATCAGAAAGTATGCCGCTAAGAATCAAGAGGCACTGGACAGTTACTTTACATAGATCGGCACATCCTCAACGATAGTAAGACCAGACGGAAAAATTTAGTTATATGCCTGGATTGACTACAAAAATGCCTATGATATGGTTCCACAAAGCTGAATAATAAACTGGCTCAGTACAAAATATCATATGAAGTCAAAAGCTTTATCGAGAAAACCATGAAAATCTTGAGAGAGGAATTGACAGCAGGAGGGAGAAGCTTAGCTGAAGCAAAGGTCCAAAGAGGAGTATTTCAAGGAGATATACTATCACCAATACTATTCATGATTTCGATGATTCCACTAAACCAAATATTCAAAAAAAGCACAGCCTAAAGTAATCTTAGTAGATCGCAGGAAAAGATCAATCACATAATGTACAGGGACGATATCAAACTATTTGCAAAAAGTAAAAAAGAACTGGAAACTCTAATACATGCCGTTAGATTATACAGTCAGGACATAGGGGCATAATTTGGCATCGAAAAATGTGCCATGCTTGTAATGAAAAGGGGCAAACGACACCTGACAGACGGATTGGAGCTAGCAAATTAAGACAAGATTATAACGCTCGGAGAAAAGGAACATAGAAATACTTTGACATCTTAGAGACCAACACCAACAAACAAGTGGAAGTGAAAGAAAAATTAAGAAAGAATATCTCGGGAGAACCAGAAAGCTACTTGAGACAAAACTATGGAGCAGAAACTTTATCAAAGGACTAAATTCCTGGGCTGTTTCCCTCGTTAGATATTCGGGACCCTTTTTGCAGTAGACCCAAGAAGAAGTTAAGCAAATGAACCAAAGAACACCCACCAAAAAACAAATGTAGGTTATGCGGTGGTAGAGGCGAAACCATCAATCACATAATAAGCAATACAGCAAATTATCACAGAAGGAGTATAAGACTAGACACGACTGGGTGGGCAAAGTGATCCACCGGGAGATGTGCAGGAAATTTAGATTCGACTATACGAACAAATCGTATGTGCACATGCCAGCATCTGCCCAAAAGAATGACACACATAATCTCGTATGGGACTTTGACATACAAACTGATCACTAAATCTCGGCTAGAAGACAAGACATTGTAATAATAATCAACAAAAAACTTGCAAAATTGTGGACTTTGCAGTCCCAGCTGACCACAGAATAAAACTGAAAGAACAGGAAAAGAAGGATAAGTACCTCAACTTTGCTAAGGAATTGAAAACATTATAGAACATGAAGGTGACAATTATACCAATTATGATTGGTGCTTTTGTTACAGTCACCAAAGGCTTATTGAAGGGACTGGAGGACTTGGAGATAGAAGGGCGAGTAGAGACCATCCAAACTACAGCATCATTGAGAACGGCCAGAATACTGAGAAGACTCCTGGAGAGTTGATGAGACTTGCTCAAACTCCAGTGAAAGACTATCGGCTAAAACTGAAAAAATCTCAATCTATATATAATGATAATAATGTTTAAACTGGAATCTTTCCTGGAGAGTTAGACGCACAGATTCCTCTGGAATTTCAAGAGACCACCTAATCTCGGCCAGACGAACGGACCTAATAATAACCAACAAAGAGAAGACTTGCAAAACTGTGGCTTTGCTATACCGGCAGACCACAAAATAAAGATGAAAGAAAGCGAAAAGAAGGATACGTACCTTGACCTTGCAAAGGAAATTTAAAAAAAGAACTGTGGAACAGGAAAATGATAAAGATAGCTATTGTGTTTTGTGCACTTATAGTAATCAAAGGATTAATAAAGGAACAGGAGGACTTTGAAATAAGAAGAGGAGTGGTGTCAATCCAAACTACAACATTATTAAGATCGGCCCAAATACTAAAAAGAGTCCTGGAGACTTTAAGAGAATTGCTCTCACTCAAACTCCTTTGAGAAGCCAGCGTCTTACACTGAGGTGAAAAAAAAGAGTAATAATAATAAAAATGACTGGAGGATATTTGCTGTCACTCAGACTTCAGTAAAAACAACCAGTTCAAGGTACCGTAAAACTCCCAAAAGGAAAAAGTCGTATAGAGGATTATGTTGATGCATCAATACAAATCCTTGAGGAATACATGAAAAGAGCAAAGAAAGACTAGTTACGACAATAGCAACAAACAAAATAAAACAACAACCACAAAAAAAAAACATAACAGAAAGAAAATCGGTCCTCAAAAGACGTTTGTAACGCTACGGCACAACACAAGCATGTGTAACACCACTGTTCTAAGAAGTCTTTGAGTATAGCACTACTCATTAAGTTCCAGTTGGACCCCCGTTTCAACTGAAAAAAATGACGAACACACAAACACCGTCAGTAGGTTCGTTTGATACGAAGTTTATTCACTACTATCCTTCTAATCAGTTGCTGAATTGATAGAAACAGAGTATCAATTGACTCAACTGCTTTAGATAGACAGGGAGAAATAAACCGTCCCAGGACGAGAGTGGCAGTACACATACCTTGATAGTATCTTTCTCGTTTTCTAGTTTATTTCCTGCAGGTTCTTTTTCGGGGTCCTATCTTCACAGTTCAGAGGTTAGGGTCCAACTAACTTTACCATCCCGCGCCTATTCATCGGCTTAGAAGAAAGACCGAAGGATTTGAAAATCCTACAAAGAATCGAAAACCTTCAGACTGCAGTATTGTTGAGATTGGCCAGGATACCTCGAAGAGTTCTGATTGTCTCTCAGACTTTTGTGAAAGATGATTGATTAACGCCTGTTGGAAAAAAACTCACAAGGAGGGGAAATAATAACGTTGAAAATTTAAAGGACAGCTTTTTTTCTATGAATCAGGAACTATTGTTCTTTTAATATCAAACATTGTTCAAAATTTTACGGGAACTTCTATTCATAGAATCAGGTTTTTGTATTTTTGGCGATATTGGTGCAGTAAAGTCATACATATTATCAAGTACGGTAGATTTAAAAGAATTGTTGACCTCTTTTTTATCATTAAGGTTTTTCGGACTATTGTCTTCATCTTTATTGTCCAGCATGGCTAACGGAATCAGAACAGTCGACCCCCGTGGTTTCAATAAAGGACGTGGTTCGAAGTTCCGTGAAGGTTCCCAAAATCGACAAACACCTGAAGAAGGCCGGAGGACATACCGGCCGAAACGTTGTGGAAATAACAATAAAGATGAAGATAATAGTCCGAAAAACCTTAATGATAAAAATCAACAAGCTTCGTCTCAGAAATTTAGACAACTTGTACACCTCTGTTGTGAAAGAATAAAAAAGCCAAACAACTAATTGTGATAGAGCAGAAAAGAAACACGGGCAGAGAAATTTCCTGATTTAAAAAACGAAATAAATCTCCAGTTATTCCATGAATCAACCTGGCGTGATTTTAACAAGAAGACTACTTTCTGCTTAGAGGAATTAAACAATTACTCAGACACTTGAAATATAAGAGGAAATTACATACCAATACCTTATTTAAATCAAGTTATGAATTTAAATTTATTGAAAATAAGCGAGTGTGTTTTCTTTCCTAATTTATATATTCATATACTCACGTACGTTTCTATACATTGCGGTTACATCTTTATATACATAAATTTAGACAAAGGAATTTACTTGATGCGATGCAAATTTGCCAAGACTCGAGATATCTTTACCAATACAGAAATAAATAACGAAGGAGGCAGTAATTTCTTTTAATACAATACACCAGCCGGGCACCTCGGGTAATGTAATGGTTAGCAAGCTTGACTAGCAAACCTGCAAGACTGAGTTCGAGTCTCATTGGGTGCCCCATTCAATCAGCCTTGTGCCACATCGAAGTAAAGAGCTTCGTAAATTACAAATACAATACACCAGCTGGGCACCTCTGGTAGTGTAATGGTTAGCAAGCTTGACTAGCAAGCCTGCAAGACTGAGTTCGAGTCTCATTGGGTGCCCCATTCAATCTGCCTTGTGCCACATCGAAGTAAAGAGCTTCGTAAATTACAAATACAATACACCAGCTGGGCACCTCGGGTAATGTAATGGTTAGCAAGCTAGACTAGCAAACCTGCAAGACTGAGTTCGAGTCTCATTGGGTGCCCCATTCAATCAGCCTTGTGCCACATCGAAGTAAAGAGCTTCGTAAATTACAAATACAATACACCAGCTGGGCACCTCTGGTAGTGTAATGGTTAGCAAGCTTGACTAGCAAGCCTGCAAGACTGAGTTCGAGTCTCATTGGGTGCCCCATTCAATCTGCCTTGTGCCACATCGAAGTAAAGAGCTTCGTAAATTACAAATACAATACACCAGCTGGGCACCTCGGGTAATGTAATGGTTAGCAAGCTAGACTAGCAAACCTGCAAGACTGAGTTCGAGTCTCATTGGGTGCCCCATTCAATCAGCCTTGTGCCACATCGAAGTAAAGAGCTTCGTAAATTACAAATACAATACACCAGCTGGGCACCTCTGGTAGTGTAATGGTTAGCAAGCTTGACTAGCAAGCCTGCAAGACTGAGTTCGAGTCTCATTGGGTGCCCCATTCAATCTGCCTTGTGCCACATCGAAGTAAAGAGCTTCGTAAATTACAAATACAATACACCAGCTGGGCACCTCGGGTAATGTAATGGTTAGCAAGCTTGACTAGCAAACCTGCAAGACTGAGTTCGAGTCTCATTGGGTGCCCCATTCAATCAGCCTTGTGCCACATCGAAGTAAAGAGCTTCGTAAATTACAAATACAATACACCAGCTGGGCACCTCTGGTAGTGTAATGGTTAGCAAGCTTGACTAGCAAGCCTGCAAGACTGAGTTCGAGTCTCATTGGGTGCCCCATTCAATCTGCCTTGTGCCACATCGAAGTAAAGAGCTTCGTAAATTACAAATACAATACACCAGCTGGGCACCTCGGGTAATGTAATGGTTAGCAAGCTAGACTAGCAAACCTGCAAGACTGAGTTCGAGTCTCATTGGGTGCCCCATTCAATCAGCCTTGTGCCACATCGAAGTAAAGAGCTTCGTAAATTACAAATACAATACACCAGCTGGGCACCTCTGGTAGTGTAATGGTTAGCAAGCTTGACTAGCAAGCTTGCAAGACTGAGTTCGAGTCTCATTGGGTGCCCCATTCAATCTGCCTTGTGCCACATCGAAGTAAAGAGCTTCGTAAATTACAAATACAATACACCAGCTGGGCACCTCGGGTAATGTAATGGTTAGCAAGCTAGACTAGCAAACCTGCAAGACTGAGTTCGAGTCTCATTGGGTGCCCCATTCAATCAGCCTTGTGCCACATCGAAGTAAAGAGCTTCGTAAATTACAAATACAATACACCAGCTGGGCACCTCTGGTAGTGTAATGGTTAGCAAGCTTGACTAGCAAGCCTGCAAGACTGAGTTCGAGTCTCATTGGGTGCCCCATTCAATCTGCCTTGTGCCACATCGAAGTAAAGAGCTTCGTAAATTACAAATACAATACACCAGCTGGGCACCTCGGGTAATGTAATGGTTAGCAAGCTAGACTAGCAAACCTGCAAGACTGAGTTCGAGTCTCATTGGGTGCCCCATTCAATCAGCCTTGTGCCACATCGAAGTAAAGAGCTTCGTAAATTACAAATACAATACACCAGCTGGGCACCTCTGGTAGTGTAATGGTTAGCAAGCTTGACTAGCAAGCCTGCAAGACTGAGTTCGAGTCTCATTGGGTGCCCCATTCAATCTGCCTTGTGCCACATCGAAGTAAAGAGCTTCGTAAATTACAAATACAATACACCAGCTGGGCACCTCGGGTAGTGTAATGGTTAGCAAGCTTGACTAGCAAGCCTGCAAGACTGAGTTCGAGTCTCATTGGGTGCCCCATTCAATCTGCCTTGTGCCACATCGAAGTAAAGAGCTTCGTAAATTACAAATACAATACACCAGCTGGGCACCTCGGGTAATGTAATGGTTAGCAAGCTAGACTAGCAAACCTGCAAGACTGAGTTCGAGTCTCATTGGGTGCCCCATTCAATCAGCCTTGTGCCACATCGAAGTAAAGAGCTTCGTAAATTACAAATACAATACACCAGCTGGGCACCTCTGGTAGTGTAATGGTTAGCAAGCTTGACTAGCAAGCCTGCAAGACTGAGTTCGAGTCTCATTGGGTGCCCCATTCAATCTGCCTTGTGCCACATCGAAGTAAAGAGCTTCGTAAATTACAAATACAATACACCAGCTGGGCACCTCGGGTAATGTAATGGTTAGCAAGCTAGACTAGCAAACCTGCAAGACTGAGTTCGAGTCTCATTGGGTGCCCCATTCAATCAGCCTTGTGCCACATCGAAGTAAAGAGCTTCGTAAATTACAAATACAATACACCAGCTGGGCACCTCTGGTAGTGTAATGGTTAGCAAGCTTGACTAGCAAGCCTGCAAGACTGAGTTCGAGTCTCATTGGGTGCCCCATTCAATCTGCCTTGTGCCACATCGAAGTAAAGAGCTTCGTAAATTACAAATACAATACACCAGCTGGGCACCTCGGGTAATGTAATGGTTAGCAAGCTTGACTAGCAAACCTGCAAGACTGAGTTCGAGTCTCATTGGGTGCCCCATTCAATCAGCCTTGTGCCACATCGAAGTAAAGAGCTTCGTAAATTACAAATACAATACACCAGCTGGGCACCTCTGGTAGTGTAATGGTTAGCAAGCTTGACTAGCAAGCCTGCAAGACTGAGTTCGAGTCTCATTGGGTGCCCCATTCAATCTGCCTTGTGCCACATCGAAGTAAAGAGCTTCGTAAATTACAAATACAATACACCAGCTGGGCACCTCGGGTAATGTAATGGTTAGCAAGCTAGACTAGCAAACCTGCAAGACTGAGTTCGAGTCTCATTGGGTGCCCCATTCAATCAGCCTTGTGCCACATCGAAGTAAAGAGCTTCGTAAATTACAAATACAATACACCAGCTGGGCACCTCTGGTAGTGTAATGGTTAGCAAGCTTGACTAGCAAGCTTGCAAGACTGAGTTCGAGTCTCATTGGGTGCCCCATTCAATCTGCCTTGTGCCACATCGAAGTAAAGAGCTTCGTAAATTACAAATACAATACACCAGCTGGGCACCTCGGGTAATGTAATGGTTAGCAAGCTAGACTAGCAAACCTGCAAGACTGAGTTCGAGTCTCATTGGGTGCCCCATTCAATCAGCCTTGTGCCACATCGAAGTAAAGAGCTTCGTAAATTACAAATACAATACACCAGCTGGGCACCTCTGGTAGTGTAATGGTTAGCAAGCTTGACTAGCAAGCCTGCAAGACTGAGTTCGAGTCTCATTGGGTGCCCCATTCAATCTGCCTTGTGCCACATCGAAGTAAAGAGCTTCGTAAATTACAAATACAATACACCAGCTGGGCACCTCGGGTAATGTAATGGTTAGCAAGCTAGACTAGCAAACCTGCAAGACTGAGTTCGAGTCTCATTGGGTGCCCCATTCAATCAGCCTTGTGCCACATCGAAGTAAAGAGCTTCGTAAATTACAAATACAATACACCAGCTGGGCACCTCTGGTAGTGTAATGGTTAGCAAGCTTGACTAGCAAGCCTGCAAGACTGAGTTCGAGTCTCATTGGGTGCCCCATTCAATCTGCCTTGTGCCACATCGAAGTAAAGAGCTTCGTAAATTACAAATACAATACACCAGCTGGGCACCTCGGGTAATGTAATGGTTAGCAAGCTAGACTAGCAAACCTGCAAGACTGAGTTCGAGTCTCATTGGGTGCCCCATTCAATCAGCCTTGTGCCACATCGAAGTAAAGAGCTTCGTAAATTACAAATACAATACACCAGCTGGGCACCTCTGGTAGTGTAATGGTTAGCAAGCTTGACTAGCAAGCCTGCAAGACTGAGTTCGAGTCTCATTGGGTGCCCCATTCAATCTGCCTTGTGCCACATCGAAGTAAAGAGCTTCGTAAATTACAAATACAATACACCAGCTGGGCACCTCGGGTAATGTAATGGTTAGCAAGCTAGACTAGCAAACCTGCAAGACTGAGTTCGAGTCTCATTGGGTGCCCCATTCAATCAGCCTTGTGCCACATCGAAGTAAAGAGCTTCGTAAATTACAAATACAATACACCAGCTGGGCACCTCTGGTAGTGTAATGGTTAGCAAGCTTGACTAGCAAGCCTGCAAGACTGAGTTCGAGTCTCATTGGGTGCCCCATTCAATCTGCCTTGTGCCACATCGAAGTAAAGAGCTTCGTAAATTACAAATACAATACACCAGCTGGGCACCTCGGGTAGTGTAATGGTTAGCAAGCTTGACTAGCAAGCCTGCAAGACTGAGTTCGAGTCTCATTGGGTGCCCCATTCAATCTGCCTTGTGCCACATCGAAGTAAAGAGCTTCGTAAATTACAAATACAATACACCAGCTGGGCACCTCGGGTAATGTAATGGTTAGCAAGCTAGACTAGCAAACCTGCAAGACTGAGTTCGAGTCTCATTGGGTGCCCCATTCAATCAGCCTTGTGCCACATCGAAGTAAAGAGCTTCGTAAATTACAAATACAATACACCAGCTGGGCACCTCTGGTAGTGTAATGGTTAGCAAGCTTGACTAGCAAGCCTGCAAGACTGAGTTCGAGTCTCATTGGGTGCCCCATTCAATCTGCCTTGTGCCACATCGAAGTAAAGAGCTTCGTAAATTACAAATACAATACACCAGCTGGGCACCTCGGGTAATGTAATGGTTAGCAAGCTAGACTAGCAAACCTGCAAGACTGAGTTCGAGTCTCATTGGGTGCCCCATTCAATCAGCCTTGTGCCACATCGAAGTAAAGAGCTTCGTAAATTACAAATACAATACACCAGCTGGGCACCTCTGGTAGTGTAATGGTTAGCAAGCTTGACTAGCAAGCCTGCAAGACTGAGTTCGAGTCTCATTGGGTGCCCCATTCAATCTGCCTTGTGCCACATCGAAGTAAAGAGCTTCGTAAATTACAAATACAATACACCAGCTGGGCACCTCGGGTAATGTAATGGTTAGCAAGCTTGACTAGCAAACCTGCAAGACTGAGTTCGAGTCTCATTGGGTGCCCCATTCAATCAGCCTTGTGCCACATCGAAGTAAAGAGCTTCGTAAATTACAAATACAATACACCAGCTGGGCACCTCTGGTAGTGTAATGGTTAGCAAGCTTGACTAGCAAGCCTGCAAGACTGAGTTCGAGTCTCATTGGGTGCCCCATTCAATCTGCCTTGTGCCACATCGAAGTAAAGAGCTTCGTAAATTACAAATACAATACACCAGCTGGGCACCTCGGGTAATGTAATGGTTAGCAAGCTAGACTAGCAAACCTGCAAGACTGAGTTCGAGTCTCATTGGGTGCCCCATTCAATCAGCCTTGTGCCACATCGAAGTAAAGAGCTTCGTAAATTACAAATACAATACACCAGCTGGGCACCTCTGGTAGTGTAATGGTTAGCAAGCTTGACTAGCAAGCTTGCAAGACTGAGTTCGAGTCTCATTGGGTGCCCCATTCAATCTGCCTTGTGCCACATCGAAGTAAAGAGCTTCGTAAATTACAAATACAATACACCAGCTGGGCACCTCGGGTAATGTAATGGTTAGCAAGCTAGACTAGCAAACCTGCAAGACTGAGTTCGAGTCTCATTGGGTGCCCCATTCAATCAGCCTTGTGCCACATCGAAGTAAAGAGCTTCGTAAATTACAAATACAATACACCAGCTGGGCACCTCTGGTAGTGTAATGGTTAGCAAGCTTGACTAGCAAGCCTGCAAGACTGAGTTCGAGTCTCATTGGGTGCCCCATTCAATCTGCCTTGTGCCACATCGAAGTAAAGAGCTTCGTAAATTACAAATACAATACACCAGCTGGGCACCTCGGGTAATGTAATGGTTAGCAAGCTAGACTAGCAAACCTGCAAGACTGAGTTCGAGTCTCATTGGGTGCCCCATTCAATCAGCCTTGTGCCACATCGAAGTAAAGAGCTTCGTAAATTACAAATACAATACACCAGCTGGGCACCTCTGATAGTGTAATGGTTAGCAAGCTTGACTAGCAAGCCTGCAAGACTGAGTTCGAGTCTCATTGGGTGCCCAGTACTCTGCGTTGATTACCACTGCTTAACACACGAGCGTGTCAAAATACAAATACTATAACCACCAGCTGGCAACCTCGGGTAATGTAATGGGATAGCAAGCTAGACTAGCAAACCTGCAGACAAAGAGTTCGAGATCTCATTGGGTGCCCATTCAATCACCCTTGTGCCACATCGAAGTAAAGAGCTTCGTAAAATTACCAAATACTATACACCAGCTGGGCACCTCTGATAGTGTTATGTTAGCAAGCTTGCCTAGCAAGCTAGCGAAGACTGAGTTTCGAAGTCACCATTGTGGGTGCCCCTTGTGCCACATCGAAGTAAAGAGCTTCGTAAATTACAAATACAATACACCAGCTGGGCACCTCTGGTAGTGTAATGGTTAGCAAGCTTGACTAGCAAGCCTGCAAGACTGAGTTCGAGTCTCATTGGGTGCCCCATTCAATCTGCCTTGTGCCACATCGAAGTAAAGAGCTTCGTAAATTACAAATACAATACACCAGCTGGGCACCTCGGGTAATGTAATGGTTAGCAAGCTTGACTAGCAAACCTGCAAGACTGAGTTCGAGTCTCATTGGGTGCCCCATTCAATCAGCCTTGTGCCACATCGAAGTAAAGAGCTTCGTAAATTACAAATACAATACACCAGCTGGGCACCTCTGGTAGTGTAATGGTTAGCAAGCTTGACTAGCAAGCCTGCAAGACTGAGTTCGAGTCTCATTGGGTGCCCCATTCAATCTGCCTTGTGCCACATCGAAGTAAAGAGCTTCGTAAATTACAAATACAATACACCAGCTGGGCACCTCTGGTAGTGTAATGGTTAGCAAGCTTGACTAGCAAGCTTGCAAGACTGAGTTCGAGTCTCATTGGGTGCCCCATTCAATCTGCCTTGTGCCACATCGAAGTAAAGAGCTTCGTAAATTACAAATACAATACACCAGCTGGGCACCTCGGGTAATGTAATGGTTAGCAAGCTAGACTAGCAAACCTGCAAGACTGAGTTCGAGTCTCATTGGGTGCCCCATTCAATCAGCCTTGTGCCACATCGAAGTAAAGAGCTTCGTAAATTACAAATACAATACACCAGCTGGGCACCTCTGGTAGTGTAATGGTTAGCAAGCTTGACTAGCAAGCCTGCAAGACTGAGTTCGAGTCTCATTGGGTGCCCCATTCAATCTGCCTTGTGCCACATCGAAGTAAAGAGCTTCGTAAATTACAAATACAATACACCAGCTGGTCACCTCGGGTAATGTAATGGTTAGCAAGCTAGACTAGCAAACCTGCAAGACTGAGTTCGAGTCTCATTGGGTGCCCCATTCAATCAGCCTTGTGCCACATCGAAGTAAAGAGCTTCGTAAATTACAAATACAATACACCAGCTGGGCACCTCTGGTAGTGTAATGGTTAGCAAGCTTGACTAGCAAGCCTGCAAGACTGAGTTCGAGTCTCATTGGGTGCCCCATTCAATCTGCCTTGTGCCACATCGAAGTAAAGAGCTTCGTAAATTACAAATACAATACACCAGCTGGGCACCTCGGGTAATGTAATGGTTAGCAAGCTAGACTAGCAAACCTGCAAGACTGAGTTCGAGTCTCATTGGGTGCCCCATTCAATCTGCCTTGTGCCACATCGAAGTAAAGAGCTTCGTAAATTACAAATACAATACACCAGCTGGGCACCTCTGGTAGTGTAATGGTTAGCAAGCTTGACTAGCAAGCCTGCAAGACTGAGTTCGAGTCTCATTGGGTGCCCCATTCAATCTGCCTTGTGCCACATCGAAGTAAAGAGCTTCGTAAATTACAAATACAATACACCAGCTGGGCACCTCGGGTAATGTAATGGTTAGCAAGCTAGACTAGCAAACCTGCAAGACTGAGTTCGAGTCTCATTGGGTGCCCCATTCAATCAGCCTTGTGCCACATCGAAGTAAAGAGCTTCGTAAATTACAAATACAATACACCAGCTGGGCACCTCTGGTAGTGTAATGGTTAGCAAGCTTGACTAGCAAGCCTGCAAGACTGAGTTCGAGTCTCATTGGGTGCCCCATTCAATCTGCCTTGTGCCACATCGAAGTAAAGAGCTTCGTAAATTACAAATACAATACACCAGCTGGGCACCTCGGGTAATGTAATGGTTAGCAAGCTTGACTAGCAAGCTTGTAAGACTGAGTTCGAGTCTCATTGGGTGCCCCATTCAATCTGCCTTGTGCCACATCGAAGTAAAGAGCTTCGTAAATTACAAATACAATACACCAGCTGGGCACCTCGGGTAATGTAATGGTTAGCAAGCTAGACTAGCAAACCTGCAAGACTGAGTTCGAGTCTCATTGGGTGCCCCATTCAATCAGCCTTGTGCCACATCGAAGTAAAGAGCTTCGTAAATTACAAATACAATACACCAGCTGGGCACCTCTGGTAGTGTAATGGTTAGCAAGCTTGACTAGCAAGCCTGCAAGACTGAGTTCGAGTCTCATTGGGTGCCCCATTCAATCTGCCTTGTGCCACATCGAAGTAAAGAGCTTCGTAAATTACAAATACAATACACCAGCTGGGCACCTCGGGTAATGTAATGGTTAGCAAGCTTGACTAGCAAACCTGCAAGACTGAGTTCGAGTCTCATTGGGTGCCCCATTCAATCAGCCTTGTGCCACATCGAAGTAAAGAGCTTCGTAAATTACAAATACAATACACCAGCTGGGCACCTCTGGTAGTGTAATGGTTAGCAAGCTTGACTAGCAAGCCTGCAAGACTGAGTTCGAGTCTCATTGGGTGCCCCATTCAATCTGCCTTGTGCCACATCGAAGTAAAGAGCTTCGTAAATTACAAATACAATACACCAGCTGGGCACCTCGGGTAATGTAATGGTTAGCAAGCTAGACTAGCAAACCTGCAAGACTGAGTTCGAGTCTCATTGGGTGCCCCATTCAATCAGCCTTGTGCCACATCGAAGTAAAGAGCTTCGTAAATTACAAATACAATACACCAGCTCGGCACCTCTGGTAGTGTAATGGTTAGCAAGCTTGACTAGCAAGCCTGCAAGACTGAGTTCGAGTCTCATTGGGTGCCCCATTCAATCTGCCTTGTGCCACATCGAAGTAAAGAGCTTCGTAAATTACAAATACAATACACCAGCTGGGCACCTCGGGTAATGTAATGGTTAGCAAGCTAGACTAGCAAACCTGCAAGACTGAGTTCGAGTCTCATTGGGTGCCCCATTCAATCAGCCTTGTGCCACATCGAAGTAAAGAGCTTCGTATATTACAAATACAATACACCAGCTGGGCACCTCTGGTAGTGTAATGGTTAGCAAGCTTGACTAGCAAGCCTGCAAGACTGAGTTCGAGTCTCATTGGGTGCCCCATTCAATCTGCCTTGTGCCACATCGAAGTAAAGAGCTTCGTAAATTACAAATACAATACACCAGCTGGGCACCTCGGGTAATGTAATGGTTAGCAAGCTTGACTAGCAAACCTGCAAGACTGAGTTCGAGTCTCATTGGGTGCCCCATTCAATCAGCCTTGTGCCACATCGAAGTAAAGAGCTTCGTAAATTACAAATACAATACACCAGCTGGGCACCTCTGGTAGTGTAATGGTTAGCAAGCTTGACTAGCAAGCCTGCAAGACTGAGTTCGAGTCTCATTGGGTGCCCCATTCAATCTGCCTTGTGCCACATCGAAGTAAAGAGCTTCGTAAATTACAAATACAATACACCAGCTGGGCACCTCGGGTAATGTAATGGTTAGCAAGCTAGACTAGCAAACCTGCAAGACTGAGTTCGAGTCTCATTGGGTGCCCCATTCAATCAGCCTTGTGCCACATCGAAGTAAAGAGCTTCGTAAATTACAAATACAATACACCAGCTGGGCACCTCTGGTAGTGTAATGGTTAGCAAGCTTGACTAGCAAGCTTGCAAGACTGAGTTCGAGTCTCATTGGGTGCCCCATTCAATCTGCCTTGTGCCACATCGAAGTAAAGAGCTTCGTAAATTACAAATACAATACACCAGCTGGGCACCTCGGGTAATGTAATGGTTAGCAAGCTAGACTAGCAAACCTGCAAGACTGAGTTCGAGTCTCATTGGGTGCCCCATTCAATCAGCCTTGTGCCACATCGAAGTAAAGAGCTTCGTAAATTACAAATACAATACACCAGCTGGGCACCTCTGGTAGTGTAATGGTTAGCAAGCTTGACTAGCAAGCCTGCAAGACTGAGTTCGAGTCTCATTGGGTGCCCCATTCAATCTGCCTTGTGCCACATCGAAGTAAAGAGCTTCGTAAATTACAAATACAATACACCAGCTGGGCACCTCGGGTAATGTAATGGTTAGCAAGCTTGACTAGCAAACCTGCAAGACTGAGTTCGAGTCTCATTGGGTGCCCCATTCAATCAGCCTTGTGCCACATCGAAGTAAAGAGCTTCGTAAATTACAAATACAATACACCAGCTGGGCACCTCTGGTAGTGTAATGGTTAGCAAGCTTGACTAGCAAGCCTGCAAGACTGAGTTCGAGTCTCATTGGGTGCCCCATTCAATCTGCCTTGTGCCACATCGAAGTAAAGAGCTTCGTAAATTACAAATACAATACACCAGCTGGGCACCTCGGGTAATGTAATGGTTAGCAAGCTAGACTAGCAAACCTGCAAGACTGAGTTCGAGTCTCATTGGGTGCCCCATTCAATCAGCCTTGTGCCACATCGAAGTAAAGAGCTTCGTAAATTACAAATACAATACACCAGCTGGGCACCTCTGGTAGTGTAATGGTTAGCAAGCTTGACTAGCAAGCCTGCAAGACTGAGTTCGAGTCTCATTGGGTGCCCCATTCAATCTGCCTTGTGCCACATCGAAGTAAAGAGCTTCGTAAATTACAAATACAATACACCAGCTGGGCACCTCGGGTAATGTAATGGTTAGCAAGCTAGACTAGCAAACCTGCAAGACTGAGTTCGAGTCTCATTGGGTGCCCCATTCAATCAGCCTTGTGCCACATCGAAGTAAAGAGCTTCGTAAATTACAAATACAATACACCAGCTGGGCACCTCTGGTAGTGTAATGGTTAGCAAGCTTGACTAGCAAGCCTGCAAGACTGAGTTCGAGTCTCATTGGGTGCCCCATTCAATCTGCCTTGTGCCACATCGAAGTAAAGAGCTTCGTAAATTACAAATACAATACACCAGCTGGGCACCTCGGGTAATGTAATGGTTAGCAAGCTTGACTAGCAAACCTGCAAGACTGAGTTCGAGTCTCATTGGGTGCCCCATTCAATCAGCCTTGTGCCACATCGAAGTAAAGAGCTTCGTAAATTACAAATACAATACACCAGCTGGGCACCTCTGGTAGTGTAATGGTTAGCAAGCTTGACTAGCAAGCCTGCAAGACTGAGTTCGAGTCTCATTGGGTGCCCCATTCAATCTGCCTTGTGCCACATCGAAGTAAAGAGCTTCGTAAATTACAAATACAATACACCAGCTGGGCACCTCGGGTAATGTAATGGTTAGCAAGCTTGACTAGCAAACCTGCAAGACTGAGTTCGAGTCTCATTGGGTGCCCCATTCAATCAGCCTTGTGCCACATCGAAGTAAAGAGTTTCGTAAATTACAAATACAATACACCAGCTGGGCACCTCTGGTAGTGTAATGGTTAGCAAGCGTGACTAGCAAGCCTGCAAGACTGAGTTCGAGTCTCATTGGGTGCCCCATTCAATCTGCCTTGTGCCACATCGAAGTAAAGAGCTTCGTAAATTACAAATACAATACACCAGCTGGGCACCTCGGGTAATGTAATGGTTAGCAAGCTGGACTAGCAAACCTGCAAGACTGAGTTCGAGTCTCATTGGGTGCCCCATTCAATCAGCCTTGTGCCACATCGAAGTAAAGAGCTTCGTAAATTACAAATACAATACACCAGCTGGGCACCTCTGGTAGTGTAATGGTTAGCAAGCTTGACTAGCAAGCCTGCAAGACTGAGTTCGAGTCTCATTGGGTGCCCCATTCAATCTGCCTTGTGCCACATCGAAGTAAAGAGCTTCGTAAATTACAAATACAATACACCAGCTGGGCACCTCGGGTAATGTAATGGTTAGCAAGCTAGACTAGCAAACCTGCAAGACTGAGTTCGAGTCTCATTGGGTGCCCCATTCAATCAGCCTTGTGCCACAACGAAGTAAAGAGCTTCGTAAATTACAAATACAATACACCAGCTGGGCACCTCTGGTAGTGTAATGGTTAGCAAGCTTGACTAGCAAGCCTGCAAGACTGAGTTCGAGTCTCATTGGGTGCCCCATTCAATCTGCCTTGTGCCACATCGAAGTAAAGAGCTTCGTAAATTACAAATACAATACACCAGCTGGGCACCTCGGGTAATGTAATGGTTAGCAAGCTAGACTAGCAAACCTGCAAGACTGAGTTCGAGTCTCATTGGGTGCCCCATTCAATCAGCCTTGTGCCACATCGAAGTAAAGAGCTTCGTAAATTACAAATACAATACACCAGCTGGGCACCTCTGGTAGTGTAATGGTTAGCAAGCTTGACTAGCAAGCCTGCAAGACTGAGTTCGAGTCTCATTGGGTGCCCCATTCAATCTGCCTTGTGCCACATCGAAGTAAAGAGCTTCGTAAATTACAAATACAATACACCAGCTGGGCACCTCGGGTAATGTAATGGTTAGCAAGCTAGACTAGCAAACCTGCAAGACTGAGTTCGAGTCTCATTGGGTGCCCCATTCAATCAGCCTTGTGCCACATCGAAGTAAAGAGCTTCGTAAATTACAAATACAATACACCAGCTGGGCACCTCTGGTAGTGTAATGGTTAGCAAGCTTGACTAGCAAGCTTGCAAGACTGAGTTCGAGTCTCATTGGGTGCCCCATTCAATCTGCCTTGTGCCACATCGAAGTAAAGAGCTTCGTAAATTACAAATACAATACACCAGCTGGGCACCTCGGGTAATGTAATGGTTAGCAAGTCTCATTGGGTGCCCCATTCAATCCGCCTTGTGCCACATCGAAGCAAAGAGCTTCGTAAATTACAATACAATACACCAGCTGGGCACCTCTGGTTGTGTAACGGTTAGCAAACTAGACTAGCAAACCTACACGAGTGAGTTCGAGACTCATTGGGCGTCCCATTCAATCGGCCTTGTGCCACATCAGAGCAAAGAGCTTTGTAAATTACAATACAATACACCAGCCAAGGCACCTTTGGTTGGTTAATGGTTAGCAAGCTTGACTAGCAAACCTACGCGAGTGAGTTCGAGTCTCATTGGGCGTCCCATTCATTCGGCCTTGTGCCACATCAGAGCAAAGAGCTTTGTAAATTACAATACAATACACCAGCCAGGGCACCTCTGGTGGTGTAACGGTTAGCAAGCTAGACTACCAAACTTACACGAATGAGTTCGAGTTTCATTCGGTGCCCCATTCATTAAGGCGTTGTTCCACATCGAAGCAAAAGTGCTTCGTAAATTATTGGGCCCCTCGGGTAGTGCAATGGTTAGCAAGCTTGACTAGCAAACCTGCAAGAGTGAGTTCGAGTCTCATTGGGTGCCCCATTTATTTGGCCTTTTGCTACATCGAATCAAAGAGCTTCGTAAATTACAATACATAAGCCAGCCACAGCAAAGTTATATATATATATATATATATATATGGGGGGGATTTTTGGCATACGAACCTTTGCAGGTTATCTAACGCCAAATCCATGTTTATACAAATAATATATATATATATATATATATATATATATATATATATATATATATACGTAACAAAAAACAAAAAAACAAAGTTAAATAAATAAATTGACGTATTCTCTTTGATCACACTAAGTGTCGATTATTTAAAGAGAATCTAATCGTCATATGCTGAGAGAGAGAAAGAGAGAGAGATTATTTCTAGTTAAAGTCAACGAAGTACGATTGATATGTTATAAAACCTGGTACCCGATGAGAGTTTCAACGTCACTTGACAACAAATTTTAGATTTTAGAAATTAGATTTAAACTTTGAGTCAATCAGCCCGAGAGAGCCGAATCTCATGGATAAGTAAAAAATGTGCAGCTGTAATTCTCATAAATATATCCAAGGGTAAGCTTCCAGTTTTATACGGCCAATAATGTGAAAAACGTCTGAATTGAATAAAACTACGTGTGCACAAAATTAAAAAAGCTTTCTAATTAATTCAACCCAGCAAAGATGTAGCAGGAAGGATGGATGTTCGTCCAAAAGAATTAGAATTAGGAAAGAAAGAACAGAATGCATTTGTTTTGTTTGTTTGTTTGTTTTTTTTGTTTGTTTTTTTTGGTATAAACTGATTACTAAGAAAAAAAATTTTTTTTGGTGTGGGGGGAGAATTTTTAAATGTCATAATGTGGATCAGTACACCTTCGTATTATTATCAGAAAAATCATTAATTCATTTGTTTTGATTGGTTGCTTGCTTGGTTGTGTTTTACGGCATATCAACCCTTAGAGGTTATCTGATACAAAATCCTATTAATACGTATCAATTCAATATGTATAAATTTTTAATGAATTTTTTGTCAGTAACAGTTTTGTTTACACACATATGAATAGTTTAACTATAATATAAAAATGACAATACATATCATTATGTTTTCTTATTATCATTACTTTGTTTTAAAGATGATATCATCTTAATGACGAACCATACATTTCCGAAGTATCAGCCACATTTTTCACAGCGGCTCCTCAAGTATTGTGATGGTTTCATGACTAAAAAAATATGTCAGTTCCACAGTTTTCTGCAGTTTCTCTTCAAAGACTTAAATCTCTGGGGAAATAATTAAAAGGAGAAAAATCTGGTGTACGAGCCGGTCACGCAGCATAGCAGAGACAGTTACCATTTACTAATTGACAGCTCTTACGTTAGTCTGGCACAAGGCTGTAATAATGGAAACACATTGCGCATTGATTAGGAATGGTAATTTACTAACCTTTTTGCTTAAATTTGGTATAAAGCCGAGTGAATGGGGCATCAATGAGACTTGAACTCACCCGTAAAGGATTGCCAGTCGAGGCGGCCTAATTAGGGATGGGTTGCAACTAATCTCTGTAATTATATAGAGAAGGAAATATTTTTCTTCTTCCTATGCCGTTATTAATTCAACATATGTTAGTACGAGAGATGGCCGTGTATATTGATGTAAATAATGAAAGCTGAAGTTCACTAATAATGACCCTCCTGATTTGTCTTAGAAATACAATTACATGGGAACTCACCATTTCTTTCATCAATACAAATGTATTTTTCGAGTGATGGGGCTCAGTAGATGTGACAATACCCCCTAGGCCCCCCGAATACATCAACTTCTTTAAACCACTTCAATATTGGCCGTTGATCATCTAGTGGTTCCGACAGGGGTATCACACATTTCTCTATGGCCACAAGAAATACAATCAAGGGGATGAGAGAAAAATAACCAACGAACAATATGGGCTTGGGTTAACTCAAGTGCAAGAAGGTTAAGTTGTGACGCTCTGCATTCCTTGTGCATCTGTAGACCAACGTTAGTGTGTATTTCTTGCGAAATATCTACAAAGCAACTAGGAATGCCAAATCATCCTGACTGGCCTTCCCTCACTGCTTCTGGACCCTATCTCATGCCGACTGGTCTCTTCTGCTGTCTGGTGTCGACTTCCAACTGCCCTTCTGCGTCTCTCTTCGCCAACTGCTTCCTCTGGGTTCCTTCTTTCAACTCCTAACTGGCGTTCCCTTGCCTACTTCCGGTCGCGTCGAGATCTCGAGCTCAGGCATTTGTTTGGTTTCGCGCCAAAACAGACAAAGGGATCGCCTGCTTAGCGAACCACTCTCAAAGTGTCACATAGTAACTACTTGTGATGTTTATCATTTAGTGTATTCGATCTATCGTCTTCATCTTTATAGGGATATTCACAACGTTTCAGCTGATTGATCCTTCGAGCTTCATCAGGTGTCTCATATCGAGCCCGGGAGCCAACAAGGAACTTCGAACTGAACTTAAATCTTCGGCGGTAGATTGTTCTAATCCCCTTAACCATAAACTGGAACAATTATAAAGCTATATAAAGTATTCCTTGTTACTTACCTGAAGTTAGGATTGAACCTGCAACCTCCAGATGATTTCATTTAGAAGGGCATTTTTAACCAAATGATTATATCTTGCTGGATACCTGAGGTTACCTGTTGTAAATCGGTCTGAACTCAAATTGATTACATTCTCTAGTGGGATAGACACATTCATTAAGCTTATTTATTCATTGCATGAGACAGAATGTGTATTCATCAACCCCTTCGCTACTTGCAGGCTGCTAGAGAAAGTCAATATTTAAGCGAATACAACTGGTTTGAATTAAGTATTTTCATTCTCCGAGACTGGTTGTATAACCTGGGTTGAAATGGTTTCGGTTTAGCTTATTTGATTAATGGCATATCAATCTTTGTACGTTATTTAATGCCAAATCCATCCTTCTAGAAGAACAGTTGTGGTCCTATTTAACCCATAACTAGGAAGATAATGGGGTCTATACCTTTCCCAAGGGTATTTGTCAGAAAGTGACTGTAATAGCGTCACAAAAGTTCGAATTTGCTTATAACGATTTCGCAGTTTATCGCTTCAACCATTATACCATGAGGGCCTCCATGGGTTGAAGAGCCCAGTCTGGCTTACTATTTCTCCATAGCTGTGCCAGTGGTATAATGGTTATTATCATAGGAAATGGACACGGCGACACGGGTTCAAAACTTGGACGAGACTGATTGCATTTCACATAGCACTAATACCCTTGGGAAAGGTATGAATCCAAATATTCTCCCTCTAGCTATGGGTAAATAGCAGGGCAGACTAGGTTCTTCAGCCTTGGTGAGGCAACTAGTCTAGGAGAAGGAAAAACTCTTAATTCAAACCCGTTAAAATTTGCTTAAAAATTGACCTTGTGTCATATCTTACCCGAGCGGAGGGGTTGGGTAAATATGGATTTACCCATAGCTGTAAATGATTTATCCAATGACAACTGAACTCACTATTCAGTGGCAACAGGTCAGCGAGATTAGCTTGTTGACTATCAAGCCACGACGACAGGCATCTAGTAGTGAAATGTTGTAAGTGACATTCTCATTTAACATCAGAGTCTTAAAAATATATTAATCAATATTTTTTTTATTGAGTGGGAAAATTGGAAAAAAATATAATTTAAAAAATGGTTTCTAACGACACGTGTCTCGTTGCTATTGACCGTGCGCTGAAATGTCAACTGGTTCTCTTTATGTTTGATGATGAGAATACAACTGCTGTCTTCGGTATTGTTTCGAGAATATCAATATTAATCGATTCTTGCGAGAAGTAAGCTGAGATGAAAATTGTGAACCACCAACCTGAGCGCGAAGAAACCATGAATCATCTATTGAATAATCTCCCCATCACCATAACCGCTTTAGCGTAAACATATTCAGTTATTACTGAGGTGGTCTTTAGGTGTAATGGTTATCAGCTTAGGAAATGGATACGGGGAACCGGGTTCAAATTTTGATTGAGGCTGTTCTAATATACATAGGATTAAAACCATTGGGGAAAGGTATGAATCCAGTTGTTCTCTCTCCAGCTATGGTTAAGTAGACATGGCTCTTAAAATTTCATATTGCAACCGGTCTAGGAGAAGGAACACTCTGAATTCAAACCTGTTAAACTCCCAAACTGAAGCCACACTATCAGATTGTTCACTGTCATATCCAGGGAGTTAGTTTTGCATGATAGGGTTTACTCATCTGATGAGATGTAGTCGGGGTATTCTGAAAACCAGGGTAACTCCGAAGTGATGCGGAAGTGAAGGTTCTGTGTTCTGTGAACGCCAATATAAGACGACAGATTTCTCGATTTGGCTCCTCTTTTCCAAGCTGGATTCTGAGGATGCACACGTTTGCTTATACGAGGATCGAGAAAATCTTTCAAACATACGTGAAAAGTAGTCTCTAAGTAGAACGATTAAACTACGTCACACATTGAGATTGTCAGCCATTTTTGCCTCGTTGCACGGTCACAGAAACTTAACGGCCAGAACAAAGCAACGTACGTCCTAACGTTTGAAGCCAGTTGTATTTTTAGTGTGTAAATTTCGAACATCTGACGATTAGCAATCAGTGATATAGTAATTGTGCCCCAATAATTCAGACTGACCACATTCGTGAGTTTCTTGACCATTTTTATAGACGAGGCTAATTACAGAGATCGGGACTTTAGCTCCATGGAATGGTTACTTAATGAGATTGAACGTTACGAAATACGATTTATTTATTTTAAGGGTTTATCAACTCCTTTATTCATTTGTTTGCTTGTTGTTGTTTTAGTTAGGACATATTGTTCATTCTACATTCATATTTTTTTGTCATTTTTTTTTGTTTTTTATACGTAGACATACATAAGAGTAATTTCATTGGTCTAGTGGGTAGAGCGTTCGCCAATAGTCCGGGCGACCAGGGTCCAATCCCACGTCACGTCATATCAAAAACTTTAAAAAATGGTTCTTGATGCCTCCTTGCTTAACACTTAGCAATATAAGGTATGTATCAAAGGTAAAAAGGAGCAATCCAGGGAAAGGAGTTGCGCCCTCCTCTACACCTCGGTGTAGTAACTATTGAAAAGGTAGCCTTCTGGCTGCCCTCGACTACAATCGCCAACTTTACTTCTTTATATCCATTTATTCCTATTAGATACCCATAGTTGAAGCATATGGTACTGTATCAGGTACTACACTTTGCTTTGGCTCGTACAAATTATTTTCTTTTTTCAAGTATATAACATCCTTCGTGACTGATTTAATGGCAAATCCATCTTGGCAGAAGGAAAATAGTGTTAATAATCAGCCCATATTTTGTGGATGGGTGAATAAAGGATGGCAGAAGGAAAATAGTGTTAATAATCAACTTATATTTTGTAGATGGGTGAATAAAGGAGTTCAAATCTTTCCAAATGTCATAGACCTGTCAAATTAATTAACGCGACTAGTGTTCGAACTAGCTTACTACGATATCGCAATCAAGAACTTTAGCCAATACGCCATGAGGGCTTCTCGTACTATTTTGGCTCAGAGGCGATCATTCATTAACGGTAATAAACGACCTTCACGAGTGAGTTCGATTCTCATCGTGTGCCGCATTTATACAGTCTTGTGCCACGACCCTTCTCATTAGCTGAAGTCGTTTTTTTCGGTGCGGGGTTACGCTTCCACAGGGTATACCGTCAACGTAATCTTAACCTCACCGAATGGGTTATACATTTTATTAACAATGCCTTTATGTATTTATCAACCTCCCCTCTGCACGAACAGGATGCGACAAAGAGTCAGTTTTAAGTAGACTTTAACCGGTTTGGATTCACAGTGTTCCTTCTCCTAGACCGGTTGCAATATGAAATTTTAAGAGCCATATCTATTTAACCATAGCTGGAGAGAGAACAATTGGATTCATACCTTTCCCAAATGGTTTTAACCCTATGTAAATTAGAACTGCGTCAATCAGGGTTTAAACCCGGTTCCCTGTATCCATTTTAAATTCCGCTTAAATATCACCTTGTATTGCATTCTGCTTAGTCGGAGGGGGTAGGTATGTATGTATATATATATATATATATGTATATATATATATATATATATATATAGGAATAGTCATTAAATAACCTATTTGGGCTGATATGTCTTTAGATAAAAACAGCCAACCAACCAACTTTCACCTTGAATTGATGACACCGTTCAGCCAACCCCACCACCACTAAGACATGGAAATCAGGTCAGAAGACTTCGGCAACTTCTGGTTGCTGTTATTTTCATTCTGGAGGTCATAGATAAAGTGTATCTTCATATACATCACCTACACGTCTTATACCTTGCGTACACGGTTGTCTTAACAAGTTGTTAAACTTATCTTGCTATTGAATAGACTTCAAATATGTTTATAAGAGAAATGGGGTTTGCTTACGATCATAAATGTAAACGGACCGTTGTAGAAAAAAAAACGTGAAAGAATGATTCTGTCATAAAAATAATTTTAAGGAAAGAAACATGTATATATTAACGGACGCTGAACATTAGAATCTATTAAATGAAAAAAAAAAACGCGTTAAAATGATAACATCTAAGGTTAAGGTACATTCTACTTAAACATTCCTTTCGATTTTTTCTTTAAAATACTAATTTTTTTTTTTTTAAGTTTGAGCATTTAGAGGAGTAGGGAAGCTTTATAAGGGAGCAGAGCCTATTATATTTATATGCTGAGAAGAATCTTATTGCCTAAACTTGCTGAATGTCAAAATGTTATGTAGTACAAACTTGGGCAAACTTTTTCGAGACGCATAAGATATGGCTCATAATCTGGTGGAGCATCAATAATAATATACCATACTTGAATTTTTATGGAAGAGAAAAGTATTTTCCCTATCTCTAAAACATATGCAGGAAAAGTCTCCATTGTGTAGATGTTAAGGTGTACTGGATAACGACATTATAATAAACTGTTGCGAACTACAGTATATATATATATATATATATATATATATATATATATATATATATATATATATATATATATATATATATGTTGGTTGGGTTTTATGGCATTTCAGCTTTTGTTGGTTGTTTAACGCCAAATCCATTTTTTATGCAAATAGTCAGCTCTATTTCACACAATTCAGTTCAGCATGAGTACACAGTTTAATTGTCAAAACAGTTCTAATTCAGCGAAATCAGTTTAGTATAAGTACTGATTTTGTTTACACACTGTTAAATATTTAAAAAAAAAATTCTATATTAAACAATTCTATTTAGTGTAAGTACAGTTTCAAAGTCAAAAACAGTTCCATTTCAAACAATTCAGTTTAGCATAAGCACGCTGTTTAACTGTACGTAAGTACAGTTTAATTGTCAAAAACATTTCTATTAAAGCTATTCAGTTTATTCAAACAGTTCTAATTCAAACAATTCAGTTTAGCATTAGTAGTTCTATTTAACCTATAGATAAGGCCCTATCAGATACTCCCATTCTGAGCCAGAGTGGACCCGGGAGCAATGGCAATGAAGTGTTGCTCTGCATTCCCCAAAGCTCCAGCATCACTGGAACCTCACCATCAGATTGTTTAAACTCACAATCAGGACACTCGTTGGGAGAGTCTTACCCCTCTGTAGAGAAGCAGTCGGAGTATTCTACAGTCCTAGCCGACTTGTCAATATATATATATATATATATATTCCTAAACGTATCCATGTTGAAATTTCATGCAACTTAGATTATTTCGCTCAATAGATTTTGTTACTACATCGCCAGATATGATGAGCAAGGTTTTTCCTTACTATACTTATTGATTTAAAGTATTTTTATAAAGAGTGAAAAGTTGAAATAAAAGCAAAATGACTTTTATTAGACACAATGTAATCAACACCTATTATTTAACCACACGAAGTTAAACAATATTCCATAAACATTTTATGCCCGACTTGGGAAAAGCATTAACACCTTTATCCCCTCTCAGCTATGAGTTTCATAGTTCTTTATTTTTTTCGTCAACAATGTCTTTGGTATTAACCCAGGAAGGTCCATATGTCATTAAAAATGAAGCTATAACGTCAGAATCAATTATTTCACTCGTTAAAATCTTAGTGTTCGTGGGAAAATTCCAAGGATCGATTGTGTTCGGGATTAAGCAGGATGAATGTTTTTTTTTTCTAGAAACCTATATTCGTTTTCTGATCAACAACAATTCGTGCTTGCTGTGCAGTTTAATCTTTTTATGTTAAAGATATTCAATGGTTAATTTAGAAGAAGCCTATATGAAGACATCAAGAATGAAGAGCAATCTACAACTATCTATTTGTCGAAACCGAGATATCCGTGACCCCAAGCAAGGAGAGTTTGACACAAGGTTATTTATTGTGGGGATTAGGGGAGGGAGAGGTCGAGCACAAGGTGAAACTCTAGCACTGCTGGTCAATACTGGTCAACGTTCACTGTGGCAATGTGAACTACGTTAGCACTTGGTAAGTCTCTCAGCACGTATGCCAGGTGACATAGCTGGTCATAAATTCCCGCCACTCGAAGGTCTAGCGTAATGTAATGTAATCTATGCTTGTCATTGTTTGGCCATCAGGCACAAATGCAAGGCCATCCAGTGATAGACCTGAACAGTAAATTGATCGTGGACCTTCGCTTCATCGATATATATATATGTATATATATAGTAAAAACTGTGTTTAACTACTAATAGTAATAGAGTTAATCAATCATAATACGACGTAATCAAAGTCATCTATGTAACAAAAGATTCATTCTTAACTGAGACCTTAGGAAAATCAAATATTTTTCTCTTTGTTGAAAGATAAATCTTTTCCCCAAAACTAGTATTATGGCATATTATATATGAACAAATTCAATTGCAACATATTGGTTCTCTTTAGCTAGATGGCCACAGTGGTTTAAGATGAAGGTGTAGTATGGTATTGCATCTCTTCTACTCACTTGACTCTTTCTCTAGTGGTCATCTTGGCCACTGAGAATGAAATCACTTTAGCTGGCCAAGTTACTGGTATACGGCACGGGTCGGGCTTTGATGGTATTGTAACCCAACTAAAGGTTACTGAATGATACCTTATAAACATTAAATCAATGCAATACTCACCTGCGACGTGAAGGTATGCCATGGCTCGTAATCACTACTTAGCCAGCATATTTACCCCTCACCACACAATAGTGTCCAACATATTTATGAGGATTGTGACATACCCATTAATGTTCATAGGTAGGGTATATATTAGGTGGTTATAGGTTGAGGAAGTTTGACATGGCTACCGTGAAGCCGGTATTGGTGTCACGTGGCTAAGACCGGCTTGGCCCTCAGGAAGGCGTTCTATTTGGCTCTCTCCTGATCTGGTTTATAGCCTGGCGTCTGAGGAGCCCTTTTTTCAGGGGGCTGTGAACGGGGCTCAAGGTATTTTTGAAGCCACCGGGGGTGTCTCAGCTACAGCCCTGAGCCTAACCCCTACCTTTAAATAGGAATTGTGTAACACATTAGCATGGTTGGATGCTTAACTAATACCAGCTATATATGATCAGTAGCATCACTACTATATCTTTTTAGAAGTGTTGTTTACAATTTTTTCTATTTCAGATTCTAGTGACTTTGCCGACACTTAAGTGGATTAACAAATCTTATATTTAAAAGAAGTGCATTGCTAAGGACTTGTTTTGATTACAATTTCTCACTTCCTCTCTTTCTCTATGTCTGTCTCTGTCTCTTCCTATATCTCTCTACCGCTCTCTCGGTTACACTTACTCTTTCTCTCTTTCTCTATATCTGTCTCTGTTCATCCCTCAATATTCCCCCTCTCTTTCTCTCTCCCGGTTACTCTATCTCTATCCTTCTCTTTCTCTATGTCTGTCTCTGTATCTCCCTGTATCTCTTTCCCTCTTTTCTGTCTCCCTCTCGGCTACACTTGCTTTCTCCCTCACTTTCTCTATGTCTGCATCTCTGTCTCTCCCTCACACACATACATACTCTCTGTCTCTGTCTCCGACTCTTTCTCTCTCTCTCTCTCTCTCTCTCTCTCGATATATATATATTATGGTTTTCTTTATTTAATGGCATATCAAACTTCATAAGTTATTCAATGCTTTGTAAAACTCTTGCAGTTGTAGTACGTAACCAACAGCTGTGGAGTGATAAGTATTTTATACCATTCCCATTATTTTTTTTAAGGTATGGCTTTGGAACCACAAACACGACCCTGATTGATTTCTGGTTTTGATTTATGTATACAAATACCTCCGCAATAAAAACTAAATGATGTTATATCAAAATCAAGACAATTATCATATATTTCTCTGTATATATGTGTAACAGCTTATGTTTAGGCTTTATTGTAAATATAATAAAACACTGTGTTCTTAATTTCTCATTTCAAGCTTTTTTAATAACGTTTTTAATGCGGTGTAGTTGGCATATCTTGGCCTTTTTAGGCGAAGAAAAGGCCTTATGATTTCAAGTACTGATAGGTAAAACTAATAATTCTATTTAATATTAATCATATGTTTGTACACAGTCAAATCATTTCAATTTGGGTTTGGTTTTATGACATATCAACATTCGTAGGTTATTTAATGACAAAGCCTTTTAATACCTACATATTAGATATTTGATTTCTAAACACATTTTTCAGATAACATTTTTAAACGAGCCTGAAATCATTTTTTGCATCAAATTGTTTCACTTATTCCTATCTTATATAAATAATTCTAATTACTATTAATTATTTTTTGCAAAATTAAATGATCAAATAGTTCAATTTCAAACAATTCAGTTTAGTATGTTTACAAAGTTAAATGGTTCCGAGTATTGCTATGTATCATTAACAATTCAATTAAACATCAGTCGTTTTTTACCCTCGCTTAAATGATTAAACATTTTTATTTCAAGAAATTCAGCTAAGTATAAATCATTTAACCGTTAAACTACTCAGTTTTAATATCAAACAATTCCGTTTGATCCATATATAGGACCCTATAAGTGCTACCAGTCCGGGCCTGAGTGGAACTGGGAGCAATGGCATTGAAGGAGTATTTTGCATTCCCCAAAGCTCCAGCATTACTGAAGTATTACAATTAAATTGTTTAGTGTCATAAACAGGACACTATTTGGGGGAGTCTTACCCATCTGCAGAAATGTAGTCAGTGTATTCTGCATTCTCAGTTGACTGGGCCACCCAGTACACTTATGGGGGGGGGAGTCTTATCCCACTGGAGAGATACAGTCAATGTATTCTGCATCCTCAGCCGACTGGGTTATCCAGTACACACGTTGGGGGAGTCTTACTCATCTGCAGAGATGTAGCCAGTATATTCTGTATCCTCGGCCAACTGGGCCATCTAGTTCATTTGTTGGGGAAGTCTTACACATCTGCAGAGATGTAGCCAGTGTATTCTGTATCCTCGGCCAACTGGGCCATCCAGTTCATTTGTTGGGGAAGTCTTACTCATCTGCAGAGATGTAGCCAGTGTATTATGAATTCTAAGCCAACTGGGCCATCTATTACACTCATTGGAGATGTCTTACCCATCTGCAGAGATGTAGTCAGTGTATTCTACAGCCCCAATCGACTGGCCATATAAATCGTTTGGAGTAATCCCACACTAATAGTTATATATAATATCAATCATCTGTTTGCTAACAGTTAAATGGTTTAAAGCACTGCTATTGACCATTCCTAATTCTGTTTAGTAAGTATTCCCATCTAATACAAACAATTTGGACACAGATGTATGATTTCATTTAACTGATAATAGTAATAACTCTTAGTAAAATATTTATAAAAACATTTTTTTAGCCATAGATTAGAAACAATTAATAACATTTAGGAAATTATTTATACTGTAAGAAATAGAAAGAGTTTATGGCATAAATGTACCATACCCATGATACGGATATGCGAAACGTACATAGAATGTTCATAACATATATACATAGAACATAGGAATACGGAAACACGAAAAACACGTAACGACTTCTTAGTTCAGGTACGAGACCTTTTATTACCTTTGAGTTAAAGGTTTCGATATAAAGAAGAGGGATGCACAATCTTTCTATGATGAATTTTCCATCTACCCCACCCCAACACGTGTGGCGCCTGTAGCGCACAAATTTGTCTGGCCTCAGCGAGCCCCAAAAGTCGACCCTTCCCGTTCGGAGTCTAGTTTTCAACTAACTGACTTTTTTCAAAATCCCCCAAATCCTCTGCGCGCGCTTCCGGTGCATGACGTCATTCTCATCCACTGGTCAATCTTTCTATCTGGGATTTTTATTTTGACATCTGTGAATAACACATACTCCCCACGCGCGCGTCAATACCTGTGCCCATGTTTGCACCTAACTAACGTATGTGCTGAGCCGAAAGGTTCTCAGCCTAACTAAACCTAAATGCAAGATATATAAAACGAAATCCCTCGGCCATTATATTACATAAAGGAATATAAAACAATATGATTCTTTAGAGGGGATTGCCGAATATGCTAGCTATAAAGGAGACGTTTTGGTTTGCTTTTAAACTTCCGAGGTTTATTTAATGCCAAATATATCCTCTCAGAGGAAAATTAGCGTTACTATTAAACCACTAGCTTTGCATTACGGAGATAGTTATTGCGTCACCGTAGTTTGAACTCCTTTACAACGATGTTGTATTCCATCAAGTTAACAACTGCACATCGGAGAATCTCTTAATACTTCAGGATAGGAAATAAATGGCGTATTTTGAGAGAACAATGAGAAATCTGCGTTTTTTTTTTTATTTCTAAAGTTATTTGGGAGAGAAAACAGATGAATTCTGATTATCTGCAGATTTTTTTTATAAATGCCGAAGAAAATAAAAATCTGAAAAAAAAATCTATATATTCTTTTCCGGCGCCGTTGCCTTGATGAGTTGCACGTTATATCAACATCGGTTCTGGTTTTGTTAAATGTTAAACGAAAGTGCAATTTTTTATCCTCGGCCTTAGGAAGACAAATGAAAACATACCCCAAAGTCCACAATACTTGGCACGTAGAATAACAATTGATCCTTAACCACCTAAGTCGAAATGGCGATATTTTCATAACAGGTGCGATTTGTAGACAATTAGAAAAAAAGAAGAAATGTAGATTTTTCCTTAGGATTTTTAGATTTAGCTGATATTTTATCTACTCGGAAACATAGTTATATACAACTTCGAAATTACATGGTGTTTCACAAAAAAGTTTTTTATTTAAAGAATAATTATTTAGAAAAAACATGGTGGCCACCAGATCCAAAACAGTTCAATTTGTGTACGAAAAAGTGCGCTACGAGTATTGCATTTTCAAGGCCAGTGTTCTAATCTATCTCTAGATTGCCCTGTCTCTCTGTCTGTCTGTCTATCCACACACACACACACACACATATATATATATATATATATATATATATATAAAATCAATAAAGTAGATTGCGATGTTTATTTGCAGAGAGTCTTCAATATCAGTGATAGACAATTTATTCCGTAGTCAGATAGATGTAAGTTAAAGTCCACGGGATTTGGCATATGTCAGTTTCATGCCTATGCGATTATCGAACCAATGAACGCAGAAGCGAGAAACCAACAGTCACCAAGCCCCGTTGATACTAGGTCAAATATATATATATATATATATATATATATATATATATATATATATATATATATTACATAAGGACCTAACAAAAAACGATCATAATGTTTAAAATTTGGTTGGTGACAAACCACAGCGCCCGTCTTATTGTTAACAGATAAAACTCACCGTTAAACTTGATTTACGAATACATACATCAAAGGGAGATAACACATCATACAGTCAAATATTCAGTTGGTGACGTTTTCTTAGCAAAAGAGTCAAGTTTAAGATACTCCATTTTTTTTATATTTTGGGATTTATCTTAGTTGATTTCATATATTCTAAAATGAATTCTTCGTTGGAGTTGCACTGCATATATATATATATATATATATATATATATATATATATATATATAATGTAAAGAACGCCCACAGTAATTATTCACTTTTCCTATCCAGTTCCAACCACCTGGCATTCGTGCCAGGCAGCCAAACAATGGTAATCATTGATTTACAGCTGCATTTTGGATTAAATCCTGCCTCGTGGGATAAATGGATAAATATATATATATATATATATATATATATATATATATATATATATATATATAAGGGGTAAGGATTTTAATACTCTGCTTCTCAATTGCATCAAAATTCAATTTGAGAAAATTCTTTGGAAAAATCAAAACGGTTTTCTCTGAAATCAATCCACAACATTACAGAATCTTACACTCCGTTGAATCTTCGAAGAAGTTCAAGCAAAAAAATCTCTAGACAACACTTTTGTTTGTAGATTTCTACAAGCCATTTGATACCATATACAAAGGAAAGGTGGAACAAATACTTTAAGCTTTCTCTGCCCCAAAAGAAATTGTTACAGCCATTATGAGGTTCATTAGAAACACAAAGGTCTAAGTTCGCTCTCGGAATGGAGACACAGATTTTTTTGACATTCTTTAGGATTTCTGCCAGGATATACATTAGCATCGTATCTGTCGAGATTACATATTTCGAACGTTGATAAATTTAATAAATGTAAGTGGCTTTACACTAAAGAATTAAAAAAGCAGACGATATTCCCATAAACTATAACGGACGCAGACAACGCAGATGACACAACACTTCTTGCAAATACTCCTATCCAAGCCGAGTCACTGCTACAGCAGGAGGCATTGGTCTCCACGTGAATGCAAACAAAATGGTACATGGGGTTTAATCGAGAAGCAGGAATCTTCTCTTTAAATAGTGATCTTTGAACCTAGTAAACAAGTTCACGTACTTTAAAAGCAGCGTCTTATCAACGTAAAGGGTTGTCAGTATGTGCCTAGGTTATCTTAGGTTATCGATTCTAGGGAAATCTGATCTAAAATCAAACGAGATTCCTTCCAAGCAGCAGTGGTGTAAATACTACTCCATTGATGCACCACATGGAGAGCGACAAAATGCATAGAGAAAAAGTTTGACGAGAACTGCACAATAATGCTACGAGCTATATAGAACAGATAAATGATGATCTTCTAGACCCTTTCACATGGCCATGCCAGTGTTGGCCCACTAGCAATAAATTACCAAAAACACTTCTGCGCGGACACAGGTCGACGTTTGGAAGAACTGCTGGGAATGATAGATGATAGTGACAGATAAAGAGTGAGAGTCTGGGAAATCAGAGCTAGTAGCGTGATGATGATGATGATGATGATGATGCGTATAATTATATACAGAGAGAAAGTGCGAGCAATACATATATATATATATATATATATATATATATGTATATATATATATATATATATGGAACCATTCTTAAAAATATTTCGTGTAACATCTGATGTTGGTCATCTGATCAGAAACACATTTATAATGACACCAAAGAAGGGAATTTTTATTTTTATATAAATAGAATATATATATATATATATATATATATATATATATATATATATATATTGTAAGTAAAGTTGGCGACAGTAGTCGAGGGCGACCTGAAGGCTTGCTTTTCAGTAACTACTACACTGAGGTGTAGGGGAGAGTGGTCTCCCGGACCATTGGCGAGCACTCTACCCACGAGACCAATGATGCGGTTTTCGCCAATGATCCGGGAGACCTGGGTTCGATCCCAGGTCGCGTCATACCAAAAACTTGAAAAATGGTACTTGATACCCCCTTGTTTAACACTCTGCAATATAAGAAATGTATCAAGTGTAAAGTGGAGCAATCCAGAGAAAAGAGTAGCACCTTCCCCTACACTTTGGTGTAGAACCTATTGAAAAGGGAGCCTTCTGGTTGCCCTCGACTACAGTTGCCATTTTTCTTACTTATATATACATATTTCAAACATCGCTAAGTATAGAGAAAGATAGTCAAAGATCGGTCATGCCATTTAATTTATCTTGATAATTCTCATTCATTCACTATCAGGCAATGTGCATACAAATCTGTGGTCGCTTCGAAATGCCGCTGGCATAAAAGTTAATGAGAGCTGTTTGGTACTCATACGGCGAAACCTACGAGCAAAACCATCATATATATATATATATATATATAGTGAGAGAGATAAAGAAAGAAGTACAGAGGAAGCAGAAAAGACAACATACAAAAGAAGGAGGCAAGAGAGGGAGATATTTACATAAAATATATTATATCCAATTTGTTATCTCCTTGTGCGTCAAGAATCAATGTCTTAATCACTAACATTTTCTTTTTATTTGAAAAAAATCTTTCCTTGTTTTCCTTTTAAAAAAGAAAATTGTCACGTATAAGTGCATGGTTCATTTACACCTTCTTCAAAAGGAACTTTAATTTATTTTCCTTATCCGAAAATAAAAGTTTGCACACACACACACACATGGGCATGTGCGCACAGAAAGCAATATGTAAAAATAAACGCACAGACACGCTCAGGTGCGAATTGGACATTATCAAAAGATAGCTGAAAATCTCTTCGTCCATCAAAATAGGTAATCTTTTAAAATATTTAGCAATTTACTTTGTATGTTTAAAGAAACTTTAAAATCCTGTTAGAAAAGAGTGTCAAGCGAATAAACTTTCAGCATCACATTTTCTGACGCATTTACGATCCTTCAATGTTGACTAGTCCTTTTAACCATTCTTTTCAAGACAAATAGTCTTTTTTATCTCTCAGGTGTAAGATTTGTGCCCAGTTATAAATTTTCTTAACATTCGATCCATTTGTCTGAGTTTCTCTCTTTTCCCTTGTGAGTTTTCCTCATGGTTTTTTACTGGAGTTTGAGTGACAGCAAGACTCGTTAAGTCTCTAGGACTCTTCTCAGTATTCTGGCCGTTCGATGTAACGTAGTACTTTGGATGGTTTCCACTCGTCCTCTTATTTCCATGTCCCCTGGTCCCTTTATCAATCCTTTGGTGGCTGTACCAAGCGCACCATTCACAATCAGTATCACCGTCACTTTCTTGTTCTAAAGAGTTTTTAAATTCTCTAACAAGCTCCAGGTACTTATCTTTCATTTTGCTGTCTACTAGTTTTACCCTGTGGTCAGCAGGTAAGGCAAAATTCACTATTTCGCAGGTTCTCTTTTTGTTTGTTATCACCATTAGTCATTAATCATCTGCCTGGGATTCGGTGATCCGTTTGTATCTCAAAGTACCACAGATGTTTCTTTGTCTCTTTTTCCTGGAAGGATTTTGGTTGTACATAAAACATTTGTTCATATGGTCAAATTTTAGCTTCTTGCACAATTTCCAGCGGACCATTTTGCCAACCCAGTCGTGTCAAGTCTTGTCCTCACTGAGACTCCAATAAAAATAGATCACCTACCTAGGAAGCAGCGTCTCATCAACCGAAAAAGACATCGACATGGACAGCTATCGATAGACTTTCGATCATATGAAAATCAGACCTGACCGATAAAATGAAACGCAGCGGTCGTATCGATACTGCTGTATGGATGCACTACTTGGACGCTAACTAAACGGCTTGAGCAAAAGCTAGAGGGCAATTACACAAGAATGTTGTGAGCAATATTGAACAAATCCTGGCGGCAACACCCCACAAGGCACTAACTATACGGCCACCTGCCTGCTATCACGAAAACTATCCAAGCTAGACGAACCAGACATGCAGGACACTGCTGGAGAAGCAAGGACAAGCTTATAAGTGATGTACTCCCATGGACCCCCGCATATGGCCAAGCAAAAGCAGGACGACCTGCTCGAACATACATACATACAGAAGCTATGTGAGGATACGGGATGTAGCCCTGAAGACCTGCCAGAGGTGATGAATGATTGGGAGAAACGGCGAGAGAGGGTCAGGGATATCCATGCTAGCGGCACGACATGATGATGATGATGATGATGATGATGATCAGATAAAAGCTCACGGAGAGGAATATGATAGTACATTTTAATCAATCTACAAATTTTAGTAATTTTATTCAATATAAGTCCAACAGAATCATTTACTTGAGTTTGAACGGCTGTTCTGGTCTATCAAAGAGAATCAGTTAATTGATTAGCTACAATTATTATTATCTGCATACATACACACACATCACATACACACACATTATTTTCCCGAACGATTTTCCAAATCTTCACGCGGTTTCAATATGCACCGGGTCTGCAACCATTTCTTCCTATTACTGGCTCTTATTCAGCTTTATTTTACCAGCACAGACTGTTTTCCCCTTCGAAAGTTCAGTGACATTTTTTAAATATGCGTTGCACTTGGTACATTTCTTGCAAATACCTACATAAGAAGATCCTGCATAACCTTGTTAGACAGTGTTCGAGTTGATTCTAACACACAAAATGCATTTCTAGTTCTTGATATGAAAAAATTAAATGACATTTTTTGTCTTGTTATTCGCATGATTTTTAACCTTTTGGTTTGTGGGTTGGTGTTCTATAACATTTAACATTTTGGGGTTATTAAATAACAATTCCTATTTACATATGTGATTTGTAAAGTAGTGTATATATATATATATATATATATATAGTCATCCTCAGACAGATCTGTTTCGTTCTATCAGAACTCATCAATGTGGCTACACATATTAGCTTCCCGTAGCTGGGATCGAAACCCGGTAGACTCAAATGCCGATCCAAGCTTCTAACCCTTCAGCCACGAGGAG
>OY757923.1:28689939-28814939 GCA_963585895.1 Sepioteuthis lessoniana | reverse complement strand
AGATGGAACAAATCCTACTAGCGTACGGCATACCTAAAGAAACCGTAGCGGCAATAACGATTCTCTATAGAAACACTAAAGTAAAAGTACGATCACCAGATGGAGACACAGAATACTTCGACATTGTAGCAGGAGTACTACAAGGGGACACGCTGGCTCCGTATCTCTTTATCATTTGTCTAGACTACGTATTTAGAACATCGATTGACAAAATCAAAGAGAATGGCTTCGAACTGACGAAGAAAAGAAGCAGAAGATACCCCGCAACAACAATTACCGACGCCGACTACGCCGATGACATAGCGATACTGGCAAATACACCTGACCAAGCCGAAACACTTCTGCATAGCCTGGAACGAGCAGCAGCAAGCATAGGCCTCCATGTTAATGCACACAAAACGGAATATATGTGCTATAACCAAACGGGGGACATCTCCACTCTAGAAGGAACCCCTCTTAAACTAGTAGACAAATTCACGTACCTAGGAAGCAGCGTCGAATCAACCGAAAAGGACATCGAAACGAGGTTAACGAAAGCATGGACAGTTATCAATAGGCTATCGACTATATGGAAATCAGACCTAACCGATAAAATGAAACGCAGTTTCTTCCAGGCAGCGGTCACATCGACACTGCTATATGGATGCACTACATGGACGCTAACAAAACGGCTGGAGAAGAAACTAGATGGCAATTACACAAGAATGCTGCGTGCAATCCTGAACAAGTCCTGGCAGCAACACCCCACAAGACACCAACTGTACGGCCACCTGCCTCCTATCACGAAAACTATTCAAGTTAGGCGAACCAGACATGCAGGACATTGCTGGAGAAGCAGAGATGAACTCATAAGAGATGTACTCTTATGGATCCCCACAAACGGCCGCGCAAAAGCAGGACGACCAGCACGAACGTACATTCAGCAGCTATGTGAGGATACAGGTTGTTGTCCTGAAGACCTACCTAGGGCGATGAACGATAGGGAGGAGTGGCGAGAGAGGGTCAGGGATATCCGTGCTGCCAGCACGATATGATGAAATGATGATAATAATCACTTCCTATGTGTGTCGGAGGCATTTAACTGTTATTAAAGTTAGATATTTCTAGAAAGTATGAACAAGTAAAAAAGGATTTGTAAATATCAAAGTAAAATCATAATATACTGAACTAATTTGTTTAATATTTAGAATAAAATTCTTTTGTAAGCATGGAAAACGGAATTTATCAATTCTAATTAATTTTCCAATAGTGTTTTTCTAAGTCGAATTTTAAACAATGATTTTAATCCGAGAAACCTGTTGATTTTTCCTTGCAAATTTGGTTGAGGATTATAACAATGCTTAGATTTACAATTAGTACGATTATCGAATGACGCTCAGGGTGAATGATGAGCCCATAAAATATATAATCACCAATTAAGCTAACATGTTACGTTATATGATCATGTCATTATATTATCATTTCAATATATTATTATTTTGTTATCGTAGCACAAGGCAATAACTTGTACTGAATGTAAATATGCCTCTTGTTTCGATAAGAATATGACTTATCGTTGTATAATAATCATTGTACCAGCTTTCTAATACTAGGACAGACAGCAGCATCAAAAGTTTCATAAACTCGGTCAACGAACAAACAAATAAAAACAACAAAAACAAAATAAAACAAAAAAACAACAACAAAAAACAACGACAAACTAACAAAAAAATCTGGCCGAGTCAGCTTGGCTGCAGAATACACCAATTGCATCTCTGCAAAAAGGTAAGACCCCCACCTACGAGTGTCCTGATATGGCATTAAGCAATCTGATGGCGAGGCTCCAGTAATGTTGGAGCTTTGGGTAATGCAGAGTACGTCTTTATTGCTATTACCCCTAGGTGTACTCTGACTCGATGTGGTAGCACCTAATAAGTTCCTACATATGGATTAAATAGAACTAAACAATGTACTTATGCTAAACTGAATTGTTCGAAAAAGAACTATTTTTAAATTTACCTTGTGCAAAAAAAAAAAAATACTAGTGCAGAACTGAAATGTTTGAAATAAAATTATTTTTATGTATAAAAATGTATTTTGCCTTGAATAATCTACAAATGTTCATATGCCGAAAAACCAACCAAACCAAACGAAACAAAAAACAATGCAGATAATTTAGTTTTCGTATTTATTTCGTATCCGTATTTGTTTTAATATAATTTATTTATTTTTTAATTTTGATTATTTTAACTTTTATGAGTATGTTAAAATTATTTCTTTTGTTTTGGTTGTTTTTATGACCTATCAGCCCTTGTCGGGGACATCATGTTGAATCCAATTTATCCATACATACATACATACATACATACATACGTACATACGTGGAACCTTCAATAAGTTTCCATACTTTTGTTTTACATGCATTTAAAATTGTCGTAGACTCATGAAAATTCAGTATCTTATTGCTATATATCTTATGAGATGACGGACCAATTTTTATGATTTCAGCTTAAATGAACAACTACAGCAGCCATTGGAATACACCCTACTAAAGGCTGATTGTCACAGCGGGTACATTTCTTAAGATGCCATCTAGACGTGAGGACACTTTAGAAGAATGATATGCAATAAAATTCTGTTTTAAACTTGGAAAAATGCCAGAGAAACGAACGGAATGCTTCAGACTGCTTTTGGAGCATCTTACATGAATCCAGCATCAGTTTTTTCAGCGGCATAAGAGATTCAAGGAAGGCAGGGAGTCTGTGAAGGATGATGCGAGGTGTGGGAGGAGTAAGGAAGCCAATACACCAGAGTAGATTTGCAATAGGGTTAGGGTTAGGGTTACTATGTTGACGTTTTAAGGGAGTTCAGGAAGAGATTCCGTCGGAAGAGTCTAGCACTATTCAAATCGGGTCAGTGTCATTTCCACCAGGACAATGCACCAGTCCACTACTCCATTCTTTTCACAGACTATTTGACCAAGATCGGCATCAAGACAGTTCCTCAGCTTCCCTATAGTCCAGACCTTGCTCCCTGTGACTTTTGCTTATTCGCTAAGCTCACAGGCTGTCATTATGAGACAAATGAGGAGATGAAAGAGGCTGTGACGAAGGTCATTGATTCGCTCACATAAGAGGACTTCCATTGGTCCTTCCAGAAGTTGTTGGAACGGTACAACAAGAACATTGCAACCGGAGGAGATTACTTAAAAGGGGACTAGAGTTTAATGCGTGAACTGTCAATAAAAGTGTCCATACGAAAAAAGCATGGAAACTTATTTAATGATCCTCGTACATGCATACTTGTGTGTGTGTGTGTGTGTGTGTGTGTGTGTGTGTGTGAGAGAGAGAGAGAGAGAGAGAGAGAGAGAGAGAGAGAGAGAGTTTTGCAAATGAATAGTTTTAGGTAATAGTATCTTTTAGAAAAAGCGGCAGAGCTGATGTGTTTAAACAGAAATATTTACATATAATGTTATTTAACACTCATAATTATATTTTATATTTGTTTGCACATAGTTAAAGGTTTTCAAGTTTTGTTATTTACTGTTTGCAAAAAGTTAAATGGATTCAAGCATTGCTCTCTAAAACTAATAATGACATTTCATTTGAATCATTTTTTGTACACAGTTAAAAATCTTCAAATGATATGATCTAATACTGAAAATGTTTTCACGGATTGCTATCTAGCACTATTTGTTCTATATACACACAGTTAAATGTTTTCAACTATTTCATTTAACATTAGAAATTCTATTCATCAAGTATTCCTATCTAATTTGATTCTAACCGTTTGTTAGCATATTGTTAAATGGTTTCAATTATTGCTATCTATTATTTGCACACAGTTAAATAGCGATAGTTTAAACCATTTAACTCTCATAATTCTACTCAATATTATTAATAATCCTAATTTTCGGTTAGTTTATTTGGTTCAGGGACATATCAAACCCTAATGTTTATATATATATATATATATATATATATATATATATTGCATTTTAATGTCATACTAAGGAGACTAAATGGTTTGCAGTATTGCTATGTAACACTAAAAATTCTATTCAACGCTATTCGTTCGTTTTCACAAAGTTAAATTGTTTCAAGTATTATGAAGGATTAAATTGTTCTTTTTGCCAGTTGGATGGGACTTTTACAGGTACTATCATTTCAGGTCTGAGTGGACCTGGAAGTAATAGCAATAAAGGGATACACCATGTTTTGAGAGTTCAAGGAGTGGAACGTGGCCAGTATATGGTTTAGTGTTATACTTTAGCTTACTCGTTAGAGAGAGGAGTCATCATCATCATCATCATCATCATCATATCGCGCTGGTAGCACGGATATCCCTGACCCTCTCTCGCCACTCCTCCCTATCGTTCATCGCCCTAGGCAGGTCTTCAGGACAACATCCCGTATCCTCACATAGCTGCTGAATGTACGTTCGTGCTGGTCGTCCTGCTTTTGCGCGGCCATGTGTGGGGATCCATAAGAGTACATCTCTGATGAGTTCATCTCTGCTTCTCCAGCAGTGTCCTGCATGTCTGGTTCGTCTAACTTGGATAGTTTTCGTGATAGGGGGTAGGTGGCCGTACAGTTGGTGTCTTGTGGGGTGTTGCTGCCAAGACTTGTTCAGGATGCAGTTTACGTATTCTACACCTCCAGCCAATAGGACGGGATAAAAGGATTAGTATTTATGCAATGTTTAATTTCGTATTTTTTTATTTAGAAGTTCATTTAAATCTATATCTGTATTATTCGAATTTTATATTTAGCCTTAGAAACAAGGATGAATATATTGGACAGAAACCGACTTTCCAAAAAACTTTATTTTTTATTATTGCTACAAATTTACAGAAAGTTCAGTGGCTTAGACCCACAGGGGAATTAATTATTTTCCTTGAATATTGTTATGTAAGTCCACGAAGTTGTGGTGAAACATCATAATTTTCTAAAAAGAAAATTTTCTGAACTACCAAAAATAAAGAATTCAAAAAACGAGGAAATTTTCTGTAATTTTCTTTTTGTTGACAGATTTCAATTTTTCTTTGGTTGATTTTTCGTTACTACTAAGAATACATTTCTAATATAATGGGCGAGGGTTTTCATTTTATGTATCTTGCCTTTCGGTTTACTTAGGCTGAGAACCTTTCGCATAGCGCATGGGTTAGTTAGGTGCAACATGAGCGCAGGTGTTCACGCGCGTGCGGGTAGGATGTGTCATTCACAGATGTCAAAATAAAACCCCCAGATATGAAATGGGACCAGGAGGTGTGAATGACGTCATGCACCGGAAGCGTGCGCGGATGATTTGGGGGATTTGAGAAAAGTCTGTGAGTTGAGTTTTTGTCTCCGAAGAAGAAGGTTGACTTTCGGAGCTCACCGAGGCCTTGCGGCGGGTGCCGCACGTGGTGTGTGTGTGTGTGTGAGAGAGACAGGGGGCAGATGGAAAAGTCAGCATAGAAAGATTGTGTTTCTCTCTCCTTATGTCGAAAAACCTTTAAACTCAAAGGTTATAAAAAGTTTCGTACCTGAACTAAGGAGTCGTAAGTGTTTTTTGTGTTTGAGGATTCTTATGTTATCTATATATGTGCGTTTTGGACATTATCATATTTACCCAACCCCTTCCGCTCGGGCAGGATATGACACAAGGTCAATTTTTAAGCGGAGTTTAACAGGTTGGAATTCAGAGTTTTCCTTCTCCTAGACTAGTTGCCTCACCAAGGCTGAAGCACCAAGCCTGTCCTACTATTTACCCATAGCTGGAGGGAGAATAGTTGGATTCATACCTTTCCCAAGGGTATTAGTGCTATGTGAAATGCAATCAGTCTGGTCCAGGTTTGAACTTGTGTCGCCGTGTCCATTTCCTACGACGATAACCATTACACCACGGGCACAACGTTTTGGACATTATGATCGTTTTGCGTTCCGGTATGAATATGTCTACTTCACATATTCATATCCCTATTATGGCTATGTTACACATTTTCACTAATAATCAAGAAAAATAACCATTTCCAATGTGGGTCTGAGTCATTGAACTTTCATTAAAATTTGTCGTTATGATAAAAAATCATGGTTCAATTTTTATCACTATCTTTTGGATTTTGTCCAATACTGTATATCCATATCACATGAGGAAGGTAGAAAGGCAAACTTTTTATTCAGCAAAAGTGCCATTAAAGGAAACTTTGATCCGAAGTAAGACGTACACATACAGCATTTTTATACAAGATTTTACTAATGTATTCATAAATCAACAGATATTTTTGACATGAACAATGATTATTGAATATGATCGCTGGAAAAAAATATATATCGACTTTTTCCAGCTCTTCTCATAAAAAAATAGATTGAGTTTGGTTTTAAATATTACCAGCATCAAAAATTCTCCCTTCATTGTTGTATTTAAGTGTGTGCATATATGCTAAAAGTCTTTTTTTTTTAAAGAAGTGAATAAGTAGAACCTTTACCAAACATTAATGAAATAAGGAAGCATACGAAAGGAAATGTCAACTTCAAAGAATGCTTATTTTATTTCATTATATTTCTTTTTAAATCACATATTTTCACGCAACTGAAACTCAAATATCTATCTTTGATTTTTTTAAACATGTTTTCTTGTCATATTGAATTAGGAAAATGCAAAACATTTCGTGTAGTTTTGCAAAATCTAATTCATATAAATCCATATCATTATTATTCAGTTACCTCACAAATTAGTTTTGATATCTATCAAAACTGAGTTGGATGAACAAGATTTGGATAGAAATGACAATAAAAGGAGTTGAGCATCTTTTCTATTAGCCCTATATAGTTAACGCTTCGATTCAGTCCACAAAGCCAAACGTGTTTCACACCCCGGACTAAGACAGGTTTTTAGTTGTCTGGCTGGTTGGTTGGTTGGTTGGTTGATTGCCTGGTTTGTTTGTTTGTTTTACGGCGTATCAATCATGTTCGGATCATTTAACCCTGAATTAAATTTCAAACCATTCAGTTTTGTATAAGTAGAATTTTTGTTTACAAACAGAAATCAAAAACACTTCTATTTCATACAATTCAGTCTTGCATAAGAACACAGTTTAATCCTATTTGACCTCTAGATTGGAACCAATCAGGTGCCACAAATCCGGGACAAAGTGGACATGAGAGCGATGACAATGAAGGGGTACTCGACATTACCCAACGCTCCAGTGTCACTGGAACCTCACCATCAGATTGTTTAGTGTCATATCTAGGACACTCGGAGAATGAGTGGGGGTCTTACGCTTCTGTAGAGAAGCAGTCGGTGTATTTTACAATTCTGTTTACCATAAGAACACAGTTTAATTCTATTTGACCCATAGATAGGACCCCATCAGGTGTTACCACTGTGGGACAGAGTGGACCTGGGAGCGATGGCAATGAAGGGATACTCTACATTCCCCAAAGCTCCAGCGTCATTAAAAAATCACCATTAGATTGTTTAGTGTCATATCAGGACACTCGTTGGCGGTTGTCTTACCCTTCTGTAGGGAAGCAGTCGGTGTATTTTACAGCCTCAGGGCAACAGGTTTTTTGGTACGTTACAAAATATACTCATAGTTTGTAAAGTAATCATGAACATGTAATATCATAAAATATTAACTGTTCAGTTTCATACTTTCTATGGTAATGATATAAATAACAAGTTTAAAAATACCAGATCGAGAAGTTACGGGGAGTATTTATATGGAAACCGTATAAATACTTACAACTTAGTCGTCCACATTGCTACTTAAACAACAGGGAGTAAGCTCAGCTGCAGACGGTCACCATGACTGACGTTGTAAATATTCAACTCGGTGCCCTGCAAAACCCGTAAAAGTGGTGGAAAATAGCGTGTGTTTCAGCTTTTGTACCTTAGTTATAAGTTTATTTTTATTTATTTATAAATTTCTTTATGTCGTAGCTTTTGAAAAGGGAGCCTTCTGGTAGCCCTCGACTACGGTCGCCAACTTTACTTACTTACTTATAGCTGTATAAAGATGGTTTGAATACATTTTTCATTCTCCTAGACCAATTTCCTAGCCAACACTAAACACCCAAATCTGCCCGATTATTTAGCCATAAATGGGAGGGACAGATGAATTTATGCTTTTCCTACAGTCATTAATCGGACTGAACTGCTAACAGCCTCGTCTAGGTTTTGAAGTATTGTTGCCGATTCCTTTTCCTACGGGGATAACCGTAGCATTACTGCGTCTCCTAAAAATGGTGCAGATGAAAATTGTGGGGATGAGAAAAGTGGGGATCCAAAACTAAAGTTTGAGATCGACGGTTGTGCTTAAGGATTAAAACTTCGTGGACATAGGAGTTATGAATTTAAACTGGTTGCCTCATACTGTAATGTATAAGTCCAAAAATACGACCAAGATATTCACATGCATAAAACGTTCATAATGTTCATACGCATATAGGAATCCGAAAAACACGAAATTAGTTCAGGTATGAAATATTTTATTACCTTTTTGAGTTTCAGGTTTTTCGACATGAGGAGAGAGAGAGAGAGAGAGACAATTTCTTACTATGCTGACTTTTCCATCTGACCTCACCACGTGTCGCACCCCACGGCAAACTACTGGTCTGGCCTCGACGAGCTCCTAAAGTCAACTTGCGTCGTCCACGCCCAAATCTCAACTTACTGTTTTTATTCAAATTCCAAAATCCTCAGCCCATCGCTTCCGGGCATGACGTCATTCACGTCCCCGGTCACATTTTCCTATCTGGGGTTTTTATTGTGACATGTGTGATTGTCACACCCACCCCGCGAGCGCGTGAACACCTGCACTCAATGTGTGCACATAACTAACCCATGCACTAAGCGGAACGGTTCTCAGCCTAACTAAACTAAGATATACAAATCGAAAAATGATAATATAAACAAAAATCCCGCCTTGAGGCTAGAACAAGAGCACCAACTCACGATGCAGTTTAGTGACTAACCCAGGAAAAAAAAACGTCGAAAGGGATGGAAAACTAAAGTTAAAGTACGACTATGAATATTAAATCTTGATTGGTTTGTTTAGATTTCTTTGTTTTAATGGTATATCAACCTTTGTAGGTTTTTAATCCCAAATCCATCCTTCTAGAAGAACAGTAGTGGTATCATATAACCCATAGCTGGGAGGATAAGGGGGTTCTATTCCTTTCCTACGGGTATTTGTTCGAAAGTGAACGTAATAGCACGACTGGAGTTCGGGCTCGCTTACTAAGATTCTGCAATCCATCGCGTTAACCATTACTCCACGATGACCCCGCCAACTTTATTGGTGTCTTGGCGAAAAGTTTCTCCACTGTGCTTATTAGCTTATCGTCCATTTAATATATTCATTTACCTCGCTGTATTTTCAAAGGATTCACTAAGATTAAATACTTACCTAAGATGCCCTTTGTGATGAGGAGAGATTTAAGGGTATTTATTCCCCTGCAGGAGAAAGCCGTCGGGTTATTTCCGGCCGCCCTTGCACTATGGAAATTGAACTTCTATACGTGACTGTACTTAAGAATCGGCGTCAAGTTTAAGAACTTCCCATCTGAATTCCATGTTTATTAAATCAATAGTCGGTTTCTTTGCTTAAAAAAAAGTTTGCTATTGCAGAGCGTATTTTAAGCAAACCAATTACTTGTATCATCACACATAATCACACTTCAGGATCTACTCATTCTTAAATTTCTCTGAATAGAAAGAAGATCATTTTTACACACTGTGTAACACTATGAGTTGGATATATGCACATACATGTATACACACGTGTGTGTGTGCACCCATACATGTGTGCGTGTGTGTATATATATATATATACGCCCACGCACATGCGTGTGCACACACACATACACACACACACATATACACACATATATATGTGTCAAGATGAGTTAGATTCGGCCTGGGTATCAAATTTCAAATGTTAGGAAAACCCATTAACTACATTAAGGAAATATAGATCAGAAAATGTTTAAACATATAGCTGCAGACGTGTTAAGTACTTGTCAGGTACTGGTCAGAAACTTAAAAAGGTCTAAATTAATGTCCCTGTATCGGAGACGGCCAGTCTAGGGAATAATTTTATGTCCATTTTTTTAAAGAGAGAACTGGCTCCCAAAAATGTTATGGGTTTATTCGTGGGTGTCCCATTAGCCGGAAATAATAATGAAACATTCTGTAAATATACAGGTGCATTTTGAGTCCGAGAGTCAGACTTAGTTTGGGTTCGAGGAGAGTTGATTAGACCGGGACGAAGAAACAACAAACAGCGACATTATCAGCCGGACCCAGTCAGTTAAGATAATCTTATGCCAGCCGAAACTCAAACTAGTATTAATTATCCACAAAGTGTTACACGCTCCCCATCCTCCCTTGACGTTTTAACCACAAGTTGTTGTTGTGTTTTTGTTCTTATCTCTTTGAACCTGTTCCTCGCTTGATTCGGCCCACATAAGTATTCAGACGGGGACTTAGTAACTTATGCAACGAGCTGCAGAAGCGGGTATTATCACAACTGTGACGGCAAATTAAAATGTTAAAAATCCTCGGATGAGCAACCAGTTAAAAGTGTGTGGGAACTGGTACATTTAAATATTGTTATCACTAAACGGGGAGTTTCTTTTTCGCACTTGTGAAGACGGGGCGGCCTGGCACTTGATCCCTCGTAGAATACGTTCCAGTAAAGATTCCCTTTTTGGGTGTAGGGAAACTGGCAGATTATGTTGGGGTTAATTTGGGGCTAGACTGACCGCAACTGGCAAGGGGTTTCCAAATTTCACGTTGCACACCCACCCACCAGACCACTATCTCTTCCTACCCCTAGGATAATGGAAGATATGGGTCTCTAGGTTTTGATATAATAATATTAATCATAGTAGTCAACAATTCCGGTTTCCCGTATAATATTTTCAAATGAAAGAATAAGACAATTTAGGCGTGAATAACATGAGGCGAACGAAGCTGAAAAAGGAGCATGCAAAAGACAACTTGATAGGCAAACAACACGATGAATAAATTTCAACATGTGGGGACATTAAAATACAACAAAGTCTTTAATACGCGCGCACACACATTTAATGTGTCAGTTATATTAACAGTGGATAGTACATAAATACAAATGTCTTTCTCCTTTTTTCTTTTCCTTTTCTTCTTTCTTTAAATTGAGAGAGAGAGAGAGAGAGGATATGTAATTGCAGTACTTAGCTTTTTGATGGGTTCCTTTGGAGGGTATTTTCTCTTTTACGGTCTAGAGGGGTTTTATATATATATATATATATATATATATATATATATATATATATATATATATATATTATTGCTCTGGCGTGAAGGCAAGGGTCGTCTTGTCCAAGATTCTTTCCGCTTTCCCCCGGTAATTTCGGTGGAAGTTTTAATATATCTTATCACTTCAACTGCTGTCCTGCAAATCCAGGTTCTTCGCCCGGAGTTTGGCACGAGATTCGCCCCATATGTTCACCGCAACATCTCTCTTCAAAACTGATATTCTTTTTCCCTATTTTCGCTGACGGAAGAAGGTGCTACTTCCGCTTTAGGGTTCTGGCCAATCATTTAGCCTCTTTATTTTTCTCTCCAGTCACAGAATGCAAAGATCTGTTGGCTTTCATTCTGACCAGGAATTGTTACTTCGGCCGCCAGGAATTGACCTACATTCTTTTCTTCCTTCAACGGCCGGCCGAAGTTGAGCCACATTCCTTATTTCTCTTTCAACTGTCAATCTTTGGCAGCCGCTAATTCAAACACGGTGTGGTAGAAGAAATTCCTTCTTTCTCTCCTCTCAGTGATAGACCACGTGACAACACTCACTTCAACTTAAGTGTAGATATTCAAACGTTGATCGCTTCAATTATTGCCCAACAGATACTATTTACATGAGCTTCTGACATTCACAAAAATATTGAATATATTTAGATTTTGCCTTAATTCACAAACACGTTTTTTTTTTGTTGTTGTTGTTTTAACGTATCATATAATTCTTTTGAAATACTTCATACAATATTCAAGTGTTCTATTAGGGGCATCTAATATTATCGCCTAGAAGGTGTAATATCGACCTTTCTCCTGATCCAGTAATATCAAATTTTCCCAAGATCCCCTGGATATTATGTTTTCAGAGTATAGTAACAAAACCAAACAAAGCAATAAATAAATAAAATACAATAAACACTCAAACTGAAGTATTAGGTTTACAGACTAAAAGAGTAAATAGCTGCAATGAATATAACAAATATAAATCAAGGGTTCTCCCTGAGAATTTAATGGAGAAACTCTACCCCCCCAAAGCTATAACATTAATGGGGCCTCACCATTAGATTGTTTAATGTCATACCCAAGGATATTCGTTTTAGAGGGTCTCACGTCTCTGAAGAGATGTAGGCGGCGCATTGTGCAGCCTCAGCCGACTGGGTTCAATCATAGTATTATTCTAATTAGTTAGGTTTTATGGCATATCAACTATTGTAGGTTTATAAAGCCAAATTATGTTTACACACACACACACACACACACGTATATATATATATGTATATATATATATATATATATATATATATATATATATGTTCTGTATGATCTGTTAGTAATATTATAACAAGCCAAAGATCATTTATTTGTCTGCAAGAGTATGGTTTGAGATAATACTAACACAAATAATTTTATTCAGACTCTGGTAAATTATTTTGTTTATTGTTATGTAGTTGTAACAATTCAATTAGGTTTCGTACCTGAACTAAGAAGTCGTTACGTGTTTTTCGTGTTTCGGGATTCCTTTGTTCTTGTTTATATGTTATGAACATTCTATGTACGTTTCTCATATTCATGCATGGCGATGGTACAATAATATAGGTTGATTTGAAAGGATCGAAATAAAAATATATTTAAACAAATAATATCTATAATGTTTAATCGAATATACCTCAACGAAGAAATGCTGTGTAAATACACACACACACACACACACACACACACACACACACACACACTTATATAAATGCAGTCAAGGTAAATTTAAAATTATGGCCATATATCAAACTAACGATTACACATTACTTCAAATAAAAGAAAAATACTTAGTTAAATTTAAAGCCACGTTGAATAAAACATAAATTATACATACACATGGAAACAAACATATGCACACACACACACACGCACATATATATATACACAAAAATTACAAGTAAGAAATTTTAGAAAAAAGTAATTACTAGTAAATTCCAAACAATAATATGACAAAAAAACCCAAACTACACACACACACGCAGACACACGCACAGAGTAAAAGAAGTTATTGTAACCAAAAACACACTCACATACACACACATACACAAGAAAAAGCAGCTGTAAGAGGAATTTGAAACAAATTTAACACACACACACACACACACAATTATCCAGGATAAAACAACAAAAACTCTTAAATATATGAAATATCAAAGACAATTAGGAGTGAGGCAAACTAAAATAGACACACTTGGAGGAAGGAAGAGTGACCTCTATATAAACACATGCAAAACTGTAAACTATTCAAACGCGAATGAGTTCAAGTCTCATTGAGTAAACTATCCACATGGCCTTGTACGATAAACTTTCTCTGACGAAAGCAGCAAGCTGGAAACATATATGTAAGAAGGAAATAAATAAATCTTTAAAAAAATAGAAATATCTTCGTGGACCTATTCATCTTAATATATATATATATATATATATATGGGGGGTTAACATTAGGAAAAAATGGTGGTTGATTTCTGAGGGGTTCTTTTTACTGTGTATTTTTTATCGTTTTGGGTTATTATTTTGACTACTTCCTCGTGAACCGTCAATATAAAAACACGTTCTTGATTGTTTCCCTTCTTGCATTTGTAATGTACCTCTAATAAAAAACCCAGTAGCAATTTGTTTCGAAAATATATTATATTTTGCCAACTTGGGATCTCCACTGACCTCAAATAAAGTATGAATAGCATTAATTGGTATAATATAATATTATGTGATATAATATTCAACAGGCTGGCTTGCGTGCTTGGGATCGTTTGCATTGTTGACGTTGTTGGTTAGATATCTCACGTTTCTTTATAAAGAACTTGCTTTCCTGCATTTATTTCAATATCCTATTTACCAACCCCTCCGCTCGGGCAGGATATGACACAAGGTCAATTTTTAAGCGGAGTTTAATAGGTTTGAATTCAGAGTTTTCCTTCTCCTAGACTAGATGCCTCACCAAGGCTGAAGAACCCAGTCTGTCTTACTATTTACCCATAGCTGGAGGAAGAATAATTGGATTCATACCTTTCCCAAGGGTATTAGTGCTATGTGAAATGCAGTCAGTCTCGTCCAGGATTTGAACTCGTTTATTTCAATATGAACTGGCTTATTGTTTTTCATTTGCCTAACAAATTTTTAAACCTTCGAACTGTTTTCTTATTTTTATTTTTCTGTGGCACAAACTGCAATTAAGAAGACAAAAACACATGTTCAATTAAATAAAAATGCAAGAAACCAAAGATTATATATATATATATATATATATATATATATATATATATATAAACTAGAAATAGAAAAAGTATAAATACGAGAGGTACTGAAAACAAATCGAAAATATGATGTTCCCACCATCTTGGATCATAAAAAATGATAGGATGCAATGCTTTTAGAAAATATTTGGCAAATATAAAGTAAATAAAAGAATAAACAAATATATAGTTATAAAGGCTGTTTTTTTTGGTTTTTTTTTTTTTGGTTTTTTTTAACTCACTCCTGAATAGAATATCAAGGAAAAGAACTTTTTTTTTCCTAACGTTTCGGTGGGTGTAGAACACTAAGTCCTTCTAAATCTCTGAATCACAAAACCTCAAAACCTAGTCATCATAAGTGACGTTAGCAATCTCGTCTTATAAGGCTTTTTACTCACGAGCGAACCAATATGTTCATCGCTTATATGTCTGTGGTCAAGAGTTTGACCCTTACTATCCGGCTGACTACCGGTAAAATGTTACATTATTTAAATATGCAGACAGGAGACAAGTTCGCGCTTTATAAAATTATATATATGTATATATGTGTGTGTATGTGTGCGGGTGTGTGGATGCGTTCGTAGTTTTATGGTTATTGTCGTTGATGGAAATTAGTCAGACAACGCGACTTCAAATACTGACAGAAGATTTTTGAGAAGTCATGAGTTTTAATCAAAATGATGCCTCATTAAATAGTAAACCCCTGAAATTTGGAAATCTGTTCGTATACCTCGTAAAGAATGTTTCATCTACTGAAAGCGATGTCAAGACTCGCGTAAGAAAAGCATGCAAATGATTATATGGAAATCCTATCGCTCTGATGAAATAAAACGGCAATTCTTCCAAACTGTTGCTGAGTCGGTACTATTGTATAGTTGCACCACTTGCACTCTAACAAAAAACATAGAGTAGAAAGCAAGAAGGAAATAACACTAGGATGCTGCGTGGTATTTTTCACAACTACTTAAAGCAACACCCAACCGTGCAGCGGCTATCCAGCCACTAACATCCTATCTCGCAACACTCCCTACCAAGAAACATAGTTTTAATGTACTTTGGAACGCAATGGGCCCCAACTATTTTCCGTTCATCTATAGGTTAGTAAGTAAGTTGTAAAGTTGGCGACCGTAGTCAAGGGTGAGTCGAAGGCACCGTTTTTAATAGCTACTATATCGAGGTGTAGGGGAGGGCACTATCCTTTCCCTGGATTGCTCCACTTTACCCTTCATACGTACCTTATATTGCTGAGTGTTAAGCAAGGAGGTATCAAGTACCATTTTTAATGTTTTTGGTATGGCATGACTGGGGATTGAACCCAGGTCTCCCGGGCCATTGGCAAACACTCTACCAACTAGGCCATTTAGCAGGTTATTTAACAGTTGGGAGGAATTAGCACTTTAATTTGGTATGGCTAATGGTTCAGGAGAAGTCAAATCGCAAATTCAAACCTGTCCAACCCCGCTCAAAAATCCTATTCATGAGGGATATATATATATATATATATATATATATATATATATATATGTGTGTGTGTGTGTGTGTGCTTTAATCAAACAGGTGACATCTCCACTCTAATCTGTAGCTCTCTGAAACTATTTGGCAAGTTCACCATCCTAGGAAGCTGTGTCTCATCAACCGAGACGGACGACCAGCTCGAACCTACATACAGTAGCTCTGCCGATAGGGGATGTATCCCCGAAGACCTGCCGGAAGCGATGCTCGATAGGGAGCGGTGGCGAGAGAGGATCAGGGATATCTGTACTGATGGCGTGACATGCTGCTGATGATGATATATGTGTGTGTTAAGTGTTTGCATTGATTTCTTATTCTGAATAACCTCTGGAGATGAGTGAAACGTTTGAAAACGCAAGCTAATTTGACCGAACAAAGTGTAAAAGCTATCCAAATTCCATAATGATTTCATTAGCATTTCCTAAAAAGATCTTGATATTGTGAATTCGTCAGCATAGTTTTGTATTATTTTCTAAAACCTGTCTTTATATCAACTCATGATATACAATACTTATCTTCAACAATTGTGTTTATATTAAATGAAAACATTGTTTTTTTTTCCCTCTTCCTTTTTGATCAAGTTTTTACCCATTTTTTCCTATCATCCTCTCTACAACAAAATTCTTTTGTCTTTACCTTCTTCTTACCATATATATATATATATATATATATATATATAATGCACCTAAAAAATGGTTTTAAATCAACTGGGTATACCTTTGAAATAACAGTCTTTGTTCTTATGGATTCCTCATTTTAAATCATCTCAGATTGTTCTCGAAAGAAATCTTTTAGATTTCTTTCATCCTTTCATTCCTGTCTGGCAATGGGGAAAATCTATCTTTAACCAATCATAATTAGCAATATTCATGATTATGAACGTCTGATTTAGAATACTGAATACAAAATCTCTCTCTTGGGATAGTCAGATTTTGTGTTCAATGTTCTAATATAAACATGTCCATTTAACATTATTTTACATGGTTATGTATTAATTCATATATATATATATGGTGGGGTCTTGAGTGGCAACTGTAGTGTAATTGTTTATGTAAAAAATAGACAGGGACACCCACGTTCAAATACTGGACGAGTCATCAGGCATTTCACATAGTGCTGATACGGATGTAGTGCTTGAAGACCTGCCGGAAGCGATGGACGATAAGGAGGGGTGGCGAGAGAGGGTCAGGGATGTCTGTGCTGATGGCGTGATATAATGATGATGATATGTGTGTGTGTTTGTCTGTGTGCCTTGATTTCTTCTTCTGATTAACCTCTGGAGATGCGTGAAACGTTTAAAAACGCTAGCTAATTTGACTGAACGAAGTGTAAAAGCTGTACAAATTCCATTGTGATTTTAGTTGCATTTCCTAAAAAGATCATTAGGGAAAGGTCTGAAACAAACTATTCTCCCTCCAGTGATGAATAAATAGTAAGAGAGACTTGGCAGACTATATGTATATATATATGTATTTAGAGAGAGAGAAAGAGAGAGAGAGAGAGACAGAGAGAGAGAGAGAGGGGGGAGTACTCTTGGCAAAGTGCTTGCGTGGTAAACAGTGACATCGTCGTAAGGGGGTTCGAACTAGATATACCATAGAGATTACTTTTAGACAAATACTTTTTGTAAGTGTAAGAACTCTTCCAATTCCTCGGCTATGGGTTAACTTTACTTTTACCAGGAGAGCTTTGGCATTAAATAACATATGAAGTTTGATACGCAATTAAATATTGAAGAAGATAACGCATTATTTTCAAATACACGTATATATATATATATATATATATATATTGTCAGTATCCGAAGATAGTGGGTTTAGATTATTCGAGTGTAGTGTAATATATTGACCCTGCCAAGCTGTCAAAATAGGAAATGCACCAGTGTAAATAACAGGTGCATCCTGTCGAGAAATATCAGAATATAACCTTGACCGTGGACTGGTTGAATTAGTGCGATTTGTGACGCCCACAAGAAGGTTGGCGGCGAACTATTATATAACTCGGTGCACAGGAAGTTCAATCAGTTGGTGATCAAACCAGTTGGAGAAAAGTTGCTGGAATGAGGAACATGTCCCAGAGAGGCTGGACCCCCAGTCCCCCGGCTGAGCAGCCCAGAAGAACGGGAAAGAAACACTGTTATGGCCATAAGAGTGGGGGTCAATATGTTGCAGTTCTGTTCCGGCTCCAACTCCCTCTCACAGTAACAGCTTTAGTAACCCTTTCGAACCCTTTCAAATAAAGTGAGAGGTTTATTTTTCTAAAGAACTGTGTAGCTCGTCTTTATTGTGTCGTCGTTATGATTCCGTATGCATATGCGTTTGTATAGTTGGTCATGGCTATACTACAGGTTTGGTTTCTTTGTTTAATGGCATATCAACTCTTTTTAGGTTATTTAATGCCAAAGCCATTCTCCTAGAAGAAAAGTACTATTTAACCCATAGCTGGGAGGATAAGGGGGTTCATACCTTTCCCAAGGGTATTTGCCCGAAAGTGAACATAATAGCACGACTGGAGAACGAACTCGCATACTACGATTCCGCAGTCCATCGCTGTAACCGTTACACCACGAGGACACCCCCGGCTATACTACAGTAGAATATATGAGGAATATCATATAAATCGATGTGAGTTCCCGATGTATGGCAATTATCTGGCAAAATAAATTTATAATGACAATTTAACCAACCAGGTTTGAGTTTCCTTCAAATAGCACTACATATATATATATATTGTTTATTAAAAGTTGAAAAGTGACAGAGAATTGATATTCTGTTGTTGTAATGATCGATTTAAATATTTAAATATCCAAGTACGTGTACATACAGTTTGCTGTCTCTTTCATGAATGGTTCCTGGTTTTATTCGGCAATCCTTCTCCCAGAAGACAGGATACCATCGATTGATAAAACTTGATATTACAATTTCTTCCTAAGAAACAGTACAAACTTCCTGCTATTCAAAGTTACATTTTTTCGCACTTTTTCTCACATTACTTTTCATTTTCAAATCAGAGTGTCTCTATCTAAGAGTACTAAACGAAGACGCATTTGTAAGACCCCAAAGAAACTTGACCGCCTCCTGTTGCTATATTTATGATTAATCATTTTTATTGAATTTTCGATTTCTCATTCGTTGTTATTGAACTGACCTCGTTCCTACCAGTAACTGTCTTTGTGTATTATTTCCTCTTCATATTGTGTCATATTCTTGCTTTTATCTAAAATGACAATAAAACATACAAGGCATATTAAATAGGTTTCGTCTGGGCACTTTTATTGATAGTACACGCATGAAACTCTAGTCCCCTTCCAAGTAATCTCCTCCGGCTGCAATACACTCGTTGTACAGTTCCAACAACTTCTTGAAAGTCCCATGGAAGTCCTCTTGTGTGAGCATGTCAATGACCTTCGTCACAGCCTCTTTCATCTCCTCAATTGTCTCATAACGACAGCCTCAAAGGTTTTCCTTGAGCTTAGGGAATAAGCAAAAGTCACAGGGAGCAAGGTCTGGTCTATAGGGACCATTAGGAACTGTCTTGATGCCCATCTTGATCAAATAGTCTGTAACATTGATGGAGTTGTGGACTGGTGCATTTTTCTGGTGGAAATGCTACTGACCCGATTTGAAGAGTGCTGGCCTCTTCCGATGGAATCTCTTGCTGAACTCCCATAAAACCTCAACATAATATTCCTTGTTGACTGTCTGTCCAGTGGTAATCTAGTGCATGTAGATCATGGCAGTGCTATCAAAAAAAGGGATCATCAAATGTTTATGGATGGATTTTCTCTGTCTGGCGTTTTTGGTTCTGGAAGAACCAGCATGCTTCCACTGAGAACTCTGTCTCTTGGTCTCTGGGTAATAGCAGTAGATCCAGCTTTCATCGCAGGTTACCAGAGCATCAAGAACTGTGGGATCTGAATTGATCAGCTCAACCATCTCCCAGCTGTCATGACAACGTCTATCTTTCTGATCTTCTCTGAGCCCCTTTGGGAAAACTTTGCGCAAATCTTCCGCATCGTCATTTCCTCGCGAATAATAGTGTGTAAAGTTCCCACACTGACATCTAACTGAGCACTTATTGTCTCTATAGACACACGACGGTCCTTATTCATGAAATTCTTTATTTTGCCAATCAACTCTGATGTTTTGACTTCCTTACTCCTCCCACACTTCTTATCATCGCTCACAGACACCCTGCCTTCGTTGAACCTCTTATGACACTCAAAAACTGATGTTCGATTAATGCAAGATGCATTCCATACGTTTCAGTGATATTTTTCCAACTTTAAAACAGAATTTTATTGCATATCGTTCTTCTAAAATGTCCTCACGTACAGATTGCGTTTATGAAATTCACCAGCTGTGACAATCAGGTGTATTCCAATTGCTACTATAGCTGTTCATTTGAACCAGAAATCATAAGAATTAGTAATAAGATGTATACCAATAAGATACTGAATTTCAAGAGTCGACGAGAATTTTAAATTCCTGTAAAAAAAAGTCTGGGAACGTATTGAAAGCACCACGTATATATATATATATATATATATATATGAATCATAGAGAAAGAGGTGGGAACAGCAAAATCAAATTGTTGACATTAACGATTCCATTATCTCCTCCTTGCAAAACCAAAAATCAGGATCAAATAATGTTGTTGGTTGTGTTTTTCGGTACCTTGTAGGTTATTTAATGCCAAATCCAATTCATAGATATATAAGAGTCTACGACAATTTTAAATTCCTACACAAAATATTCTGGATTTTTATTGAAGGTATACCCTTGCCCTTCCAGCTTGAGCTGCAGAATACACTGATTGCATATCTGCAGAGGTGTAAGACCCAACGCCAACGAGCGGCCTGGATATCACACTAAACAATCTGACGGTAAGGTTCCAGTAATGAGGAACTTTGGAGAATGTGTAATAACCCTTTATTGCCATCACTCCCAAGTACACTCTGGCCCGGAGTGGCAGCACCTGAGAAGGTCCTAACTTATGCTAACCAGGATTGTTTAAAATAAAAGTGTTTTTCGATTCCATTCACAGAGGAAAGATGGAACAAATCCTACTAGCGTACGGCATACCTAAAGAAACCATAACAGCCATAATGATTCTCTATAGAAACACCAAAGTAAAAGTACGATCACTAGATGGAGACAGAATACTTCGACATTGTAGCAGGAGTACTACAAGGGGAAACGCTAGCTCCGTACCTCTTTATCATTTGTCTAGACTACGTACTCAGAACATCGATTGACATAATCAGAGAGAATGGCTTCGAGCTGACGAAGAAAAGAAGCAGAAGGTACCCCGAAAAAACAATTACCGACGCCGACTACGCCGATGACATAGCGATACTGGTAAATACACCCGACCAAGCCGAAACACTACTGCATAGTTTGGAACGAGCAGCCGCAGGTATAGGCCTCTATGTTTATGCACACAAAACGGAATATATGTACTATAATCAAACGGGGGACATCTCCACTCTAGACGGAACCCCTCTTAAACTAGTAGACAAATTCACTTACCTAGGAAGCCGCGTCGCATCAACCGAAAAGGACATCGACACGAGGTTAACGAAAGCATTGACAACTATCAATAGGCTATCGATTATATGGAAATCACACCTAACCGATGAAATGAAACGCAGTTTCTTCCAGGCAGCGGTCACATCAATACTGCTATATAGGTGCACTACATGGGCTCTAACAAAACGGCTGGAGAAGAAGCTAGACAGCAATTACACAAGAATGCTGCTAGCAATCATGAACAAGTCCTGGCGGCAACACCCCACAAGACACCAACTGTACAGCCACCTGCCTCCTATCACGAAAACTATTCAAGTTAGACGAACCAGACATGCAGGACACTGCTGGAGAAGCAGGGACGAACTCATGAGAGATGTACTCCAATGGACCCCCACACATGGTCCAGCAAAAGCAGGACGATCAGCACGAACATACATTCAGCAGTTATGTGAGGATACGGGATGTTGTCCTGAAGACCTGCCTAGGGCGATGAACGATAGGGAGGAGTGGCGAGAGAGGGTCAAGGATATCTGCGCTACCAGCGTGACATGATGATGATGATGATGATTGTCGGCTAAACTGAATTGTTTAAAAAAGAATTGTTTTTGACTTTGAAACTGAATTGTTTGAAATAGGTCTATTTTGACATTTAAGTGTATGTAAAAAAATATACTTATACTAAACTGAACAGTTTTAAACTTTTGTTTGAATGATTTAATCTGGCTTTGAATGACCCGAAAAGGGTTGATATACCGTAAAACAAAACAACCAATAAACCAACCAAAACTTTTACCCATTTATATATTCCCATATATATTCATATATTTTATGAATAGATTATATATTTTGAATATGAAAACATATACAAAGTGAAAACACCCATTGTTTAATGCTAAACAAGCTGAGACAGAAATGCATCACAAGAATGTCTGAATCCTATTAAGTTACTTGCCTTCCGAATTTGTGCCACAGCTTAGAGAAGTTGAATATACAATTAAACGCAGACATGATGTGTATTTAAAAAAGTACAGAGACTGATATCGTATTCAGGAGAACATGAATGAATACTAAATGAAACACTATAGACCTCAGTGCCATTAAACCAACTTATTCCACTGAAGTTTATACTGCAATAAATACTTCACCTTCCCCAGAAATACAAGATAAGAGCTCCATCATCTGCTGGTTTGGTGTCATATCCAGGACACATGTTGGGAAGATGCGGTTCTTACTCTTTAAAAATATACTGTTTGTCTATTCTACATCTTTGGTGACTGGACAATCATTATTATGATTTAAAATTTGTGAATGTTTGTTTGTGATATTATAATATCACATTTTGGATGGTTCGTTTATCAATCCTGTCTGTGCCCACGTTGTGTTTGAAACATCCATAGACAAGGAATAACACACAATCCACCCGGAAATTCTTCTGAGAGTCGGGGAGATTCGTTGCTATAAAGTTGCCTAGGGGTTGGCAACTCAAAAACAAGAACTCTCCATCAACAATCAACAATCATTTATTGTTCGATGTTCAGACAACATACAGTAGCATGAGAGAGAGAGACAGACAGACGAAGACAGAGAGACAGAGTCAGAGAGACAGAGAGATAAAAAGAGAGAATTTGTAAGGGTCTATGGACAGACACAAAAAAGATACGCCTCCCCCAACCCCCTGCCCGACAGCACTGCCAGAATGCAAACTTCTAACTGACAATTGACCGACTGGCTAACCCCACTTTTTCAAAATTCGCTAATTTTTATATATTTAAAATCAGGATATCGGTGGGGGTGATGTCATTTTGCTTAATTATTGTGTCATCTCTCACGTGTCCAAAATCCACTGTTTTTATTTTTCGAATCAAACCTGTCACCGACAAGATATGAATCACTTTGTTTACATTTTGGCCTTCATGTGTTTAACGTTTTATACTCGCTTAAACTTTCCATTTTGACTTAAATCTCCGCTGAAAGACTTCAGCCAATCCAACAGCCAACTGAAAAACTCGGGGCCCAAACAAACCAAGCAATAAAATAATAAACCATCACGGCATCTATGCCACATCTATATTCTTCATTAACCGTATAAGAATGGATCAATTTAATGATTTAAAAAAATCAATCAGGCTGCTTTACTGATTATTAACGGATTCAGATATTGGTGGTCTAACCGTTATTGATATAGAAAATAAACTTTGCAAAGCGGGTTCAAATCTTGAACAAGGCTGTTTATATTTCTAATAGTGGTAATACCTTTTGGAGAGGTATGAGTCCAACAATTCTCTCTGAAGTCAGGGGTATATAGTAGAGAAAAGAGTATTCTTTAACGTTCGTATAACGAAACGGCGACGAGATGGAAAACTTTGGTTTGGTTTGGTTTAGTTTTATGACACATCAACCGTCGTAGGTTAATGATGACCTAATCCTTACGCATTCATATAAACAGTTCTATTTCAAACAATTAATTTTAGTATAAGCATAGTTTTTGCCTACATAGTGTTAACTGTCAAAGGAATTCTATTTCAAACGATTCAGCTTAGCATAAACACTTAGGTTCAATGTCAAAATCAGTTCTATTTCAAACAATTAATTCCGCCATGAATAGAGTTTCAATGTCAGAAAACAGATCTATTTCAAACAATTAAGTTTAATATGAAAAAACAGTTTCATTTCAAACAATTCAATTTAGCATAAGTACACATTTTGAGGTGCTCGTGGTGTAATGGTTATCGTCGCTGGAAATGGACACGGTAACACGAGTTCAAATCCTGGACGAGACTGATTGCATTTCACATAGCACTAATACCCTTAGGAAAGGTATGAATCCCATTATTCTCCCTCCAGTTATGGGGAAATAGTACGGCAGACTAGGTTCTCAAGCCTTGGTGAGGCAACTAGTTTAGGAGAAAGAAAACTCTGAATTCAAACCTATTAAACTCCGCCTAAAAAATTGACCTTGTGTCATATCCTGCTCGAGCGGAGGGTTGGTAAATATGATAAGTACACATTTTCAATGTCAAAAATATTTCTATTGCAAACAATTCAGTTTAGCTTAAGGTACTCAGTTTTTATGTCAAAAACAGCTATATTTCAAGCAATCCAGTTTAGCATAAATACATAGTTTAGTTTTACTTGACCCATTGATAGGACCTTATTAGGTGTTACCACTCCGAGACAGAGAGGACTTAACGCGATAGCAATGGAGGGGTACACCACATTCCCCAGATCTCCAAGGCTGGTGGTGCCTTACCCCTCAGTAGAGAGGTAGTCAGTGTATTCTACAGCCCCAGCCGACTGGGCAAGAAAAACTTCGATTTCAAATCAGTTATAGACCGAGAGGAGATGGACTCTGCCAGGTCATTCCCGCCAGACACTTGCTACATTAGAAATATCCCTGTGGGTCAGAAAGAAACAAACTGACCATTAAAAATGTTGTTAAAAATATATTAGGATGTCATTTTGTTTGGTAAATCTTATTTAAGTTTTAGCTATTCCAATGGTGGGCGGCAGTTGATAATCAAGTTTTTCTCATGCAAAATGGCCTAGTTGGCTGGGCAGTAGAATACACCGACAGCAACTCTGCAAAGACTCCTTCAACGAGTATCCTGGACATACAAGGCGCAAGTTTCCAGACTTTTTTTCGTATGGGCACTTTCATTGATAGTACATGCATGAAACTCTAGTCCCCTTCGAAGTAATCTCCTCCGGCTGCAATGCACTTGTTGTACCGTTCCAACAACTTCTGGAAGGCCCCATGGAAGTCCTCTTGTGTGAGCGTGTCAATGACCTTCGTCACGGCCTGTTTTACCTCCTCAATTATCTCATAACGACAGTCTCTGAGCTTAGGGAATAAGCATAAGTCATAGGGAGCAAGGTCTGGACTATAGGGAGGCTGAAGAACTGTCTTGAAGACTTGCCGGATGTGATGGAAGATAGAATGGCTTGGTGAGAAAGGGTCAGGCATATCCATGCTGATGGCGCCACCTGATGATGATGATGATGATGATGATGATGATGAAATCGACTAATTCTCTTAATTACTGTGCAAATAACATCCATAAAAAATACGACAAAAGATTGGCTACATTAACAAAAGGATGAAAAGAACTGTAAAATTACCTTGAATCGCATCTACATGTGATCATGTAAAAACGAAAACTTATATATATATTCTGTTTGAAACTGATTCGAATGTTATTGCGATTAATCTCTGGAGATTTACAGACTGATAATTTATTTCGTGACACATATAAACGGCTTGGGTCAGACGATAAAAAATCGTTCTGCTCATAGAAATATAGCGTTGAGGTTCGGTGATGATATGAAATAAACAATTTATGAAACAATTGGAAACAAATAATATAAAAACATAACTTAGTTTAACTCTTTGAATTATATGATATCTCAGCATCTTACTCACAATGTAACCTGAAATCATTGCATATACGTTCCGCATCACTCTCTCTCTCTCTCTCTCTCTATATATATATATATATATATATATATATATATATTCACCTACCTACGAAGCAGTATCTCATCAACCGAAAAAGACATGGACATGAAGCTAACGAAGGCATGGACAGCCATCGATAGGCTATCGATCATATGGAAATCAGACCTGACCGATAAAATGAAACGCAGTTTCTTCCTGGCAGTGGTCGTATCGATACTGCTGTATGGATGCACTAACTGGACGCAAACTAAACGGCTGGAGAAGAAGCTAGACAGCAATTACACAAGAATGCTGCGAGAAATATTGAACAAGTCCAGGCGGCAACACCCCACAAGACATCAATTATACGGCCACCAAGTATAGAAAATTATAAAATATTTCTATTTTATCAATATGTATATATATATATAGATAGATAGATAGATAGGTGTGTGTGTGTGTGTGTGTGTGTGTGTGTATGTGTGAAAACTTTGTAAACGTTGGTGACATTATTTTTAAACGAAGCAGAATTCATTAGACCTTGCTTCCTGTGACTTATGCTTATTCCCTAAGCTCTGAAATTATAGCAATCAAACACTTTTAAATTTCATCAACGTTATTCATTCGTTAACTCATCGTTTAATGATTTCAACTTTTGTTATCTTAAACTAAAAATTCAATTTAACATCAGTTATTTGTTTGCTCACTTTTAAATATTTTCAAACGTAATAAATAATTAAATAGTTTTAATTGACCATAGAGGTGTGTGGATCTTAGAGTAATGGGAAGGAAGGGGTACTTCACATTCTCCAAAGCTCCAGGAGTGCAGCCTCACCACCACATGTAGTTTAGTGTCCTCTCCATGGCACTCCTGACTCCTCCGCAGAGATGTAGCCGACGTATTCTACGGCCACAACTGATTAGGTAAAGAGAGAGGAAGAAGAGAGAAAGAGAGAGAGAGAGAGAGAGAAGGAGGGAGGGAGGGAGAAAGAGAGGGAGGGGAGTGAGAGAGATGAGGAGACAGGTGTATGCATAAATATATCATTGGTTACTTTACGTGTTAAAAACATTTTTTTTTTATATTAAATGTCCATTTTTGCCTTCAGACTCCTTCATTATTTGAAATATTCATGATTAGTCTCTCTCAAATAAAACGAATACGATTCAACTAAACGTTTTCGGCCCTCTTTGAACATCAGTTTTCGGCAATGAACTTCATAAATTCTTTTTTGATACAACTAGACAGCAAGTGGTTAAGAAAGAATTGAAAGCCTAACCTAGTATATCTGAAGAAGGAAAAAGGAAAGGAATTCTCTTAACCGTTTAAAAAAGAAAAAAAAATCTATTTCGACTAAAAATTCAGGTTTAGAAATATTTTTATCAAATATGAATGACTAGGTTTTTTTAATGCACTTTTCCTTGGTTACTTTGATTTGAAATTGAGTAAGAGGTCGCAAGCACGGATTAAAACGGTAAAAAATATCAAGATTATTCATTCTTATCTTTTTTTGATATTATATTTTGAGGAACGAAAATAGTCGACGTACATGTAATATAAAAGGATTAAAATTCTATAATGCAGTTTCTGTAGAGCCATCATACATATTGTGCGACAATGCCTGACAGCAAGAACACACACTCACACACACATGGACATACGCACACCCATGCTTATATATATATATATATATATATATATATATATCAAAGAGTGCTCATTGTTCACGTCAGTAATCTATTTCTGGTATACATACATACATATATATATATATATATATATATATATATATATATATATATATATATATATATATATTTCCGTCTATTACAGTTTGTTCATATTTATCTATCTATCTATCTATCTACTGGTAAATATTAACTATGTCAAACTTTGGCAAATGGCTTACTCGGGAGATTTGCTTATTTTCGTGACCGTTTGATCTCTGACCGGACACGCTTTTTGGATGATCTAATAACAACTTTGAAATGGTGAAACTTGGACCCTCATAGTTTTCTTCTACTCCGACTATTATGGATTTTCCCGCTCCACATTCTCTTCGTGATCATCTTAAGAAGAATATAAGCAAAAAACAATAGAAAGATAATGCATGTGCATGCATATCGGAAACTAAGAGACCATTTCGACAGAATATCTAAATTTTAAGCTGTAATCGATAAAATCTATATTTTTCGAAACGCTAACGTATATGCCCACACAAACACTCACTCTCACACAAACATACACACACACACACACAAACACACACACACACACACACACACACACACACACACACATATATATATATATATATATATAAAAGTATTTTCTTAAAATTTTCCACGTGGGAACCCGTTACATAAGATATTTAATAAGAATTGTGTTAAATTAAGTTATAGTAGCATTCCCAACATCAATGGCATAATAAATAAGAGTAATATAGCTAAACTAAGTAAAGAGAAAAATAAGGTGATTGCTAAATGTAATTGTAGGGATAAGGTTAGATGCCCGCTTGAAGGCAAATGTAAACAAGAATGTGTGGTGTATAAAGTGGAAGTATATAGTGATCCGGGTAATGATAGAAATAAAAAGGTATATTTTGGGTCAACACAAGGGGAATTTAAGACTAGGTACTATAACCATAAAACGAGTTTCTCCCACGAGAAGTATAGGCATAGTACCACGTTATCTAGTTATGTGTGGGAGGTCAAGGATAAAAAAGGAATAGATTCGATACTGAAATGGGAAGTAATAAAAAGAATGTCGTAAATATAGGGCTGGTGATAAGGATTGTTTGCTTTGCATGGAGGAAAAATTAGCAATAGCGTCTTGTAAAAGTAGAAATATGTTAAAATCAAAGGTCGGTGTTGAATAGTTGTAGACAAAAAAGGGCGTGGTTGCTCTATAATTAGGGATAGGTATCGGAGTATTTATAACTGAGGTGTTTTTTTTGGGGGGGCGGTGCTTTTTTTTCATAAAAGTCAGGTTTTTTTGTTCATTTTATTTGTTTCTTTTGTTATGTAAATTTTAAGCTTGGTGGGTTTTTGGTGAATATAAAAAACGGCATTTTCTCCTTTAGCATTGGTCGGTTTTAGACTTCCTGATGATCGGTTAAGCTGAAACTTTAGTAGGAGATTTCCGACTCGCGATTTAAGGTAATTTTTTAATCCTATGTTGTTGGTGTTTTTTTTTCATTTAAGCATAACGCATGATGATTTTTCTATAGTTTAAATTTAGTCCTATGTCTACATCTAGCTATTAATTCACGTCTCTTATTTAACAATTTTTCAGGGTCTGGATATATCATTATTTGTATTTTTTTCCTCAGGGTCATTATATCGATAAAATCAGTTCTGGGAGGCGATATATTCACCTTATTTATTGAATGACACTCAGACGTGAGTTTATTTTACAGCTACGCAGAATCACCTACTCAGATTTCTTGTCAAACTTCAACGTTCTTCCTCATCTTAATTATTCGAAAATGTAAAAATATTTAAAAGTTAGCAAATATTTTTTTTTAACAAATAGCTAAACATAGTCGTTTAATGTAATGAAACTCGGGGTCATAATTCATTCTAGACGCGTTTTCTTTTTCATGTTCTTTTATGATATTATACTGCGACCTTGACTTAAACTTCGTTGGTAACGGCATAAACACACAATGTTTTCTGTGGTTATTCTTGTGTACTTTAGACCATCTTATGTAATATAATCATTAGCAAAGCTCGATCGGCAGACTATTGTTAGGGAATTGAATTCTCTCCGGGTGCCACAGTCATCCGTCTTTGTCATACTGCTAATTAAATCTTTGTAATTAACAATGGACACCTCAAATTGTGTGATGGTAATCAAGCGAAAATGGCGAAAGATTGATAAAGAATTTTTGAGATTCTTACAGGCCACCCCATTTATCTGGCCTTGTGCCACATCTCATGTAAGCTTTATAAAAGACGATTTGTTTGTACTGAATGATATTAAAATGCGATTGTGACGCAAACAATAATGATAAGGCTTTCAAATTTCGAAATCAAATGAATTACTTTAAAAAAATAAGTAGATCAAGACTTCACCCCCCCAAACCCGACCACCCCCAAAACGTATTTTTTTAATTCTAGTGGAGACAGGTTGGTAAATAGAGGCAAACAATTGTCATGAAAACGACTAGTGTGCTTTCAATGTAAAACAATCAAATTGACTGTAAGAAGAAGTTCCCATAATTAAGACATCGGCAGAATAAATTAAGATGATCCGAATAAAATCTTTTTGGTTTATAACTTAAGGTAGAAGATATCCAATTCACGGGAATGGACCATCAATATAATACTCAGGGAAGTCAAAAATTTGCAATATTTTCATGACAAAGGGTACTATTCCGAAGCTTCGAATGTTTTACTGAGTAAGTAAACAATATGATGCTATGCTCGCTTGATTTGCCTCTATAGATTGGAACGCTGCCTTAAACATCACGTTTTTAGCCTAGATGTAAACTCACCTGATTGTCGAGATGCTTGCAACCCAAGCGAAATGTTTTCCACCAACTTTGTACTTTACCTGAACCTTATGCTCAGCATATATTTTGGTCCACTTAAAACTCAAAAAGTTTTAGTGGGTGTCCTCGTGGTGTGCTGGTTAAATCGATGGACTGAGGAATTGTAGCAGTAATTTACTAAGCTTTTTGTTTAGATGTGGCACAAGGCCATATGAATGGGGCATCGTAGTAAGCGAGTTCGTATTCCAGTCACGCAATTACGTTCACTTAAGGGCAAATACACTTGGGAAAGGTATACACCTCCTTATCCTCCAAGCTATGGGTTAAATAGTACCACAACTGTTCTTCTAGGATAATAGCTTTGGGATTAAATAACCTACAAAGGTTGATGTGCCTTTAAACGAAGAAACCAAACTAATAAAAAACTATTAGCTTACGTTGCATATTCTTTTGGGTGGGTTTCAAATCACACACGAAGTGAAGCAATGTACAAAGAGTCAGCCAACCAACAACCACGAAAGATGTCTCTGTTGTGTAATGGCTAGCAAGGTAGACTACACAAGCCAACACGAGTGAGTTCAAATCTCACTGAGTTCCCCATTCATACAGCCTTGTGCCACAACTAAGCGAAAAGCTTAGTAAATTACGGCTACTACGAAGGATGGCTTTAGCATGACGGTTGATATGCCATTAATCAAAGAAATAAAAACCAATTACCATATTACTAACAAGTACAATGTATACTTTGCATGGTTTGGATTGCTTAAGTCATGTAATGTAATTGTCACAAACTAGAAACTAAGTAAAACATTGCAAAACTCACCCTCGTTCAACAGACCCAACAAAAAATACGCGCACGATGACAAATTTCGAATTCGAGTACTTCGATTTCGCAGTCCAGCACGTTAGCTACTGCCCCAACGAGACACACCCAATCAGGTAGTATCTCATCAAGTTAAAAATCAAACCTACCGATTTTTTACGCATTGTATTAAAATTTACAGGACATTTACGGTAATTCTATCTTGAAAATTTAAATATTCTAATAATCGTTCCGAAATTAATTAAAAAAACTGTTTGACATTTTTACTGAGTACTTTGATATTTAAAGTTAGTGCAAGCAAATTACTTATGGTAAAGGGAATTGCTTGAAATAGAACTGTAAAACATTTATCTGTGTGTAAACAAATAAGCTGATGATTAATTGAATTGTAGGTGATACGTTGTAATACTTGGAACTATTTAACTTTATTGACATGCTAAACAGGATTGCTTGAAATAGAAATGTTTTTACATTTAGATGTGCGTAAATAAATGAGTGGTGTTCAACTGAATTTTTAGTGATACATAGCAATACGTTGACTTACTTGACATGCTAAACTGATTTATTAGAAATAGAAATGTTTGGAAATAAGATTATTTAAAAGAGCATTTGTAGAGATCCAGAAAAAACATTCTTTGTATTTTTTCTATACTGTGACCCTCATCATAAGTGTCAACATTAAAAAGAAGCTCATATTCTGACAAAACATTCACTGTTATATGCATGGCTAATTGCTTGATTTACTAAATGAAGAAAAGAATAATGTTTTATCAGCTTATCAATGACTAAATCATTATATATAACAACGTTTGCAGTCGTATCATATGGATATAAGAGAAAACCTCTATTAATCCCCCGAAATTACTGTTTATTTAAGGTGTTTGTTCCGCATTATCTCTTACAGATATTAAGTCTTTACAACAATTGTGTTTACTTTTCTTAAAAACTACACTGTGGAACGATAAAATTGTCGTCCTAGCTAACAACACAACAGCTTTTTTTCAAAATTTTATTGAAAAAAATGAATTCAGGTAACTTGATTATGTAGTAGAGCTGACATCTATTCAATATAGCCGCCTTTAGCCTCAATCACCGCCTCGATACGGATCCGGTGGATGGCGGATGGCAGCGATCAGGCTGGCTTTGGTGTTGTGGGAGGTCATGTTGGTGATGTTCTCGACGTATGACCAAGCGAAGTAGTCAAGCGGGTTCAGGTCGGGGGAGGAGGGGGCCAGTGAGAGAAGGGTATAAAGTCGTAGCACTCCTTCTGAAGCCAACCTGGTTCTCTTTGGACTTGTGGGCCGGCGTCGAGTCCTGCTGCCACACCCAGGGTCTGCCACCGGCCACCTGATTGTACCAGGGGACCACCACACTCTTCAGCACATCCAGGTACACTTTGGCGTTGACTTTCAAGCCGACTTCGAAGATGGGAGGTGGCATGATGTGGTCCTCACTTGAAACCACACCATAGACCATAACCGTAGCCGGAAACTTTGTTTTCATCACCCTGGACACGTCCCTGTTATTAATGGCAATTCAGATTTGCATTTTGAGGGTGCTGGCAATGGTCCTGTTGTCATAACTTGGATCGGTAGAGAGCATGAGTTGTACAGCGGCACATCTCCGATCTCGCTCGTTGAACATTGTGTCACTTTCAGACATGATAGAAGGCTCGTATCGCTCTTGGGATTTGTACACATCTGGCCAATGGTCTACAACAAAAAAAGAAAACTGGTTTTCATTAAACGGAAATTGAATCATGTCGTCTTTTCAAGGGCGACAATTTTATCGTTCCACCCTGTACATAACAGCAATAAACTTCCAAGTATAGTATTACAGGAATAATAATAATTAATATCATCTTCATGAACATCAATTCTTAATTTTATCTAACTTTTGCTCCTTTGTTACTTCATTCCAGTTTGGTTCTTGTAAAATTTTTAAATCAAGTTTTTATGCATTTCTAATTAAATGGTAAGCTCAATTTTAAAACTGATAGCATTCTAATTTTTTCACACTAAAAAACTTGTTGTATGGAGATACTGATCCCTACTAAGTTGCACCCCTGACCAAACCTGGCCTCAATGTGATAGGTTTGAAATTGCCAGGTAATATGTATTTTATTTTTGATTCTTCTATGCAATACTTGGTCATTTAGATATGCATAGGTTTTATGATGCAAAGGAGTGAAGGTTTCCTTTGTTAATTTGCCATTTCTTCCAGAAATACTATTCTAAGATTCTAACCAGTCAGAATACAGAGAGAAATCTAAAATTTTCTTCATTCACTCTTAGTGGATTAAAGTATTTTTTCTAAGCCGACCACCTTTATATGGCATTTTTACATTCATTATTGTCCACCAAATATAAAATATGTTTATATATTCTTCAACTTCTGCAAAATTAGGCAAACATTTTTGTTTTCCTAAGGTCAATAATTAAACATTTGCTCAATTAAATTAACATTTTGACATTCAAGAATACTAGGATAAAGTGTCTTTGAGGTCAATTTATAACAATATTTCCAAATTGAATGAGATTCCAGGGCATGACATTTTTTTTAGGTACAAAATAGAGAACTTTGGGTACTAGCTAATTCATCATTTCTATTATGACAAATTTATTTGCGTCTTTTAGACAAATGCAATTATTTTTAATGCATTTTAATATATGGACTGAGTCGATGAGGAAGAAGATGGGACGATATTTTATAACTGTGTGTGGATATTCAACGGAAAATTTGGAGTAATATATTTGGCTTATCTGAAAGATATAGCTTTTTTTATTATCTGTTATGATTGATAATATTTGAAAGTCTCTCTCCCCTAAACCAATTATTATACGTTTAACTATATCAAATAAATTCTCAGCTTTAAGACATTTAGTCGGCATAGCATGCATAACATCCTTATATTGTGGGAATATACTGCAAAGCATAAAAGCAAAGGCACTTGTTGCAGCTTAATTGCTGTTGTCAAATAAGCTAACAATATACACCTTTATCATCAATAAAAGGTTTTCGGTGAATTTCATCAAGTAAATATCGGTCATATGGAAATCAGACCTGGCCGATAAAAGGAAACGCAGTTTCTTCCAAGCAGTGGTCGTGTCTTGTATGGATGCACCACCTGGACGCAAACAAGACGGCTCGAAAAGAAGCTAGACGGCAACTACACAAGGATGTTGCGAGCAATATTAAACAAATCCTGGCGGCAACACCCCACAAAGCACCAACTATACGGCCATCTGCCTTCCATCACGAAAATTATCCAAGTTAGACGAATCAGGTACGCAGAACACTGCTGGAGGAGCAGAGACGAGCTCATAAGTGAAGTGCTCCTATGGACCCGCACTTATGGCCGAGCAAAAGCAGGACGACCAGCTCGAAAATACATAAAGCAGCTATGTGAAGATACGGGATGTAGTCCAGAAGACCTGCCGGAGGCGATGAACGATAGTGAAAAGTGGCAAGAGAGGGACAGGGATATCCGTGCGGGCGAAACGACATGATGATGATGAAAGATACTGTGGTGTCCCGCTGCACTAGAAACTTGAATTTATTTTTGATATAAAATAGAAAATTGTTATGTTGCTTAATCAAAGAATTGACTCATGTTGATAGAGTTATTTTTTTAATGGTTGAATAGCAAGTAAAAATTATATTTTTTCTGTCTCTTAAAAATACGTGGTGTAATGCATTTAAATCCGATGTGAGATACAGTTGGCACGCGGTAAATTTACCAGAGGATTGATTCAGGGAAAAGAGGACTTGGAAATCAGAAGAAGAGTTGGGACAATCCTAAATACAATCTTATTGATTTCAGTAAGAATACTGAAAAGTGTCTTGGTAACTTTAGGACACTTACTGTCACTAAAAAACTAGTAGAAAGTTAATGCTGGTGTGAAAAAATCTCAAATTAGTAAAATAATAACAATAATAATAATAATAATGATAATAATAAACTACTATGGGACTTTAACATACAAACGGATCACCTAATCCCGGCCAGAAGACCAGACCTCATAATAATCAACAAAAGAAAGAGAATCTGCAAAATTGTTGACTTTGCTGTCCCGGCGGACCACAGAATAAATCTGAAGGAAAGTGAAAAGAAGGATAAGTACCTCGACCTTGCTAGAGAATTGAAAAAACTGTGGAACATGAAAGTAACGATTGTGCCAATTGTAATTGGTGCGTTAGGCACAGTACCTAAAGGATTGTTAAAGGGTCTGGAGGACTTGGAGGTTAGCGGACGGGTGGAGACTATCCAAACGACAGCATTGCTGAAGACGGCCAGAATACTGAGACGTGTCCTGGAGACTTGAGGAGACTTGTTGTCACTCAAACTCCAGTGAAAAATCATCAGCTAATACTGGTGTGAAAAACTCTAGGAGTAAATAATAATAATAATAATAATAATAATAATAATAATAATAATAATAATAATAATAATAATAATGCATCAGGCATTACACCCCAGAGACGACGTTGACAGATTATTTGTTGCAAGAAAAGAGGTAGGAAGAGGACTTGCCAGCATTGAAGACAGCGTTGACGCATCGATACAACGACTAGAAGACAATATACAAAAACAAAATGGAGTACTCATTACAGCCATCAGAAATGACAATGATAATACGATGGGTAACAGAATGACAATAACTAGGAAACTAAAATGGGAAGGAAAGCAAATCTATGGACGTTTTAAACGAAGAATAAACAACATCTCACATGACAAAATCTAGACATGGCCAAGAAAAGGAAACTTTAAGAGAGAAACAGAATCTCTCCAAATAGCAACACAAAACAACGCCATAAGAACCAATCATATCAAAGCCAGAATAGATAAGACGCAACCAAATAGCAAATGTAGACTATGCGGTGACAGAGATGAAACCATCAATCATATAATTAGCGAATGCAGCTAATTAGCGTAGAAGGAATATAAGACAAGACACGATTGGGTCGGCAAGGTGGTCCACTGGGAAATGTGCAAGAAATTTAAATTTGACCATACAAACAAATGGTATACGGAAAACCCAGCACCTGTCTTGGAAAATAACACACATAAACTCCCATGAGACTTTGTCATACACAAGGATCACCTATTCTCGGTCAGAATACCAGACCTAATAATTATCAACAAATAAAAAGAACTTGCAAAAATTTTCAACTTTGCTGTCCCGGCTGACTACAGAATAAAACTGAAAGAATGTGAAAAGAAGGATAAGTACCTGGACCTAGCTAGGGAATTGAAAAAACTATGGAACAAGCAGGTAACAATTATACCAAGTGTAAGTGGTGCGTTTGGAACAGTAACTACAGGATTACTGAAGGGACTGGAGGACATAGAGGTTGGCGGACGGGTGGAGACCACCCAAACAACTTCATTATAGACAACGTCCAGAATACTGAGAAGAGTCCCGGAGACTTGAGGAAACTTGCTGTCACTCAAACTCCAGTGAAAAACCATCAGCTAACGCTAATGTGAAAAACTCTAATGAGTAAATAATAATAATAATAATAATAATAATAATAATAATAATAATAGTAATACCATGGGAAGAAAGATCATATGCACAACTCAGTGTGTCCTGGGGCATGAGATGCACAAACTCCTTTGGGACTTTGAGATACAAATGGATCACCAAATCACAGCCAGACAACCAGATATGGTTATAATCAACAACAACAACAGCAGCAACAACAACAAAAGAACTAGCTGAATTGTGGACTTTACTGTCTCGTTGTTGACCACAGATTAAAACTGAAAGAATGTGAAAAGAGAGATAAGTACTAGTTCCTTGATAAGGAATTAAAAAAAAAAGTGAAACCTGAATGTAACAGTGATACCAATTATAATTGGTACTCTTGGTATAATCAGGATTGATACATCACTGGACGACTTGGGAATAAGAGGACGAGAGAAGACCAGCCAAACTACGGATTTACCAGAATACTAAGGAGAGTCCTTGAGACTTATGGAGAATCGCTGTCACTTAAACACCTGTGAGAAAACATCAGCTAACACTGCTGTAAATAACTCAAAAAGGAGTAAACAATAATAACTATAATAACAATACGCTGAATAATTACAAGAGTAAGCTTTAGGTGGGAAATGAAACGGTTAATTGCATTACTAGTGAATGCACAACTGGGTGCGAAAGCTGATCCACCGATGAACACGAGATTAAAAAATGTAAAGATGGCAACTTTAGCCGAGGGTGACCCGACGGCTAAATTTTCAATAGCTACTACACCGATGTGTAGAGGAGGGCACTACTCCATTCCTTTGATTGATCCACTTTACCCTTGATCCTTATCTAATAATGATGAGTATTAAGCAAGACGACATCAACTAGCATTTTTGAATCTTTGGTATGACTCGACCTGAACCCCACTTTTCCGGACTATTGGCAAACACTCTACTCATTAGGTCAATGGCCCGGTAAGAGGATTAAAAGTTGACCATAATTACAAATGATACGCGCACAAACCAGATTTAGACATAGAAAACGAGGCGCCTGAAATTAGCTGGGACATTTAGATGCAAATAGTTCACTCAGTCTCGTTTAGAAGACAAGATGTAGTTTTAATTAAAAAAAAGAAATTGGAATTCAGAATATTTTGCCGTCCTAGCATATCAGAGAGTGAAAGTAACAGAGAGCCATCAGAAAAAAACAAAACAAAAAAAAAAACAAAAAAAAAAAACAAGACAAATACTTGGACCTTGTCAGAGAACTTAAAAAGCTGTGGATCATAAGGCTGAATGTGAGAGAAATTGTAGTTGGAGCTCGTAGAACGGTTCCCACCGGACTGAAAAAAAAAAATTGAAAGTCATAGGAAGAATTTAGAATATATAAACCACTGCATCGTAAGGACCCACGAGACTACTTATAAGTGTCCTAGAGACCTGAAGAGACTTTATATCCCTTTGACTCTCGTGAAAGACCAACAGCTGATGCTAGTGTAAAAAGAAAAAAAAAAAAAAAACTCGCAATGAATGATATAAGAAATTGAGATTTCTTTAAAATTCACCCTCTTTACACGTAAAATGTATTGCTAAGATGTAAAATATTTTAAAATACACCTATTTGATTATGTTTGTTAAAAAATAAACATTTTTAAGTAATTACTTTCTTTGTTTTCTTTTGCAGGTAAGGGACAGTACTTTCATTTCCCTCTTTATTGTGGCAAATAACCAAATGTGTACAAATGATTGCTGATCATCAGACTTTAAAAAATTGTAAGTTTCCGATTCTAAATAGGTGAGTATCATTTACTTATAATTACTATTTCGAGATGCCCGTGGTGTGATGGTTATCGTCGTTGGAAATGGGTGTAGCGACACGAGTTTAAATCCTGGACGAGACTAATTGTATTTCTCTTAGCAATAATACTCTTGGGGAAAGATATGAATCCAATTAATCTCCTTCCAGCTATGGGTAAATAGTAGGGCAGACTATGTTTCTCGCCCTTGTTGAGACATCTAGTCTAGGAGAAGGAAAACTCTGAATTCAAACCTGTTAAACTTCGCTTAAAATTGACCTTGTGTCATATCCTGTCCGATCGGAAGGGCTGGTAAATTTCGATAATTACTATTTCGAAAGAAAGCACAAAAAGTGTAATGAAAAAAAAAATTCCTACTTAAAATATCTTTTTCATCACCTGATACCACAACCCAGTACATTATCTAAAACACACACACACACACACACACACACACATATATATATATATATATATATATATATATATATATATATATATATATATATGCATGTGGGTTAAGCAGTGTGTATATATGCATATATGCATTGGCCTCCATGTCAATGCAAACAAAACCGAATATATGTGTTACAACCAAACGGGCAACATTGCCACACTAGACGGAGCCTCTCTGAAACTAGTCGACAAATTCACCTACCTAGGAAGCAGCGTCTCATCAACCGAGAAAGACATCGACACACGACTGACGAAGGCATGGACAGCTATCGATAGGCTCTCGATCATATGGAAGTCGGACCTAACTGATAAAATGAAACGCAGTTTCTTCCAGGCAGCGGTTGTGTCGATACTGCTGTATGGATGCACCACATGGACGCTAACGAAGCGGCTGGAAAGGAGGCTGAACGGAAATTATACAAGAATGCTGAGAGCAGTATTAAACAAGTCCTGGCGACAACATCCCACGAGACTCCAACTATACGGACACTTGCCCCCCATCACAAAAACTATACAAGTTCGACGAACCAGACACGCAGGACACTGCTGGAGAAGCAAGGACGAGCTCATAAGCGATGTACTCCTGTGGACCCCCACACATGGATGTGCAAGAGTGGGACGACCAGCACGAACCTACATACAGCAGCTGTGTGAGGACACGGGATGTAACCCTGAAGACCTGCCGGAGGCGATGAATGATAGGGAGAAATGGCGAGAGACGGTCAGGGATATCCGTGCAGGCGGCGCGACATGATGATGATGATATATGCATATAGTTGGGCAGCAGTCTTCCATTTAAGCATGTTTGATTAAATAATAAATTAACATTTTGTCTATATAATCTTATTAAAATCCTTTCTAGGTTCCTGATGTCATGGTTTCAAGTTGGAATTGATGGTTGAATTTACCAAATTTGTCTCATGCACTTTCGGAACTTTTATAATCCATCATCAGGGGTTGTTGGAATGTGTAAAGAGGAATCTAAGCACACACACACACACACACACACACACACATATATATATATATATATATATATATATATATATATATATGTATATATATATAACCAAACAGTCAGGGATAATTTGAAAATTCCGCATAGGCTTAACCCCAATGTCATCAGAAGTAAATTTAGAAACTGAAAAAATTTTGATTTTCCGAATGTGAATCTTACCCACCTCCTTATTTTTGTTGCTTCTGTTAAAGCATATGGACCCCTTGAAAACATTTCTCTTTTTTATGATAACGTAAGTCCGAAATTACTAGGATAATTAGTTTGTTGTTTAGGTTTTAAGGCATATCAACCCTTGTAGGTTATTTAACGCTAAATCTATTCCTATACAAATAATCAGTTCTTTTTCAAACAATTCAGTTTACCATGAGTACACAGTATAATTGTCAAAAAAATTTTTCTATTTCAAACTATTCAGTTTTTTCAAACAGTTCTAATTCAAACAGTTCACTTTAGCATAAGTACAGTTTCAATGTAAAAAACAGTTTTATTACAAGTATTTCAGTTTTGCGTAAAGACGCAGTTTAAATGTCAAAACTGTTTAGTTTAGTATGAATAAGCAGTTTAAATGCCACAAAAGTAAGCTCTCGAAAATTCAGTCAAGTTCTATTTGATCCATAGACAGGACCCTATCAGGTGCTATCACTGCGATTCGGAGAGGACCTGGGGGTGATAGCAATGAAGAGGTAATCCACATTCCTCAAAGCTCCAGCAATACTGGAACCTCATAATCAAATTGTTTAGTGTCATAACTAGGACACTCGTATTGGGAGTCTTACCCATCTGTATTCTACAGCCCCAAGCTAGTGGGCAAGTAATTGTCTTTTAAATCCTTCTCGCTTGGTCAGCATGAAATTACATGAGAACAATGAAAATATAAGTGATACGAAAGAACGATTCCTATTTGTATAACCTCCCCATATATATATATATATATATATATATATATCAGCTCATTCACCAAGGAGTTAGAGTGTTCGCCAATGGTCCGGGAGACCCGGGTTCAATCCGAGGTCGCGTCATACCAAAGACTTTAAAAATGGTACTTGATACCGCCTTGCTTAACACTCAGCAATATCAGGTACATATCAAGGGTAAAGTGGAGAAATCCAGGGAAAGGAGTAGCGCCCTTCCCTAAAACTTGGTTTAGTAACTACTGAAAAGAGCCTTTTGGTCGCCCTCGACAACGGTCGCTAACTTTACTTATACACACACACACACACACACACACACATATATATATATATATATATATGTGTGTGTGAGTGTGTGTGTGTGTGTATGTGTGTGTGTGTGCAGTTGGTGAGAGAGAGGAAGAAAGATAATTTCCTGAATTATGCATTTGATAAAGAGACGCTAAAGACATTGAAGTTAGCTCGCATTTCGATTTCGACCAGATTTGATTGTCCCACAGTGAATGCTTAGATAATTAATCTTACAAGTGACATTCTCTTCGGGCTGGAATGCTTATGACAATATTTGAAAAGAAAGGCTTAAATATTTGACCAGCGCTTCTATTCAATAGTTTTATATCCATAATCATTTTTTAAAATATTCCTCACCGTCTAAGATGTTTGCTAAGTTTCTATTCTTTTCTGTCTTCAAATCTATTCATTCTTACATTTATTGCTTTATATTACATTTAATTACTCTCCCTGCTTTGCTAAACTCATAAATTTTAACGGCTTCTTTGTTGATGTAATTGATAAAGACGAAAATATCGCCGTGAGGGTTCATTTAGCAGTCTCTTATAGGAATCTGTAATTTTTCCATTTGAAGTTTTGATGCTAAATGTATTTTTTACTAGTTATACGGTATAATATTTATAGTTTAAAACCTTGTTCAAATAAATTGGTTGTTTTTAATTACATATTGCCCGTTTGATTCTTTTATATGAAATACTTTGAATTGTGCAAGAGAAAATTCTCCTTAATAAACATCAGGTTTAATATTTTGACGATTTTCTTGTTATTTAAGATGTCTCACCATTTTCGACTCTAGGTCAGGTCAATTTAGACAGGAGTGCTAATTACTTAGAAGCGTCAGGAATATTTTTTGTATGAATCCTTTTTTTTATAATTATACTTAAAAGATCGCCGAACATCTGCTAGCGTAGGCTGCTAGCAACTACCTTCAAATTGTCCAGTTTATGACATTAAGTTTAATAAGTTGGTGAGGTTCCTGTTATGGAAAACAGTTGAATATTCATTACTCTTTCATTGCTGTTCTGCTCTTAGCCCGAGTGGTAGATCTGTTTAAAAATTTGTCTTATACAATATGACCGCGTGAAAAGAAAAAAAAAATAACTATATAAAAATGTAATTATGAACGTGATTCCCAAACCTCTATGCATAAGATAACCCTAGATGCGTTGGCATGCCTTAAATTCACTCAATGACTATCTAATGACAGAAAGGGTCAAATACAATTTTATTACACATATATTCATCGGTTTAGGTGGAGGGCTATTTCCTTTGGAAATCAGCATTAAAATTCCTGTTCATTTTGACCGAGTACCAATTTCCGAGACAAATGAAATTACCGTATTTTATTAAAAATATCTTTAAAAATTCCCCATCATCTAATGTGCCATATATAGGTTTAAAATTTGCGATAGTCGGCCGAAATTAGCAGTTTGGCTACTTTTATTTTAGAGTAACTTTCATATACCTATCGTTATTATTTAAGTTGCAGATTAAATGTGTTGCCATTGATAATATTCACTATATCAATTTCATCACGTTTGATATTACTATTTTTTTCTTGATTTGCCCTGCTGAAATCGGGGTGCGTCTTATATACCCGTGAGACATAAAGCCGTTAAATAGGGTAAGTTATAGTGTTATTCTCATCGGGGTTTGTAACATATAGTTTATCAAAGCATCAAAACCAGGAAATCATGAATCATTACAATAGTGATTGTCTTTGAGCCAAGCTTGCTAACCATTATATCACGATTATAATTTCTCTAATAATTTAAAAGAAAGTTTTTCCCTTCATTGTTTCAAAAGAGCATTTCTTTTCTTCCCCTTGTTACGCTTTCTCTTAAATATGGCGAGGCTTTCTTTTTCCTGTATTTCTTCCTTTTTGCATTATTTCCATCTAACTTTTTAATGGTATTTGAGCTGTTTTCTTATCCGAATGTAGAAAAGGTAAGTACTCTTTTAAGATTTTTGGGTTGTCTCTGGCTTTTAATGATTTTTGTTGGGTCTAGTATTTCTTTAATTTTGTCATTGTTTTTAAGTTCTTCGAGATATTTCTATTATTTCTCTGAATAGTTCTGGGCTATTTTTGTTGTAGGTTACGATGTATACTAAGGATTTCTCGTTGCTGTCCTTTTTCGGGTCCCTAATTCTCTTTGTGGTATTTTTTCTGTCAAATCGAATCCCTTATTTATAAGTGTTGTTGATTATCCTCTCTGGTGTAGAGTTGTGTGTAGTACTTTATGGCGAGTTTCTTTTTTTTTTTTTTTTTTTTGCTTTATATGTTTTCTCACGAAAGAAACAAGCTGAAAACATATACGTATGTAAGAACGAAATAGATTAATAAAATGCTAAAAAAATACAAATATCTTCGTGGACCTACTCATTTAAAATATTTCTTTCTCTCTTTTGACCTACAACAAAAATTGTTAAATATAGTCCTCCACAGACAGATCTGTTTCGTTCTATCAGAACTCATCAGTGTGGCTAGACTGTAGTTTCCCGTAGCTGGGATAGAAACCCGGTTGACTCAAACGCCAAGCCAAAGCCTCTAACCATTCAGCCAAGAGGAGCCATTAACTGCGAAATAATTTTTAAACAGTTATGAATCACAATTACTATTGTTTACATACATCCGTTCAAACAGCTGCCGAGACCTCAATTCGTATACGAAGAGGCTTGCAATGAACGTTAACGGCAACACGATTACTTCTTCGCCAGAGAACTCAACATAATAGATATTCTTTATCTACATATTTTTTGTTAACCCTTTCGAAATGCCGTATTGAATTTATGATATTCGGTGGGAATTGGTTGATAAATCTTCCATAATTAGTTATTTCCCAAGTACTTTCTGCCCAACTTCGGGCCATCATCGAGGGAGGATGTATTACAAAAGAGATGTAACTTTTGTATGTAGATTACTACTTTGTAAGAAAAGCGTTTATACTATGGTATTGTGTTGCGTTTACTTTTCGAATTTGTTTCTATAAATGGCGCCAGTAACTAAAGGCATTTTGAAACCAGTGCTAATGTACTTAAATATCAATCCAATCTTTTTTTATTATTGATGGGGATTAACTTTACTTACCACACATGCTCATTTCTGGATTCTGGAATCTACAATGCAATCTAGAACATGGTTAACACAACGATACAAAAGACGACTGAAGTTATTGCATTATCTCGTGTTAAATTAATGGCGTTATTAACTCAAATGGAACAATGGAAAATGTACAGGTATCAAAGACATCAGAATCCATAATGAAAACACATCATCTCAGAAATAAGTAAATGAAGATGGTGACCTTAGTCGAGGGTAACCCGAAAGCTGCCTTTTCAATAGCTACTCCACTGAGACGTTGGGTAAGGCGCAACTCGATACCGGGGATTGCTCAACTTTACCCTTGCTCCTTACTTTATAATGCTTAGGGCTTAGCAAGGTTATATCAAATACCATTTTTGAGTATTTGATATGACTCGATCTGGGATTGAATCCCAGTCTCCTGGACCATTGGCGAACACTCTACCCATAAGGCCAATGGCCCGGTTATCTCAGAAATATAGCAACCATAAGAATCTATCCCATTGTCTCTCTCTCTCTCTCTCTCTCTCTCTCTCTCTCTCTCTCTCTCTCTCTCTCGCTCTGTGTGTGTTTTCCCTCTCTTTTATTCCAAACTCAAACGTAATAGCAAATACACGTGTTACTGATGTCAAGAGCCTCTTGAGGAACTTCAAGAATTTTATTTTTTTAAAATTTTTGTTCGATTAGAATTTTTAGCGATTAATGTTTTGACAGACTTTTCAACAATTTGATCGATCAATATTAATGGTTCAATAAAATCCGATAATAACAGATAGACTCAACATCATAGCGCACTTCACTTCATCAGAAATTTAGAAGCAGTATGATGTACTATTTTGCATACAAACATTTCAGAGTGACAAGGCATTAATCTAAAGACAAATTCATATTCATTTTGATCAAATGGAAACACCAAGTCCACATCATTTTGCCTGGGATGGCCACTAGCGATGGTGACATATTGTTGCATAGCCATATACACGAATATGGCCATGTGCGAAATGGGTGAAATGGACTTCGAATGTTGATTACGATAGAATATGTACAGAACATAGGAATCTCAAAATTCGGAAACACGTAACGACTTCTTGTTCAGGTACGAAACCTTTTTATTAACTTTCAGTTAAAGGTTTCGACGTAAGGAGGAGCGACACAATCTTCTATGCTGTCTAATTCATTTTGCCCCCATCTCGAGCGGCCCCCATAGGGCGCACGTTCGCCTCGCGTCTGCGAGCTCCAAAAGTCGACCATCTTCGTCCGGTGTCTAATCTCCACTCCCTCACTTCAAATCTCAGACAAACCTCCGCGCGCTTCCGGTGCGTGACGTCACCCGCACCCTGTCACCGCGTTTCGTCTCGGACTATTATGACATCTGAGTGACACCTCTATCCGCCCGCGCGCGCCCGCGTTAACACCTGCCTCAATGTTGCACCTAACTAACCCATGTGCTGAGCCGAAAGGTTCTCAGCCTAACTAAATTCAAAGGCATGAACCGAAATCTCTCGGCTATTCCATGACAATATATCCATTCCCTTCCCGCATAATCTCAAGTTCAATTCTGGGGCTGTCCTCGAGGTGTAATGGTTAAAGCACTGGACTGCGAAATCGTAGTAATCGAGTTCGAACTCCAGTCGCGCTATTACGTTCACTTTCTGACAAATACTCAAGGGAAATGTATGAAACACCTTATCCTCCCACCTATGGGTTAAATGATACCACTGCTGACTTTCTACAAGTATAGATTTGGCATTAGATAACCCAAGAAGCTTGATGTGCCATTAAACAACAACCAACCATTAAAAGTGAACACGAGCCTGTATCAATTGCCCTGAGGAGGTAGTACGGACAATACGACTCTGCACCATACCACATCAGCAGAAGTCAGTGCTTGCTATGAAAAGATTTCAGGCCGCCTAATTCCCCACATTGCAATCTTTTTAATTATTGCTTGAACCGTGGTTAAAAGAAAGACCAAGAAAATTCTGTTTCCAACCAAAGTTGAACTTTAAGCAAGGATAACAGCAGCATTTATCAATTCAAATAAGATAAACACCAGAAAGGCTTCCAGAAGATTCCATTCACGTCTGGGGTTCGTAATTGAAGCTCACAGTGATTTCATGGAATAAATGTAATCAACAGATATTTTTTAGGTAGTTTTGGTAAATATATATCTGATAAAGTTAGATGTCTTTGTTATTATAACTTTTGCTTAATTTAGGCTACAATTCACTCATTTCACACACACGCACACACACACAGACGCACAGACACACACACACACGCATATATATATATATATATATATATATATATATATATATATATATATATATATATATATATAGGGTATTTTAGAGTAAAAATATGGTTCAAATAGCCTTTATTACAGACCTTCATGTTTACACGTCTATGTCTTGTTTCTTTTCGTAAGACAGGATCCAAATGGTGGAGAAATTTTCCCATAATTAACAAAGCGCTTCCAACCATGTCTCAGGTCGTCCTCCGGGTAACTATTGTTTAGTGTTTTTTTTTTTTTCGGTGGGGGTAGTTTTATTTACTTGGAAGATTTTTTTTTAAAATAATATATGGTTAGTCTTATTAATTAGGATGGCTGCTAAGGTTAGTTATTAAATATGTTTAGTATATTGATGCCTGTCTTAAATGATGTTTTGTTTACATTAGAGATATAATTATTTTTCATTTTGAAATAGAGGAATTATATTATGAATAGTCAGTAAAGTTGGCGACCGTAGTCGAGGGCGACCTGAAGGCTCATTTTTCAATAGCTACCACACCAAGGTGTAGGGGAGGGCACTACTCCTTTCCGTGGATTGCTCCACTTTACCCTTAATACATAAATTATATCACTGAGTGTTCAGCAAAGAGGTATCAAGTACCATTTTAAAAGTCTTTTGTATGACTCTACCTGGGATTGAACCCAGGTCTCCCGGGCCGTTGGTGAACCGGACATTGGCATAATGGTTAGTGTGTTCGCCAATGGCCAGGGAGAACTGGGTTCAATCCCAAGTCGAGTCATACCTAAGATTCAAAAATGGTACTTGATGCTATCTTGCATCATTATAAGGTACAGATCAAGGGTAAAGTCGAGCAATCCAGGAAAAGGAGTAGCGCCCTCCAATATATCTTGGTGTAGTAGCTATCGAAAAGAGAGACTTCGGGTCACCCTCGACTACGGTCACCAACTTTACTTTACTTTATATGATGAATTGAATCACTAAGACCGTGTCCTCTTTAAGAGTACGGGTGGAACAACAAGACATATCAGGTTTGTTGGCCGTGTATTTCTCATAGAATAGTTTCTTTGGTAGCGTTTGGGTGCGATCTAGGCCAGTTGTTGAACGGTAGAGTTTCGGTTTTGATTTCTGTGTCGCTGGCTCGATCTTCAGTGGGGGAGATTACTGCAAACACTGATGATATGACCTTTTAAGGTTGATATTGATGTCTAGTGGTTCCCTCTGGCACATGCAGTGTTTGATGGATTTTGATAATTCAATTTATAATGTTTACGTTTTATTTCTATCTAATGCATATGGGACAAATTCTCCACCAGTTGGATCCCGACATACAAAATGAAAAAAAGGTTTGGTTCCTTTGTTTTAATGGCATATCAACCTTCGTTGGCTATTTAATGTCAAAGTCATCCTTCTAGAAGAGCAGTAATGATGCTATTTAATCCGAAGTTGGGAAGAAAAAAGAAGACTTGAACGTCAAAACATGAAGATTGTATATATATATATATATATATAGAACTTCGATGATGAAAACAAAAATAAAGTAATACTTTTGTTTAAATATTAAACTGTTTTAATTTCTAAAAAAACATACTACTTACCTTGATAATGGTTCTGATAAAAAACCGTAAGTCCTCGGTATACCAGAAATGACTCCGTTGGAGTAATCATTAACAAATTTTAAGATCGTAACATAAAACAAATATTAGGACGCTTGAAAGAAAGAAGAAAAAAATGATGCTGCCTAAATAAAAAATTTTCATATATATATATATATATATATATATATAAATTAGTAATCCTTTCGAATACATTTTAATCACACTGGATGTGTGCGTGCGTGTATATATATATATATATATATATAGGCAGCATTTCTTCATTGATACACACAGACGCACACACACACACACACACACACACATATATATATATATATATATATATATATGCCCAAAAGTCCTGAGATAGTCTGTTGTAACTAGAGATCACAGGAAGAACAGAGATAAGGCAGACTATCAATACCAATTTGCTAATAAAATCAGCTAGTATACATAGAAAAATCCACAGGACTAATGAGATTTGTTGCAATTCAGATATCAGTGAAAAATCAACAGTTAACACTGGACTGAAAATTTCTCCAGGCGTAAAATCATTTGAACAAGCCAAACTTTCATTCGCTGAATTTGTGCAACTGACATTCCAATGCACAAAACAGACTAGATAAGGAATTCGAATGTTCTGCAAATAGATCTAGTGTTCATCCGATCGATTTATAGATAAAATTGGTTCAGGAGATGCAAATATATTGCCGTATTGATTTTCCAAACCCTATGACTAATTTACGTAACCACATACAGACACCCACATGCACAAAGCAACACTTACTTCTGTCGAGGGTATACGTTTATAAAGACGCCACGAAACGTTGACTTCCCTCCACTCCAGAAAAACTACCCTGTCAGTAGGGTTTAGAATATGCTAAGTGTATCTCTTTGCAATGGGGTCAGACCCACAAAAATGGTGTCCTGAGTATGACACCTAGCTACACTTGATCATGGATAAAGGGATGAATCCGTTTCTTCTTTCTCTCCAACTAAAGTAAATAATACGGTACACTAGATTATCTAATCTCAGTATGGTCATCAGACTAGAAGAACGAAAACTCAGAATCTAGATATATGAAACTGCTTAAAAATCGATTTTGTGTCGAATCCAGTTCACACTGAGGGGTTGGTTTGATGAAATTTAAAAAAAAACGGCTTCGAACTGACAAAGAAAAGAGGCGGGAGGTACCCCGCAAAAACAATTACCGACGTCGACTTCGCCGATGACATAGCCATTCTGGCAAATACACCCAACCAAGCCGAAACACTACTGCATATTTTGAAACAGGGCACCGCAGGCATTGGCTCCGTGTCAAAGCACACAAAACTGAATACATGTGCTTTCATCAGAAAGGCGACATTTCCACATTAAACGGAAGCTCTCTAAAACTGGTAGACAAGTTCAACTACCAAGGAAGCAGTGTCTCATCAACCGAAAAAGATACCGGCACGAATTAACGAAGGCAGGGACAGCTATCGAGAAGCTATCGATCATATGGAAGTCAGACCTCACCGATAAGATGAAATGCAGTTTTTTCCAAGCAGCGGTCGTATCGATACTACTACATGGATGCCCTAGTTGGACGCTAATAAAACGGCAGGAGCAAAAGCTAGACGGCAATTACACAAGAAGCAGGGACGAGCTCATAAATGATGTACTCCTATGGACCCCACATATGGCCGAGCAAAAGCAGGACGACCAGCACGAACATACATACAGCAGCTCTGTGAGGATACGGGATGTAGCCCTGAAGACCTGCCAGAGACGATGAACGATAGGGAGAAGTGGCGAGAGAGGATCAGGGATATCTGTGCTGGCGGCATGACATGATGATGATAATGATATATATATATATATACGACGTTTATCCGATCAACAATTTCAAATTTCCTGATAATGTAATATTTTGACCTTCGACCCGGCCCAAAAATACTATTCCAAGGTGATATACCGGAAGGAAGTGATACATTCCAATGGCCAGTAATCGAAAGAGATCGCGTGGGCGGATTAAGGCTTATAAGGTGGGACAAGGTGAAGGTTCCATTGTGCCACTACAGTGATGCACCGGAAGAGAGCAACCTCTGAACTGCATGACAGTTATTTCCGCTTGATGACGATTAAACATTCGATTTCAAAGATCCAGTAGGCGATCGTGTGAGCGTTGAGTTATTATTTAACTCAGTTGAGTTCGGGGTGCCAAGCAGTTGCCAGCAGACTTCCAGAGGGTTAGAGACGAGATGTGGTAGGGAAGGCCACACCAGACCGAGGGGGCCCTCGGAAAGCCCCGATGGAGTTGATCCCAACATCAGGAGAACAAGAAAGACACAACGTGACGGCCATAACAGTGGGGTCAAAATATGAAGTTTATGTTCGGTTTCCAGCACCCTCCTCACACGCAAACCTTACAAATAAAGTGAGAGGAAAAATATTGTTAAAGAAGTCTTCCTGTGTCTTCCTTCCTGCTTCCTTTCTTCATGCGTCTTCCTTGATGCGTCGTTTATCATTGTGTCAGTATTTACCAAGTATATATATGTGTATTTCTTCATGAATCAGCAGATGACAATGCAACAATAAGTGTCTTGGCTTCAGTTTGTAATTGGTGGATGAATTCACTAAAATAGTCCCGAGCACTTTCGCACCTTTTATAGACCATCATCAGGTCTTGCTTGCATGTATAACGAGTCTTTTAAAGAGTTTTTTGAAAGAGTTTCAAAGGTTTTTTTTATAACATTGCAAAATTACATAAACACAGAGTTAGATAAAACTGAGATGTTGGTGAATTTAAAAAAACAGAATGCTATCAAAGGAAATAGAATATTATTAAGAAATATGGAATATTTTTTTAAAAATTGATAAATAAATAAATAAACTAAAGAAATTTCAAAACATAGTCGCTACTTTCAAAATTAAGTTGATTGATTTTAGATTTTCTTGGTTTTATATGGAAGGCTTCTAGGATTTGTAGTCGTAGCTTAATAATTTCGTGTGCTATTATAGTGTTTTTTTCAGTTTTTTTCGAAATTTGGATTTCATCAGCATCTCAGTTTTATCCAACACAGCGTTTACATAATTTTATGCCATAAAAAAATTTCAAAACATGCAATCAACCCCTTATAATGGCCTATGAAAGGTCCGAAAGCCCTCGAGACAATTTTGGTAAATTCATCCACCAATATATATATATATATATATATATATATAAATCCCAACTTTCTATTTGGATTACTTGCTGTCAATTTTTCTTCACAAATTGTCGGATTACTATCCATTATTTTCTTCCATATATATATATATATATATATATATATATATATATATATATATATATATATATATATATATATATAATTGCGAGGTTCTTGTTCTAGATCTCTTAAGAGCGTTGAATGCCCACGTATTTTCAATATTCCCAGGACTATCCGAACCCGGAGTTAGGGATTCTTCTGACCAATTCAAACGTAACTGCCTATAGATGTACTGTATCCCATAGAGTAAGGGTCAAATAAATATGTTTAAAAATTCTTCGTATTTAGTAGGACCAGGTCCAAAACTTTCTTAAGTTGCAATGACATAAGAATATTGTGGAACTGGGATAAAGGCAGCATGGTCAGCTGCAAAACTTCTGTAAAACTATTCTCAGGCCTGTGGTGAGGACCACACACCGATTCTGACTATTGCTGTGTCAATAACCCAACGTTTACAAGTAAGAAGTGCGATGAATGTAGAATCACCTTATTGAAAACACATGAATCGTACTTTCTGGGAACATATTATAGTTAATACTCTATTCTATATCACAAATATAACCGCGGCACATCCGTAGATATCGAATTTGTTCTCTTAAAATTATTGTACCGTACACGTTGAACATAGTTGTCTTAATATGAGAAAACTATGAGATGCTGTACATCTATAGGCAATGAAGTTAGAACTGGTTTTCTTCACAAACCATTTCGTTTTGGTTTCATGGGTTTCAATGCGATATCAACCTTAGAAATTTTGAAAGAAATTTAAAAATTGTAATATATATTTTTTCAACGGTATATCAATAGTATTATTTTAGTATATATATATATATATATATATATATATATATATATATATATATATATCGCCCAAGAAGTTTGCGTTATAGAATACACCGATTGCATCTCTGAAGATGGATAAGTCCTTTCTCAAAGGAGTGTCCTGATATGACAATAAACAATCTGATAGTGAGGCTTCAGAAATCCTTGAGCTTAGGAGAATGTGGAGTACCCCTTCATTGCCAACGCTCCCAGCTTCTCTCTGACCCTGGGTGGTAGCACCTGAAAGGGTCTTATCTTTGGTTAAAATACAAGTTTGACATTTAATATGAGTGCAAACAGATAACTTATGCTTAACTGAATTGTTTGAAATGTTTGATCATTTAACTGTATGCATCTATTGCTGACAAAACATATTCAATATGTATATATAAAAACAGATTTGACATTAAATAACCAACAATATTTGATAAGCTATAAAACCAAACCAACACTTATATATATATATATATATATATATTAGGATAGTGTAGACACAGATGTAACTGTCAGTTTCACGTCTATGTATTTGTTGGACCAAGTTTATTCCCACCGTTATTCTTCTTAATTTTCAAGATATTTTAATGTATTTTATTTCGATTTTCGATGTCTTATTGGTCTAATTAGTAGAGTGTTCGCCAGTGGTCCGGGAGACCAGGGTTCAATCCAAGGTCGATTCATTCCAAAGACGTAAAAATGGTACTCGTTGCGGCCTTGCTTAACACTCAATATTATAAGGTACGGATCAAAGGTAAAGTGGAGCATTCAATGGAATGGAGTAGCGTCCTTCCCACACCCCAGTGTAGTTGCTATTGAAAAGGGAGCTTTCGAGTCATCCTTGACTAAGGTGGCCAACTTTACTTTTACTTATGTATGAAGAAAATAACATGTTGTGTTCCTATTTTTCATAGTTTCATCCTTTTCTTTCTATGTAGCTCCAGTTTCTAGGGACTTTGAGTCATTGCTATATAATTTTCCTGAGTTTTCTTTAGATCATACTGTGTATATTTGACTTCATATCCGTCGATCTAGCATTTACCAAACGAGCAAGTTAAAAATTGATTTACGTTAGGTGCTTATCATCTCTACATTCATACGAGGTATGAAGTCATTAAAGAACCATCCTGAATAGAAAGGACTGTGTGATTTAGGCGATGCAGATTGTGGTCTTTATTTTTACGTTTCTATATTGTCCTTCTTTTGGTCCCTGAGGAGTCGTAATATTGTCATTATAACTTTTTATGACGACGTAGAGGCTATATCATTAGTTAGAAAGAAGAAAAACAGTTCCATTAAGTAGACGTAGACTCTGGCCAATGGCTAGCCATCGTTCATACCTGTCATTACGTACTGTAAATTTGCTTCCTTTTGTGTGGATTCAACTCGAAAACTGTTTCTCATCGGAAAGAATTTATTCATTCCTTTTCAAAATGCACCTGCTTCTCGAAATGCCTATGTTCTTCTAAGAATTAGTCTTTTTTTTTCTAAAAATTGTTTTGCTTTTACCTTATTTCTATTTTGCTTTATGTTCTTTTTTTGTTGGAGAAAAACGAAGATAAAAGAGAAAATATAAGATATTACTACATCTAAAACATAAAATGGAAAACATTTGGCATTATAATTGTTTTGAATTGTCCTTTGTGAAAAATGGGCGATTGATTGTAGCTGTTTCTGGCACGCATATCTCAGAAGGCTTTCTGTACGTGATGTCACCATGAGGAAACCGATGTTTCAACAAGGACTAAGCTAAATCAATTTTTCTAATAAACTTGGCAAGTTCCAAGCTTTGCTAAATCCGACACAAATGCTTCACGTTGAATATGATAACATGCTTTTAGTAAAGGGTCATCCATCTAAGCAATGATCAGGCTTATCGCTGCTTAACGTCGGTGGGTGGTTAGGCAAAAAGCATTATTTTAACTGAGACCAAGTTGAATTTACGAATAAAGTTATTATTTACTAAGGTTCTATTTGAATCATAGACAGAATCCTATCATGTGCTACCACTCTAGGCCAAAGTGGACCTTAAAGCTATGACAATGAAGGGGTACTCTGCATTCCTCAAAGTACGAGCGTTACTGAAACCTCACCATCAGATTGTTTAGTGTCATATCCAGGACACTATTTGTCGACGGGTATTACCTCTCGGCAGAGATGCACTTGTATTCAACAGTCCCAACCGACTGGGTAAACTTCTCTGATGGTTTTAATATAGAAATGCGTTACAAACAATTTTACGATATATATATATATATATATATATATATATATATATATATATATACGGTGATGAAATGAACTTGACCATTTTCGGCATACTAGATTGAGCATATATTGACCACTTGAAGTGGCATAATTTACAGGTGATAAGACAGTCATGATTGTTGAAGCAAAGCTTGGGAAATAGTTGGAATTGTAATGGCGCTCCCTGATTGCCTATAGACAGTTAAGTGGGATGTAAGATATTTACAACTATTCTAAAAAACCATAGATCGAGACTCAAAAGAAAAGTGTTGTAATTTGGGGCAAAAGTATAACCGACCATATAAGTGGAGGCAATGGCTAATTAATAAAAAGTCACCCCAACTCCATCAGTGGAGTAAAACACTTTACGTTTTTATTTTGGTTCCGGCTCAAAGAAAAAAGGAGATATAAGGGAAAAACATTCGAGTTCTTTTTGTAACCAGCGTGTATGTTATACTTTCCAGCTATCAGGATCAAGTGGCACTTTTTTTTCAATCTGATACAGCCAAATATATTTGGATGAGTCAAAAGATTTGCAATATTTTGTTAGTACGCGCGGCACAATTCGAGAGATCTAAATGTTTCAACCAAAGTCCTGATGGTGATGAATGACGCTAGACTACAACAGGCCGAGCTCGCCTGATACTCTTGTATTGTTACTTAATATATTTGCCACTATGGATTCAAGCACGACCGTGGAATCCACAGTTTTAGGCCTATATGTGCACTTGCTTGATTGTCAAGTTTCTAGCAATCCAAGTGAAATTCCATAAACTATCTGGCTACTATTCTTTGATAAACTAGGCTTTCACTCTTTGCACAACAAACTTTTTTGCCGCTTCTGTGACGTTATAGCCCAGATCTAATTTACAAAGTATAAGAACCCTAGTTAGACAACTTTGCACGTATATCCCTGCGACTTTCAAATCAAACACGGTATGAAACAATATCGATGCAAAAACTACCACGATGCTACTAGCGATAGCAACTTCTTGACATGATTTAAAGTGCTTTCGTCACATAATGTATGCATTGGAAATTAGTTTGTATCAAGATATTACAAAACTTTTGACTCCTCCAAGCATCAATCTGACATGTAAAAATTGCCAGGCATTACTTGATAGAATATGTTTTTTAGTTTCTCTTTTAATGGCATATAAACCTTTGAGAGATATTCAATGCCATATGTTTGAACAGTTGTAGTAATATTTAACGCGTAGTCCGGGATAAAAAAAGTTCATACCGTTCCCTAATGTATTAGTCTTTGACAACAATCAATAAATCCAACAGGCTAGCCATTATCTTCTTTCACTGAATATCATCTGGTTTGATTAGGTTTTATGGCATATCAACCATTGTTGATTATTTAATGCCAAACCCCCTTTATATATATGTAATTTGAAAACATTTTGTAGAAAAAATTCTTAAACCAGCCTGAGTTCTTCTTGGCACACTGTAATATTGTTGAAAGTATTGCTATATAACAGTCACAATTTAACATCAGTTTTTTTGTTGTTTTTTTTTGCATACAGTTTATTCTATTTTACTCATTGATAGGACCCTATCAGGCGCTACCACTCCTGGACAGAGTGGACATGGGAACAATGACAATGAGCGCGTACTCTAGAACACTCATTGGAGGGGTTTTACCCCTCTGCAGAGATGCAGTGGGTGTATTTTACAGTCCTAGCTGACTTGTATACCTTGCTTAAATAGCTCTAATAACAATTTTCTTAAAAAATTGAGTTGAAAACATAGTTTTGTGTAGTAGTCTATGGCTGTAAATGGGAACTTTACCATTATCACTTGTGTCTTTAGTGCCAACATTTGTCATCTCCCGACAAATGTTTTCACTAAATATAAGGGATTTAGCAACAACAAATAAAAAAGGACATTAGATTGTACGGGAAAATGATTATGGAATTTTGACGCAGGTCCAAATGTTGAGAATTTAAACATTAACCGAAATTAAAGAATTATGTTTGGTGAAAGTTTCATTGTTGAGCAGTAGGTAGTCAACAGAATAAGTTGCAAGTAGGTTAGCCCAGTAGTTATCATATTATATTTACCAACCCCTCCGCTCGAGCAGGATATGACACAAGGTCAATTTTAAGTGGAGTTTAACAGGTTTACATTCAGAGTTTTCCTTCTCCTAGACTAGTTGCCTCACCAAGGCTGAAGGATCAGTCTGTCCTACTATTTACCCATAGCTGAAGGGAGAACAATTGGATTCATACCTTTCCCAAGGGTATTATTGCTATGTGAAATGCAATCAGTCTCGTCCAGGATTTGAACTCGTATCGTCGTCTACAATTCCTAAGCCCAGCAGTTATAAGTTGGGAAAATAAAATTGGTAAATAGAATTCAATCTACGGATTATTTCTACATACTTACTACTTAGAGTGTAGATGGTTCCACTTTGTTTAAAACTTATGTACTCGATTCTATATCCATTCACGTAGAGGAAAATGTTTCTTGCTGTTTGCTCTCGGCTATGCAGAAGGGTTTCTGCTTTTGCTGGTGTATAAGCGAAAAGTGGTAGAATATTTGAATAGTATGCATCAGATTAATTTTCTGCAGAATATCGCCGGCTTTTTGCCTTACTTTTAATGTCAAACCATTTTCTTTTAGAAGATATATTATACACTCTTACAATTCTTGAACATGACTTTTCAATTGAATCGTTGGCTTTATGGATATTTTTGTTGCAAATATCAGCGGTTGTGTTAAGCCATGTTTCCGAGGGACAATTCCATGACAACATTTTCTATGTTGTCTTTACATTTTGGTTCGAAAGTTGAGTATCGATCAAATAAAAACTCATAAAGTCAGGTTTTAAATTAAAATGGCTGCAAATAAAAGAGTGCTCAATTAATGTCGTATTGCTAATGTAAAACTAATATCAATAATATCAAATAATAATATTAATAATATCAAATAAAAACTCATAACGTCAGTTTTGAAATTAAAATGGCTGCAAATAAAAGAGTGCTCAATTAAAAAAATGTCGTATTGCTAATGTAAAAGTAATATCAATAATATCAAATAACATCAAATAATAATATCAATAATATCAATTAAAAATTCATAAAGTCAGTTTTGAAATTAAAATGGCAGCAAATAAAAGAGTGCCCAATTAAAAAAATATCGTATTGCAAATGTAAAAAAAATATCAGTAATATCAAATAATATCAAATAATAATATCAATAATATCAAACAAAAACTCATAAAGTCAGTTTTGAAATTAAAACGGCAGCAAATAAAAGAGTGCTCAATTAAAAAATGTCGTATTGCTAATGTAAAAGAAATATCAATAATATTAAATAATATCAAATGATAATATCAATAATATCAAATAAAAACTCATAAAGTCAGTTTTGAAATTAAAATGGCAGCAAATAAAAGAGTGCTCAATTAAAAAATGTCGTATTGCTAATGTAAAAGTAATATCAATAAAAAATAGCCCAGTCAGCTGATGCTTTGAAATACACCTGCTCCATTCCTACAGAGTAGTAAGACCCCACCTCACAATAAGTGTCCTGGATATGACATTAGAAAATCTAATGTTGAGACTCCAGTAAGGCATGAACTTGGAAGCATGCAGGTTACCACTTTATTGCTATCGTTCCCAGGTCCACTCAGGCCTGGTGAGGGTCCTATCGGTGGGTCTAAAAAAAGTTGGTGAGCCGAAGCATCCTTTTTCAATAGCTACTACACAGAGGTGTAGTGGAACGCGTTACTCCATTACCTGGATTGAACCACTTTACCCTTGACCCGTACCTTATAATGGTGAGTGTTAAGCAAAGCGGCATCAAGTACTATTTTTTGAGTGTTTGGTTTGACTCAAATTGAACCCCGGTCTACTGGACCATTGGCAAACTCTACTTATTAGACCAAGGACACGGTGATAGGGTCAAATAGAACTGTTTAATCATTTAACTGTCAGTAAAAAATGTGTGATGTTAACTTGAATTATTAGTGATACATAGCAATACTTTAAACCATTTAACAGTGTACAAAAGAATGATTTTAGGCTCGTTTAAAATCGTTATCAACAAAGTATGTTTATAAATTACATTTATTTAGTATATATGAATAAAGAGGAGTTGGCATTAAATAACTTAAAATGGTTTATATGCCATAAAAGCAAACTAAGGCAAACTAAAAAAAAAAAAACACACATATACAGAATTTTCAACGTAATGGTTTAGTTGGATATTTATTGTTTAATGTCATCCCAAATTTTGTCATTTTTTTAAAAGCCAAAATCATTATATATGAACGGCAGTAGTTTTACATAACCAAGACTTGTAGGTGTGTGGGTTCGAACCTTTACCAATAACACTAATCTAAAAGTGAACTAACTCGCTTCTCCGAAAAACTTATCGAAACCAAACTACATAGCATGAATCTCATCAAAGGGTTTAATACCTAAGCGCTCCGCCTCGTAAGATACTCTGGACCATTCTTAACGTGGACGAGAGAACTTCAGCAAATGTGTCAGAGAACAACAAAAACATTTGCTGACAGTAGGGAGTCACTTGACTATCTCTCTCTATCTCTATTTCTTTCACTCTCTATTTGTCTGCCTGTCTGTCTCTGTTTCTGTCTATCGGTCTGTCGGTCTCTGTGTCTGCACGTATATCTCTCGCCATTCATCTCTACAGGTCAGTACTTCTATATTACATAAAGCGATCGCGCTGCGCAGGTGTATGCAAATCTTTACTAAACTCTACGTCCTCAAACCTTATGCTGGAGATGACTTTTCAGCTTAGGAAATTAAGTGCCAAGATCAGATAATTAGTCAGAATAGAGAATGTTGCGTTTGCAGCAATCACCCATAAGGTATTTTGCCAAAAACTGTTGATTAAATATATATCGACACAGCTTCATATTTTAAATGTCAAATCGCCACTGACTTTTCAAGAATTCGTCTCGATGTATCCGTAGTATAATTTCATTATATGAATCGCTCTGGTCTTACCACAGCTTTTTATTGAGGATAAGCTTTAACAAACCACCGGCTTTGATATTTCGGATTACGTTTCATCTGTACTGTTTATAAAATTGCTCAGTCATTTATATCTACTTGAAGGTATATTACACAGGTTTCAGATTCCAAAACAAACTCGAAACATCTCTTATAACATTGTATTTTAAACTCCATATTTCTTTAAAAAATATAAGATTCAAAGGTAATGTTTTGTGTGCATTACAGTCTTTCTCCACAGATCTCATCAGAAAAAAAGTACATTAAATTCCAAAGGTAATTGTCACCATTTAGGACGGATATTACTTTGAAACCAATTTCCTACGGGGGAACAACCCTGGTGACCTCAATACTTAAACTGTGGGTCAATTCTAAGTGGCATCCTGGCGAATTCTGTCAATTCGAATTGGATTTTCGAAGGTAATCTTCAAAGTTTTGGCTGGGTATTTAATGAAACAGTTGGGGTCTACAGAATATATTGAATCTTTGCCACGTATACCACTGCCTTCCGTGTGTTTGTCTGTATTTGACTGCGTTTGACATCAGGTTAAGAGGAACTGCGTAGACGAGACAGAAAGACATGGAGGTAATTTTCCTGTCAACAAAGAGTAAGATATATAATCAACAGATAAAATAAAATCATTTCTATAACGTTACCTTGCCCAGTCGGTTGGAGTTGTAGAATACACTGACTGCACCTCTGCAGATGGGTAGGACCCGTCCCAACGAATGTCCTTGATATAAACAAAACCATCTGACAGTGAGGTTCAAGTATTGCTGGAGCTTTGGGGAATGCGGAGCACTCCTTCATTGCCATCGCTCCCAGGTCCACCCTGGCCCAGAGCGGTAGCGCCAGTTAGGGTCCAATCTATGAGTCAAATAAACTAAAATGAGTACTTACGCAAAACTGTATTGCTTGAAATAGAAATGTTTTGACATGTAAACTGCGTATTTAAACTAAAATGAGTTGATTGAAATAGAACTCTTCTAACATTTAACTGTGTGGGACAAAAACTATACTTATACTAAACTTAATTGCCTGAATTAGAATGGTTTGACTAAACAGAGTAGCTTGAAATTGAAATGTTTTGACAACTAAACTGTGTACTTACATTTAAACTGCATACTTATGGTAAACTGAATTGTTTGAAATGGATCTGTTTTTTATGCTAACTGATTTGTTTTAACTGGAGCTGTTTTTGACATTGAAACTGTACCAACGCTAATTTGAATTGTCTGAAATAAAAAATTTTAACATTTTACTAAAATCTATACTTATACTAAACTGGATTATTTGTATTAGAACGGTTTGACTAAACTGAATTGCTTGATATAAAAATGCTTTTGACTTTTAAATTGTATACTCATGCTAAACTGAATTGTTTAAAATAGAACTGATTATTTCCATAAAAATGAATTTGGCATTAAATAACCTTCAAATCTTGATATTTCATAAAACCCAACCAATCAACCAACCGAGCAATTAATGCGTTTGTCTGTGTTATTCCGAACATTTCTAAGACCAAAAACGATTCTTTATGAAAACAGGTTTAAAAAGGAAAGTGTTTCGTATAAGTTTATGTGCTAATATTACTGGGGTAATTCAGAAAATTTCCTTTATTTTGTATAACATCATTCACATTCAAGATAATATAGATGCTTTTGTAGAGGTCATGAAGGTGATGAATTCCACCGTTACTGGGATACATTTAGCTCACCTGATACTCTTGGATTGTTACTCGGGGGATTAGCTTCTCGGGATAGAAGCGAGCCATCGGAATCTACGGTTTTGGGTCAAGCTACTCTTGAGTTAGATTTGATTTTCCTGCAATCTAAGCGACTTTTAGTGAATTAACTGGGAACTGTTATCAAGAAGGTTTGTTTTTTTCTTTTATTTCAGCAATGTTATGGTTCATTTAAGAATATTTTCCTGAATTAGAGTACGTTACAACTATATCTATGCTTGATTTGGTTTGGTTTAGTTTGGTTTTATGACATATCAAGCATTGTAGGTTAATTAATGCCAAATCTTCTTTATAGATATATATGATATATATATATAAATTGGTTTGGTTTGGTTTTATGACATATCAAGCATTGTAGGTTAATTAAAACCAATTCCTCTTTGTACATATATATTAGATATATACGTTTTGCATTCAATAAGTTTACATAGTTTTTTTTGTACGGGCATTTAGAATTGCCGTAGACTCTTGAAAATTCAGTATGTTTAGCCGTACATCTTATGAGATGGCTGACCAATTTTTATGATTTCAGGTTCGAATGAACATCTACAGTAGCAATTGGAATACACCCTACTATAACTTGATTGTCACGGCTAGTGAATTTCAAATCTGGACGTGAGGACACTTTAGAAGAACGATATCCAATAAAGTTCTGTTTTAAATTTGGAAAAAATGCCACAGAAATGTATGGAATGCTTCAGACTGCTTTTGGAGCATCTTTCATGAATCGAGCATCAGTTTTTGAGCGGTAAAAGAGATTCAAGGCAGGCAGAGAATCTGTGAGTGATGATCAGAGGTGTGGGAGGAGTAAGGAAGTGAATACACCTCAGTTTATTGGCGAAAGGGTTAGGGTTAGGGTTACTATGTTGAGGTTTTAAGGGAGTTCAGGAAGAGATTCCTAGGGAAGAGGCCAGCACTCTTCAAATCGGGTCCGTGACATTTCCACCAGGACAATGCACCAGTCCACAACCCCATCCTTGTCAAAGACTATTTGACCAAGATGGGCATCGAGACAGTTCCTCACTCTCCATATAGTCCAGACCTTGCTCCCTGTGACATTTGGTTATTCCCTAAGCTCAGAGGTTGTCGTTATGAGACAATTGAGGAGATGAAAGAGGCTGTGACGAAGGTCAGTGACATGCTCACACAAGAGGACTTCCATGGGGCCTTCCAGAAGGTTTTGGAACGGTACAACAAGTGCATTGCAGCCGGCGGAGATTACTTCAAAGGGGACTTGAGTTTTATGTGTGTACTATCAATAAAAGTGTCCATACGAAAAAAGTATGGAAACTTGTTTAATGATCCTCGAATGAAATAGTTTGGTTTGGTTCGATTTTAAGAAATATCAAGCATTGTAGGTTAATCAACGCCGAATCCTTTTTATACATCTATATTAGATATATATTATTTGTTAACGTAATTTCCAAGAATTGTAATAAATCATTAACAATTCAATCATACAATAGTCATTTGTTTACAGACTGTTAAATGATCAAACGGTTCTATTTGAAACAATTAAATTTAGCATTAGTCATCAAAGGTGAACGCTTCCAAGCAGTGCTTTGTATCACTAACAATTAAACATCAGTCATTTCTTTACACACAGGTAAATGATCAAACAGTTCTATTTAAAACTATTCAATTTTGCATGTAATTTGTTTGCATACAGTTTGAATGGCAAACAGTTAATCTGGATTCATAAGTAGAACCTTATCAGGTTTTACCACTCAGATCCAGAAGAGACCAAGGAGCGATGGCAATAAAGAGGCACTCCGTATTTTCCAAACCTCCATCGTAACTGGATCCTGGCTATCAGATTGTTCCATGTCATATCCAGGAACCCCGTTGGAAGGGTTGTTACATTCTGTGTATTCTACAGCGCCATCCGACTGGGCAAGAATATGCGTGTATCTTTCAAATCAAATACAGAGTGAATCAATGCATAATGTATTAACATGCCGACTAGCATTAGACTACTAACAACAGACGCTACCTTCCACGGATTTAATTACCTCAGTCACGTATTTTATGGACGGCAAATTAGCCCCTACTAAATCCTTGCCAAACCTTTCCTTCACCCAAGTAGGCTTTTTTTTACTTATTTTCATTTTAGATTAAACTGTTGAGTTCTGCAGAATATATTTGCTTTGTATCATTAACAATTAAACAACTTTAGCAAGTTAGTGAAAGTTTATTGAATCGACTATTTTCTTTAATCCCTTTTTTATATGTTAATTCCTTTTTATAGTACTTAATGGCTTGATTATTTCAAAAATAGAAAGGAACTCTGTGTATCAAAGAAAATGCTGAAGACCAAAGTTTCCATGAAACACAGACCACCTCTACTACCTCAATGAGGAGGTATGTAATTTTGTACAATAAGCTTACCCATCTCCTTTCCAAACACGTATTTCTCTAATCAACGTGCAGCTCAGATTGAACCCCACGTGAAATTTCATTCTCTACTCGGCTGTGAAAAGAGTAGGGTTTTTACAATGCAGACACTCCTAAGGCATACATTCCTTTGTTAAACATTTAGCTTGATATTCAAAAAGTCTTGGAATTCTTATTGGCCGAGGAATCGAGTGTTTCCAGAACCGATAATCTGTGGAAATTTCCTCAGGTGCTGAATGCTCGGAATAAGATTAGTCGATAGCTTCTTCGTAAAAACAATATCAGTGAGTAAATATACAAGGTCGATAACAGTATATCCAGTGAAATACAATCAACTATGCTATGGAATCTTTAGTTAGAAAAAAACAGAGCGAAACGTAATTGAACAGCTCATAGAAAAATGAAATTGACAAAATAAACGAATAGATGAATAAAAAGAAGCAGTCTCCAAACGGCCTGGCCAACTCTTGTTATAGTTAGAAAAGTCTTGGGAAAACTGGAGGTCCCCCCAAGAAAAAGATCTGGCACGCATTTGCGAAATGCGCAAGGGAAGAGATGAGTCGTGTATTTTGGAGGGGAGTTGGCGAGACGTGATGAGGTAAAGACATATATAAAAGAAGATGAAAGTTTACGTGCCTCAATTCTGGGGGTGAGCTCCAAAAATGGGGTTAGACTAGGTGCAACCCAGCAGACAAGCGTTTAGGACCAGGAATAAAATTCAAGGTTTGTGTCTGCTCATGATTTTCTCAACTGGATATTTTGTTTCTTTTAGTCTAACGGACGCAGTCGTCTCAGTTTTCACCCATTTTCTTTCCGCGTCGACTACCTACTATTTACTGTTGTCAATAAACTTTGGATAGTTCAAAAAAGCTTCTTGCGTTCGTGAACTTTTACCACGGTAGGGGTGTAAATTATCTTTTGTACCGAAATGTTACATGAATCCACCGTCTTGATTAATTCTATGTGTTTCGGTATCAAGTTAACTTCAGCAACTTAGTGAAATGTTCGAGTCATTCACTGGTGAATACGTAAGTATATGAGCTAGTGTTGTTTTCTCGGCGCATTGCTGTAATTGCCTGAGTGCATTTGCCTCACTCAATGCAAGTCGATTCGTTTCTCTTCTCTGTCAAGACAACCACTCAACTCGTAACAACTCAATTATGATATCTACATTTCTTCATAATTCAAATCAATTCCCACATTGAATATACACCTCAATAAGCTCTTGCACAAATCAAGTTCAAGGGCATTTTACTCAACAGCTTCTAAAACCTACATTTATTCAACACCTACAAAACCATATTTCCATATAGTCAGCCTAGAACTGTTCACTCCAACAAGTTCAAAATCAATAACACGGTTTTGAGTTCTCGCAATAAGGGGTCACACCTAGTCTTCTCAACAATCGACCTGCCCTGAGAAAATAATAAAAATCTCATTTTTCGCATTAACACAATCCAAGCAGCTGCGATGTAATTTACAACTTCCGAATTCTCAAAAACAAGTTAACCCTGTCACAATACAATCACTTAACTTTCTTCGGTAACAGTTTCTTTACGAGTTAAGCAACAAGACCCATTGGCATTACAAAGGTTGAAAAACATCCTTGCTTTCTGGTTTTATAGGTGTCATGGTTATTAGAATTGGTTTTAAATGATCAAATATCATTTGTAGTTGCTTTCTTTTTTAATTAAATATTTTAAAACTAAACTAATTATTCACCCGATAAGCGGAGCTTGAAATACACGGACTGTATTCCCTAACGAGTGATGAGATACACTCCTGAAAAGGGATGTTCTTCTTTGGAAACTAAATCATATCTCACTATGAGATTCAAGTTTTGAAGACCTTTGGATTGAAGAGTAACCTTTCATTGTCACAACTCTTGTAACGCAACTGAACGGCGCATAGAAAATTGACTGTATGTAACGTAAATGAACGGCTTATAGAAAACTGAAATTGAAAAATGAATCCGAAGCTAATTGCTGGCAAGGAGAAAAAGAAAAAAAATGAGGTAAAAAGAATATCAGTAGCAGAATGAGATTATGAGGGCCCTCAATTGAAAAGTGACCCCTAAGTGAGCCAGTTCAAAACACACCTTGTAGGTCATCCAGTCTCGTGTGAATGACTACTGTAATTAGAATAACTAGATAAAAAACTGGAAGTTCCAAATCTTCCACACAAGTGTAAAATCATCGGAGAAGGTTATGTTCTACAACCGACACTAGAGGTGGAAGTAAGGGGGACAACTTTAATTGGAGAATTCGAGCAGCTGACAAGTTAGGAAGTAGGGTATAATTTGGTTCCAAAGAAAAGCCGAGCTTAAGTCAAGTCCATTGGTGCAGCAAATAGTGAAAATAAAATGCCGTTTTAATGGGAAAGATTAATCAGTCTTTCTCTGTCAAATCGAACAATTCACGGTTGCTAGCCAGTTTTAAACCCTGGTCCTCGGAATTGAATATCCTAAAAAATACTAAAGTTCGTGTTGTTTTCCCATGACAACCTTCGCGCCCTCCAACATCTGCCAGAGTAACCACGTGGCATGCTTCTCCCTGCTAGCTACGCATGCCCATGGCTATGCCTGCGTTACATTCCAAAGTTCATTCTGACCTGGAGTGAGTCATACCTATTATCATGCAATCTGTGGGTCAAATAGATGTTTGCAAATAATTTGTATCAAAATACTTGATATCATATAAACTTGATCAAAAAAAACGCAACGCAAAAATTTAAATATAATCCTTCAATAAACGTTTTTCCCAAACATCTTGGCATAAAATGATCCCCAACGAGTTGACACACCTTTAAAATCAATATTTAATTTAAGTCATATTTGATTTAGATACATTTTAGTAGTACTAACTTAAAACATTAAAAGCAACTTAACTTAAAAGATTTGAGAAAATACAAATTGAAGTTAATTTTAAGATTATTGATAGACGATGGTTAATTTATAAAATACAATTTATCATAAAAATCTAGATTTCGAAAAAAAAAAATGAATTGATTAAAATTACATTAAAATACAAGTAAAATCCTTAAATTATAACATTTTTTCCGTATGTATTTTCGCTCATAAGTGAGTAGACCGCTATCATTTTATCCAATCAATATATGAATCATTTGGCATTATTTATTACCAAAATATAGCGCAATGAAACTCTGCAATAGTGGAATTTTCGATTTAAAATATGCGTACATGCCACATAGATTATAGTTTGTTTTTAATCTTTTTGTTTAATAGCTTATTAAGTTTCATGTCCGATTTAATACCAAAACCATCCTCTTAGAAGAACAGTAGTGTTTTGTTTTGACCTTTTGACCCGGCCAAAAATGCCATTCAAGGTGATGCACCGGAAGGAGGTGACACATTCTAATGGCAGTTATGAGAGGAAATCCCGTGGGCGGAAATTGGCTGATGAAGTGGGACGAGCTAAAAAATTCCCATGGTACACCACAGAGTGATGCACCGGAAGAGAGTGACTTCTGAACTATATGACAGTTATTTCCGCTTGATGAAGATTAAACATTCGATTTCAAAGATCGAGTGGGCGTCGAACGATTATATAACTCAGTTGAGTTCGACGAGCCAGTTGAGTTAGAGTTCCAGACAGTTGGAGACGGGTTTGTGGAAGGGAAAGCCACACCCGGCCGAGGGGGCCCTCGGGAACCCTGATGGAGTTTGGGAACCTGAGAAGTTGCTGATAAGATGTAGCAGATCACCCAGCAGAGTGAGCCCCTAGGCCTTCAGTTGAGCATCAAGAGAACAAGAAAGACACAACGTGACGGCCATAAGAGTGAGGGGTCAAAATATAGCAGTTATGTTCGATCTCCAGCTCCCTCTCACAGTAAAACCCCACACAACCTTTTCGAACCCTTGCAATAAAGTGAGAGGTAATATTTTGTTAAAGAAGTCTTCCTGCGTCTGTCTTTGTCACTGCGTCTTAATTATTGTGTCGTTGTGATGCTGTAGATGAGTATATAACTGTAGCAGTGAGTATTTAAGCCGTACCTATGGAATCAGGGGGTTCATGCCTTTCCCAAAAATACTAGTCTGAAAGGGAAAGTAATAGTGCGACGGAAGTTTGAACTCGCTTATTACGATGATACAATGTAGGAAATTAGTCGGTACACTTTGGCCGGTTGTAGTGCGAGCAGCATGGATCTTGTCAGGTGTGTCATTTCTTTGGTGTTACGGTTGTCAGTCGAGGCTGCTTGACGTGGGAGCCGGGGAGGCCTAGTATTAGCGTCATGTGTGCAAGACTGACTTATCCTTCGAGCTTCATTGGGCCGTCACTCCGGGCTCTAACCTTTCTCAGAGGGGTTGCATTTATCGTCTGGCGCAGGAGGCGCCCCTTGTAGGGGAATGCCAACGGGGCCCGAGGATCTACCTTAAAAAAGGGCCTTGTGTTGTACTCGCCCGTTTGGTGGGTCAAATTCCGTTAGCGAGTATACCGATAGGATTCCCGTTGCTCAGAGATTATCTGCACCGGACGCACCTGTGTAAATCAAGAAGTTACGTGGTTGAACGGAAATGTGTGGGTGTTATGAAATGATGTATGTAAATGCCCACGTGAGATACGGGCAGTCTGTCAGTGAGATTCTCAGTCTTGAATGACTGGGTGCCTTGCTGGAAATGCAGCGCATATCAGGCCTCTGTTTAATTACGCCTGGCCGAGAAACAGAAGTGCTAAGAGGGGCCTTGAAATTGATACAACGTGGTACAGTCAAGAGAAGAAATTATGACTCAATATGGCAGTCTCTGTTCATCTCCCTCCGTCTGTCTGTCGCTCTCATACCACAGAAACTTTGACTCTACGAATGAATAAAGAATAATTTTATAACGAAGTGTTATGGTCATTACCATTCATGCTTATTCTTCTCTCATTACGAGTACACAACATTTTCCCATTGATTATTGTGAAGACAATCGATTATGTTGCTGGTTTGGTTTGGTTTGTTTGGTTTTATGGCATATCAACCTTTGTAGGTTATTTAACACCAAATCCATTTTTATGTAAATAATCTGTTCTATTGAAAACAGTTCAGTTTAGCATAAGTACACAGTTTAATTGTCAAAAACATTTCCATTTCAAACTATTCAAGCAGTTATAGTAACAATTCAGTTAAGCGTAAATACAGTTTTAATGTCGAAAAACAGTTTTATTTGAAATAATTCAGTTAAGCATCAGCATGCAGTTTAAGTACGGTTTAATTGTCAAAAACGTTTCTATTTCAAGCTATTCAGTTTACTCAATTCATTTTAGCATAAGTATGCTGTTAGTTCTATTTAACCCATAGATAGGGCCCTATCAAGTGCTACCACTCCGGGCAAGAGTTGACCTGGGAGCAATGGCAATAAAGGGGTACTCCGCATTCCCCAAAGCTCCAGCATTGCTGGAACCTCACCATCAGATTGTTTAGTGTCATATCCAGGACACTTGTTGAGGAATGGGTCTTACCCCTCTGCAGAGAAGCAGTCGGTGTATTCTACAGCCCCAGCTGACTGGGCAAGATTATGTTGCGTTGGTTACATAGTGATGTAAGTTTTCCTAATATGTTCATCAAAAAACAAATATAACTCTCGAATCTTTGATATCGTTGAACACGAGTTTTTATTTACTTTTTTCAAATTTGTTTTGTTTGAACTTATGAAGGATACTTTATTTCTTTGTAATAAGACTTTGGTAAAACTTTTAATTTCTATCCAAGTTAAATTTTTGCAAAATTCTTTCAGAATATGTCTAAGTCCATCTCAGTGTGATAAAAACGCAAATCATTCTATTTGTACCGAATGGAAAAATTGTTGTTTGTGATGGATGAGTAGTCAAAAGAGCCTTTTTCTTGTGTTTCATCAGAGGATTAAAACAGGAACAGAAACTACTAGAATATGTACTCAGTTAACAAGAAAAAGAGGAGTGCAAAAATTCCCTTGTGTAACCAATTATGGCCGACTGGGGTTGCTACTGAGTTATAGATGATATGCCAGCGCACATTCTCACTTATTTCCTAAACGGGGAATCTATTAACTGTGTGCAAACCAATGAGCTCTTGCAGGTTTAAAAATGTCGCCTAAAAATATTCGTTTTCAAATCATGCATGTAATCTTCATGAATACACAGGAATTGACTTTAAATTGACTTTTATAGCATATTGCCCTACGAGGAGCAATATGCTATAAAACACAACTAACCAACCTAATAAACTGTATCAACGTTTTTCCCAATTGTTTTATCATTAGGATCAAACGACCAACAATTATAAATATCAATAATTTGTCTCTTCTCACGACTTTTCGCCATTCTTGCTTTTTCAATCATTCATACCGTCTTTTTGTCTGTTTTATATTGCATTTATTTATTTACCAACTTTTTGTACGTACTTCCATACTTTTCTTCTGTAACAATTTTGAAATCCAGTCACCCATTTCTTTAATACTCAGTTAAACATTTTTTTTTAAATTTAAATTTTTATGTTTCATTTATCTACTCCATAAAAAACGTAAGATTGGTGTCCTTAGTCGAGGTTGACCCGAAGGCTCCCTTTTCGATAGCTACTACATCTAGGTATAGGGGAGGGTGATACTCTATTTACTGGGTTGCACAACTTTACCCTTGATCATTACCTTGTAATGCTGATTGTTAAGCAAGGCAGCATCAAGTACCATTTTTTGAGTCTTTGGTATAACTCGACCTGGGGTTGAAACTCGGTCTCCTGGACCACTGAATAACACTCTACTCATTAGGACAATGGCCCGGTCTCCTTCATCTATTTCTGAAATTTTTTACCTTTACATTTCTCGTCAAGAAAAGTCAGTTAATATATATGTTGCATCTTTAACACAACTGGTCAAATGTGGGTGTAACCTCGATCGATAATACTAATACTACTTCTACTTAAAATAGTTGGAAGGATTCAAATCAGCATCTCATAATTATCTTCATCATTACAAGTACTCGGACGGGAAATTGGCTTATTCTATAAGGTAAAGAATTTTCAGTCTATTAACCTAATAAAAATCTAACTAAGGTTATTTTGCTGGGTTTGAAGAAAATGTATACATATGAATATATATAGATACTATGATAGAATTTAATCACACTCATTATTTCAGGTTTGCCTTCTGGATTCGAAAGAATGCGGTAAATACCCTTGATATGTACCTTATATTGCTGAGTGTTAAGCAAGGAGGTTTCAAGTACTATTTTAAAAGTCTTTGGTATACAAGGACCCGGGATTGAATCAAGGGTAAAGTGCAGCCATCCAGGGAAAGGGGTAGCGCCCTCCCCTAATCCTCGGCGTAGAAGCTATTGAAAAGGGAGCCTTCGGGTCGCCCTCTTTACTTATATATATATATATATATATATATATATATATATATATATATATATATATATATATATATGTTTTTTGAAGAGTGTATATTTAGGCAGGAAATTATTATTAGGGCACAACGGAACACTGTTTATTGTCTTTAATTGTAATTTTAAAAAAATTCTTCTTATTTTTCTTGCGTTGGGATACAGTCGGTAAAGGAATTCTCCCATATCTTCTTCCCAAGCGCTTTCGACCATAAGTTTTAAAAAAATGAAAAATTACAATTAAAAAAAATTAACAAACAGTGTTCCATTGCCTTTCAAAAAATTTTTTTTTGAATAATAACTTGCTGTCTATATATACACTCTTCCAAATATATGGCAATGAAGGACAAATGGATAAAACCACCAAAATCTTCCGGAAACATCAAATAGAATAGAAAATTACACCAGCTGAAGCAGATATCCGCGAACATAACATAAAAATAAAAGGGATTATGAAATCCCTTAACCCAAATATATCTGAAGCCTAAATAACCGAAATTCAACTTAAATTTTCAGGGATTTTTTAACTTATAGACGGAAGCAATTAGGTAGAAAATATGAGAACATTTCTTTACACTTGGATCCAGACACAAGAAAAATAGCATGAGACTTGAAAAAATTACAATTAACTATAATAACCACAGTGGTTCGTCGTGTTTAATAAAACTTGCCTTAAAATATATATATATATATATATATATATATATATATATATATATATATATATATATATATATATATATATAAAAAAGCGCTCGGGAGAATTTTGGTAAATTCATTCACCGATTTCAACCTGAAACCAGAAAATTTGAAAGAATCTTTATAAAATCATATAGACCAAATGTGTCTATTATTTAATCAAACATGCTTAGAAACGTACATATATATATATATATATATATATATATATAAACTGAGTGTGTGTGTGTGTGTGGTGTGTGTGTGTGTGTGTGTGTGTGTGTGTGTGTGTGTGTGTGTGTGTGTGTGTGTGTGTGTGTTTTAATAACACCCTGAACTGACAATGAAGAGAATGACCTCGACCCAAAAAACATCATCATTTCAAACCTCAAAACAAGAGACAGTTTGTTAAACAAGTTTCCTTATATTTAGCAACTTTTTTTCTGTTCATTACTCTCCCCACTCTCTCTCTATCTCTCTCTCTCTCCCTCTCTCCTTCTCTCTGTCTCTCTCTCACTCTCTCCAAAAATAAAGTAAGAAAAAAATGAAAACGGAAAATCTCAAGATAAAACTTATTTCCCTTCTTGTTCTGATTCCCAATTACATTTTCTTTTTCGTTTTTTTTTTGTTTTGTCTTTTGTGTGTGCGCGCGCGCGTGTGTGTGTGTGTGTGTGTGTGTGTGTGTTTTCTCAATGGCTAAACTGTCTATTATCGACGGCCTGGAGCCTCCAAAATAGGCGAAAAATTTTTTGAGCAAGTGCGATTGAAATTACTCGATGCAGTTGTTGTTAATGTAAATAAGTGGATCTCAACGTAAAGTGAAATTCTGTGCAGTCAAACAGGAAGAAGATTCCATGACTTGTTTAACACTCAGCATCAAGAATTAAAGATCAATGGTAAAGTGGACTAATCCAGGGAAAGGAGTAGCACTCTCTCCTACACCTCGGTGTAGTATCTATTGAAAAGGGAGCCTTCGGGTCACCCTAAACAAAGGTCGCCAACTTTATTTATATACATGTGTATGTGTAGATAGATATATAGATAGATAGATACATTGAAAAACAAAGTAATCTAAAATTGATGAATTTATTGAAAGGCAAGTTGATGTTAAAACGTTTCGGTTTTAATGAAACTTCTTCAGGACATTAAAGGTTCATTTTAACTAAAACTTTTTTACGTCGACTTTCCTTCAAATAATTTCATTAATTTGGTATTACTTTGTTTTTCAATTTTTCTCCATACTGTCAGAGGCATTTCCATTATTTACTTCCATAGATAGATAGATTGCTAGACAGATGGAAAGAGAATACATAGATAGATTGATAGATAGATAGATAGATATGAGTAGGGAAAGATAGATAGATAGATAGAGAGAGAGAGAGAGAGAGAGAGAGAGAGAGATTTAGAAGATGATATTCAGAAAACAGTTTATATGGATCATTTTTTTCTTTTAGTTATCGTTTCTTATTTCATTACTCTTCAATAAAACCAACCCCACATCGGATCTGCATGAACCAAGGAATAAGGTTAACCAAGTGACGACATCACACTCACAGAAACGTTCAGAAGAGGAACCTTATAACTGGACATTGTATACATTTATTTGTGATATGCAGCTCTCTGTCTCTCTGCCTCTCTCTCACTCTCTTTCAGACATTGGTCTATGAGTAGAGTGTTTGCCAATGGTCCGGGAGACCGCGGTTCAATCCCAGGTCGAGTCATTCCAAAGACTCAAAAATGGTACTTGATGCCGCCTTGCTTAACAGTTAGCATTATAAGGTGTGGATCAAGGGTAAAGTGGAGCAACCCAGGGAATGGAAGAGAGCCCTCTCCTACCCCTTGGTGTAGTAGCTATTGAAAAAGTAGCCTTCGGGTCACCTTTTACTAAGATCGCCAACTTTACTTATCAGGTGTGAAAGTAAAATTTTAAATATTCTTGTATAATAATGAATGACTCTATTATAAAATAAGATTAATTCTAATTTTAAAAAAAAAGCAACAAAATAAGATGATTGACATAAAACAGTAAATTTACTCAATATAGACACCATTTTTCATCAATTATTCAATCAACACGCCTCCAAAACGATTTGCATCGCACCGAAATAAATACTTCACATAATTTTATTCCATTCCTCCTCAATAGCAGTATTTAGTGAACCACTATTTGGATGGGGAGCTGCACTTTTTGTTTTCTAAAAGGTCCTATATAGCGTAATCAAGAGGGTTAAAGTCTGGGCTTAAATCTTGTTTAATTGTTGCCTTCACAGTTTCCTCGTGGACTTTCAACTCATTAAAGTGTTTTCTTATTGAGATTGTGGGTTTTTTCTTAATCATCATAGCAAGGGCTGTTAAAAAGTTGTTTTTTTTTTCGTTTTTTCTGCAATCTTCCATTCACACTTTTCCTTGAAAAGCTTTTTTTCTGTAAAAGATTTTCTTTGCTTTGTAAACTGTTGACGAAGAAATTTAGACTTGGTTTCGGCGTCAAACATATAATAGATTATTGTCGTTTCTTTCCTTGTCATTCATATTAGGCAGAATATATGAAAATAAAAAAAATAGAAGAAGTGGTGAATGATAGAGCTAATCAGAAAAAATTCTCACTTTTTAATTGGACTAATCAGATTAAAAAAAAAATGGCTAAATATCATTTAATATTTTGCTTGCACACCCTATATATATATATATATATATATATATATATATATATATATTCGCATGACATCTCACGGAATTTAATGAGTTACATATCTTTTTTGATAATATATTCCATAAGAAACATCTGGTAGAATTTGACATAAACGACTATTTCAAACCCTGGACGAGACTGTTTACATTTCACATAGCGCATATACAATCAGAAAATGCACATCCAAACTTTCTCTCTCCATTAAGGCTGGCAACCTATTTTTGAGAAGGATAACATTATTCAAACCTGTAAAAATCCCGCTAGAAATGACCTTGAATCGGATCCTGCTCGTGAGGAGGTTATACATTTCTATTAAGATTCGTGTTTCAAAATTTAAACCCCTAAACTCAACAATTTCTATGTACATATTTTATCCGTTTATACTTGAAACGTCCACGATTGCAGAAACGCCAAAGCTTGGGAAGTCTCTGTTGAAAAAGAATACTGAATCATATTTAGCAATTATTCGGAGGTAAGCGATGCATAAAATCCTAAGTTATCCCCATAGACATAGCTATGGATTGCTTCTTCCTGAAATTATCACGATCTGAAATATTGCAAGCAGTCTCGTCGAAATTGTCTTAAAATACATTAATGGATAAAGCAAAAAAATTAAACAGAAAAGGCAATAGAATCGCTTACATTCTGTTATAATTCCCATTATTCATTTTGTCATCCATCCCTTGGAATTTCCTGTTTATTTGTTTGTTTGTTTGTTTGTTTGTTTGAGTTTTTTAGCATATCAATCATTTTAAGTTGCTTAATGCAAAATCCATTTTTATACAAATAAATAGTTCTATTTCAAACAATTCATTTTGCTTAAATATACTGTTTAAATATGAAAAACATTTCTATTTGAAGCTATTCAGTTAAGTCAAACAGTTATAATTCGAACAAATCAGCTTAATATAAGTATAGGTTTTGTCTACACACTGTTAAATGTCAAAAACAGTTATATTTCAAACAATCAAGTTTAGCATATTGTCCTTAATTGGAATCATTTTTGAGATGAGGCTCTTAATCTGAGAATTAATTTTTATTTATTTATTTATTGCGGACTTTTCCCCCTCATCTTGGTAGTTTTTTGTGTTGTTTCTTCTTTCACTACGTTTCGGTTGCAAGACTCAGCATTCCTATCCGAGGTCGCGGTAAATCACCTGAAGAAAGCCAGAGGGAATTTGGCCAAAACGTAGTGAAAGAAGAAACAACACAAAAAACTACCAATCAAGTTTAGCATACAAAAAAATTCCATTCCAAATAATTCCATTTAGCTTAATTAGGTAGTTTAAATGTCCAAACAGTTCTATTTCAAATAATTCAGTTTAGCCTAAATTGGCAGTTTAGATCTATTAGACACAAAGATAGGACCCTATCAGGTGCTACCACTCTGGATCAGACTGAACCTTGGAGTTTTGGCAATGAAATAGTAATCCGCATTTCCCAAATCTCCATCATTACTGGAACCTCATATATGTGTGTGCGTATGTGTATGTATATATATATATATATATATATAACACACAACTACATTTATATAAACAAGATTCACACACGTATATATACACACACACACACACACACATATATATCTATATATATATATATATATATATATATATATATATATATATATATAGTTAGGCAGCAGTCTTTCATTTAAGCAAGTTTGATTAAATAATAATGACACATTTTGTCTATATAATTTAATTAAGATCCTATGAAGTTTCCGGATAATTGTCTTCATTTTAGGTTGGAATTGGTAAATGAATTTACTAAAATTGTCCCTAGTGCTTTTGGACTTTTCATAGGCCATCATCATTTTTTTTCAGGTGTAAAAAGTGTTTTATTAAAAATTTTTTTTTGCTTCGTGTGGTATTCAGGGTACTCGTTGATATGGGTCTTACCCCTCTGCAGAAAAACAGGCAGTGTATTCTACATCCGCAGCAGACCGGGCAATTTCCTGCTTTTTAATGGCAGGAGTACCCGTGGCGTTGTTGTCAATGTGATGGTCTAGTAAGCGAGTTCGAACTCCAATTGCGCTATTCACTTTCAGAAAATATCTGGAAAAGTATGAACGTCCACAACGATAGGTTAAATAGAACAACGTTTGTTCTTTTACAAGGATGGCTTTAGCATTAGATATCACATGAAGGTTTATATGCCATTAAGCAAAGAAACCAAATCAAACTTTAATATTGCTATTCATTTCCGTGCATAGAACACAACATTTTTCGGATTTCAATTATTTTAAAAGCAATTTTTAATTATTAATGTTTATATATATATATATATATATATATATATATATATATATATATATATATATATATATAGTAAACAAAATAATCAAAAGTGATGAATCTATTGTGAAGAAAAGTCGGTTTTAAGCGTTTCGGTTTCAGTAAACTTTCATTGGGACTTTACAATAGTGATACTAAGTGTTGATATTTTATGACATATCCATCGTGCATCTATCAACACTTGGCATTATCATTCAGAAACCCTGATGTGGTTTCATTAAAAGTCGACACTTTTAACGTCGACTTTCATTCACAATAAAATATTCACTTTTGATTAGTTTGTTTTTCAGTTTTTCTCCATACCGTCGGATTCCTTTCCATTATTTAATTCCATATATATATATATGCACACGCACACACAAACATACACACACACATACACACACACACACACACACACACACACACACACACACATATATATATATATATATAGAGAGAGAGAGAGAGAAAGAGAAACTGAAAGTGATGTTAACATAGGCCTTTTGAAGGCGTCGACCGCTATTGTCAGGTTAGCGATCATATACCAATCTGGTCTCACCAATGAAATAAAACAGCATTTCTTCCAAGCTGAGGCTATGGCAATTCCAACGTATCGATAAGCAATATGGAAGCAAAGTCCATAAAGAAAAACTAGATGGGATCAACACAAGTATGCAACGTGTTGTTTTGAACAAATCTTGGAAGCACTATCCCTGAAAATGACAACTGTGAGTTTACTTGCCTTCCATCTCAGAAATTATCCAAGTAAGACAAACAAAACATGCTGAGAACAGCTGGATAATCAAGTATGGACTCATAAGTGACGTTCTCTTAAGGACATCTACACCCGACAACGATAGTATTAACCGACCAGCAAGGACCGAAATACACTAGCTTTGTTCATGATAAAATAAAACGCAACCGTGGTAGCAATGGACACAGCAACTCAAGTTCTAATCCTGGAGGAGACTCTGCACTTCATATTGCTCTAATCGAATTGGTTTAATTTGGTTTGGGTTTTCGGCATATCAACCCTTGTAAGTCATTTAATGCGAAATCGCCTTCATACATACGTATTAAATATACATGAAATGTAAGCACATTTTGTTGATAACATTTTTATACAGGCCCAAGCTCACTCTTTTCGATACAGTTAAATGGTTATAATTATTCCAAACACGATTAATTCTATTTACTATTAATTATTTGTTTGAACAAAATTAAGTGATTTTAATTGTTATAAACTTACACGAATATTTCTATTCAATATTACTTCTTTGTTTGCACACAGAGAAATGGTTTCAAGTATTTATCATCATCATCATCATGTCGTGCCGCCAGCACGGATATCCTTGACCATCTCTCGCCACTTTTCCCTATCGTTCATCGCCTCCGGCAGGTCTTCTGGGTTACATCCTGTGTCCTCACATAGCTGCTGTATGTAAGTTCGGGCTGGTCGTCCTGCTTTTGCCTGGCCATATGTGGGGGTCCATAGGAGTACGTCACTTACGAGCTCGTCCTTGCTTCTCCAGCAGTGTCCGGCGTGTCTGGCTCGTCTGACCTGTATAGTTTTCGTGATGGGAGGCAAGTGGCCGTACAGTTGGCGTCTCCTGGGGTGTTGTCGCCAGGACTTGTTCAATATTGCTCTCAACATTCTTGTGTAGTTGCCGTCAAGTTTCTTCTCCAGCCGTTTGGTTAACGTCCATGTAGTGCATCCATATAGCAGTATCGATACAACCGCTGCCTGGAAGAAACTGCGCTTCATTTCATCGGTCAGGTCTGATTTCCATATTATTGAGAGCATATCTATAGCCGTCCATGCTTTCGTCACTCGTGTTTCGATGTCGTTTTCTATTGATGAGACGCTACTTCCTAGGTAGGTGAATTTGTCCACTAGCCTCAGAGAGGCTCCGTCTAGAGTGGTAATGTTGCCCGTTTGGTTGTAGTTAATCATTCAATTCAACACTCTTCGTTCATTTGTACATAGTGAAATGGTTCTAAGCATTTCAAACACGATTAATTCTATTTTGTATTAATTCTTTGTTTGAACAAAATTAAGTGATTTTAATTGTTATAAACTTACACGAATATTTCTATTCAATATTAATTCTTTGTTTGCACACAGTCAAGTATTTCAAGAACTACTATGTAATAAAATAAATCATTTTACTTACAGGTTTCAAGTGTTCCATACTTGTATTCTTTTTTGTACACAGTTAAATGGTTTTAGATATTGCTATGTATCACTAACGGTTCAATTCAGCGTCAGCCATTTGTTTTCATGCGTTTAAATGATCAAACATTTCTGACAATTCGTTTTAACATCAATCTTTTGTTTGCACTTAGTTTAAATGATCAAACAGTACTAATCCGTAGATAGGACCCCATCAGGTGGACCTGGGAGAAATGGTAATGTAGAGATACTCAAGATTTCCAAAATTTCCCCGGCTGGAGACTCACCGTCGGATGGTTTTGTGTCATATCCAGAATACTGGTTTGTGGGGGTCTTACTCCTTTGCTGAGACGCTGTCGTTTGTTTCTTTGGAAAACCTACAAACAGAAAGATGGCGAATTGGGGAGCCATATTTCCTTCAAACAGCACCGATAGGTTTTTATTCAGATTTTGTCTTTCTCATAGACAGATTACATTTACAACGAGAGTTTAGTCAACCCTACTGGACAATATCTTTATAATCATGAAGCTTTTTGTTGAATCAGTTACACATTTTTTATTAAGTTTATGACAAAAAAAATTACTTATTAGTGTTTTAATATTTTTTTCAAATAGCAATTCTTAACTTTAAATCTCTCCTTCTCCTAATTTGGTTGTCTTAACAATACTTGAGAGCTTAGTCAACCCGAGTCTTTTACCTATAGTTGGAGAGGAGGAATAGAGAAATACATGCCTTTCCAACAGGCATTGGCGTGATTTGAAACACGAATCACTTCCTTCAGAGTTTGAACTCGACTCACTGAGTCCATGTTCTTCGAATATAATCGTTACACCACAAGCACCTCATTATTTTTTTCTACTCCAAACAAACAATATGAGACTGTGTTGGAATAAAACCAATAAGCTTATAAGTAAGCAACAGAAAATAACACTTGTATATTAAGTAATAGGATATCAACCAAAATTTTGTAAATTGACAACGATGGGAAAAGTACGGCCTATCTTCTTATATGTTGAATCATTTCATATAAATAAATCGATTAGGTATCGGTCATCTTGATGTCAGACCTATCCGATAAAATAAAACGCAATTTTTCTAAGCAGCGGCTGTGTTCATACTACAGCATGGATGCATCCATGGACGCTGACTAAATTTATAGAGAAAAAGTTAGACGGCGATTGCATAAAAGTACAATATTAAACTAATCCTGCAACTGTGCGGCAACCTACCACCCATCTCAATACTATCCAAATTAGACAAACAAGACATGTGGGACACAGCTGGAGAAGAAAGGACGAACTCATAAACGAATTTCTCACGTAGACCCCTTCAGATGGATGCACAATTGCAGGACAACCAGCAGGAACTTATCTTCAACTGCTCTATATAGACACTGGGAGTAACCTGGAAGACCTACTTGAAGCGATGAGGGATCGTGACGGATGGTTAGAGATTAAGAAGGGTAAATTGACTAACTTTCTATACATTACAATTACATTAAACAGAAACCAAGTAAAAGTTGCAAGTACTTGGCATAGACTTTGTCCTTACTCGAGGGTGACCCGAACACTCCCTTTTTCAATAGCTACTACACCGACATGTAGGTGTGAGCGCTATTCCATTCTCTGGATTGCTCCACTTTACCCTTGATCCTTACTTTATAATGCTGAGTGCTAAGCAAGCAAACATCAAGTACCGTTTTTTGAGTCTTTGGTATGACTCGACCTAGGATTGAACCCCGGTCTTCTAGACCACTGGCGAACACTATACTCTATGGCCTGGTTGACAAAGACAAAATAAACGAAACCTGTGACCAGGAATAACAGGGAAATTGGCTGCTGCTCTAAAATAATCTACATTGGAAAGAAATATAGAAAGAAAAAGAAACGACGTAAAGACTTTATATCCCTTCGGTAGAAGTCGAATATTCCGCGTCTGACGCGATGCGGCTGTGTATTCTAGCAAGTGTAGCGATGAATTTAAGACGGAACAAATCTGTTCGAAGGGATAGAATAAGTGCCATTTTATTTTTGTGGGCGATAACTTTTTGACACTGCGTGAGGGTTAAAATTTTATGATTATATCTGTAACGTCCAAGTGCAAGGTGTTAAGAATACACATCATTAGCGTGCACGTGCGCCTGTGTGTGTGAAAAGTAAGACATGACAATAAAGCTAATTTATAAACCATTTTTTGAGTCGAGCCTTGCTGCGAGCTGAAACGTAATTTTGCAGCTTGAATGGCTATCTGTTCAATACCTACTACCGACTTCTGTCCAACACATTGATCCGCTCAACCAGTTATTTCAGCAATAAATACAGAAACACCAAAATATATTCTATAAGGATTTATAATTCAGTAAACATTGTTGAGTGTTCGAAGTTTATTGCCCTCTTGTTGTTATTTCTTTATACTATAAATATGTAAACGTTGATGGCTCGAATAAGATTTGACGGAAGGCTACTAAATTTTCTGTTTCTTATATTTTTTGTCTCCATTACTGATTTACTTCTAAAAGTATTATATCCTGGTTGTCGAACTAAACTAAATCTGGAGTGGAGGTTCTAGCTCTAGATTATAGAAGAACGTAGAGAACCCATTTATTGCCATAACTCCCTGGTATGGATCAAATAGAACTGTTCAATAAATGATGATTCGTTATTTAAAACAATTCAGCTTTGTGAAACGAGGATTTGTTATTAAATAACCCTCAAGGGTTGATATGCCATTAAACCAAACCAAGCCAAACCAAACCTAAAATTATGAAATTAATATTTTTGATAATAAACCTGCGGGGATCCTCTTGAGTAGTAGCTCGCGTAATGGATTGTAACATCGTAATAAGCAAGTTTGAAACTCAGTACCGCTATTGCCTTCCATTTTTGGAAAAATACCCTTGGTAGAGGCATGAACTCCATTATCCACCTTATGTGCTAAATATCACCACTACTGTTCTTCTACAAATATGGCTTTGACCTACGAACGTTTACGAGGTCTAAACGATAAGTTTCCAGACATTTTCGTATGGGGATTTAAAATTATCCAAGATTCTTGATAATTCACTATATTATCCAAGATTCTTGATAATTCACTATACATCTTATGAGATGACTGACTAATTTCTATGATTTTAGGTTCAAAGGAACAGCTACAGCAGATGGAATAAGATTATGTTTTAAACTTGAAAAAAAAATGCCACAGAAACGTATGGAATGCTTCAGATTGCTTTTGGAGCATCTTTCGTGAATCGAGCATCAGTTTTTGAGTGGTATAAGAGATTCAAGGAAGGCAGGGAGTCTTTGAGGAATGATGAGAGGTGTGGCTGGAATAGGAAAGTCAATAGACCAGTGTTGATTGGCCAAAGGGTAAGGATTAGGGTTATAATATGAAGGTTTTAAGGGAGTTCAGGAAGAGATTCCTAGGGAAGAGGCCAGCACTCTTCAAATCGGGTCAGTGGCATTTCCACTAGGACAATGCACCAGTCTACAACTCCATCCTTGTCACAGACTAATTGACCAAGATGGGCATCAAGACAGTTCCTCACCATTCCTATAGTCAAGACCTTGCTCCTTGTAACTTTTGGTTATTCCCTAAGCTAAGAGGCTGTCGTAATGAGACATTTGAGAAGATGAAAGAGGCTTTGACGAAGGTCATTGACACGCTCACACAATAGGACCTCCATAGAGCCTTTCAGGAGTTGTTGGAATGGTACAACCAGTGCATTGCAGACAAAGGAGATTACTTCGAAGGGGACTAGAGTTTCATGTGTGTACTATCAATAAAAGTGCCCATACGAAAAAAAGTCTGGAAATTTATCGTATATACCTCGTATATGCCATTAAACAAAGAAAGCAAACCAAAGTGTATACCTCCGTGTTTGCAGTGCAGAATGAGATAGTTTGATATTTTGTGGTATAGTTACATATCCTTAAGGGGTTGTTGTGGTTCACTTGTTGCCTGAGCGGTATGATACTTAGTCTGACGTAATGTTAGGCGGGTTTCGATCCCAGCTTCAAGCGTCCCACCTGTCTAGCCACTCTGAAGAGTTGTGATAAACGAAACTGTCTCTCATAACTGTCAATCTTAGACTTGAACTGAATTGAGCTGACTATTTGCAAAAAAACCGATTTGGCGTTAAATAACCTACAAAGGTTGATATGCCTAAATCCAACCAACCAACTAACCAACCAACCAATTAAAGGGTTAATTTATATGGTTACATATTGCCGTTACAAGTTTAGGAAGGATAGTCTCCGAGAATTACCACCCGGGAAAGCCAGTAATGACGATAAACACTTCATGTACTCATTGGTTGGTTGGTTTTTTTTATGGCATATCAAACTTTGGGGGTTATTTAACGCCAAATTCAGTTTTATGAAAATAGCTCTATTTAAAAAAAATCAGTTTAGTATGAGTACCCATCTTAATAGTCAAAAAAGTTTCTATTCCAAGCAATTCAGTTTAGTCAAACAGTTCTAATTCAGTTAATTCAGTTTAGTATAAGTATATATTTTGTTTACACACAGTTAAATATCAAAACAATTCTAAATAAAATAATTCAGTTTAGTGTAATAAAAGTTTCAATGTCGAAAATAGTTCCATTTCAAAAGATTCAGTTTAGCATAAGCATGCAGTTTAAAGGTGTGTAGAGTTAAATTGTCAAAAACAGTTCTACTTCAAGCTGTTCACTTTAGTCAAACAGTTCTAATTCAAACAATTAAGTTTAGCATTAGTCTGCAGTTTAGTTCTATTTAACCCATAGATAGGGCCCTATCAAGTGCTACCACTCCGGGCCAGAGTTGACTTGGGAGAAATGACAATGAAGAGGTGCTCCGCATTCCCCAAAGCTCCAGCATTACTGGAACTTCACCATCAGATTTTAAGCGTAATATCCAGGACACTCATTAGGGTGGTCTTATCCCTCTGCAGGGGTGCAGTCGGTGTATTCTACAGCCACAGCTGACTGGGCAATATACTCATTGTTATCACTTCACACTGACATGTGGCAATTGGCACGAACAACTCAAAACAGATTGTTGTTCCTCCGGCAAACTGTGTTAATTTCCTCTTTTCAAATTATACATTGAGCAAATATGGCCTTTCCACTATTTGTGTGTTTTACTGCGTGTGAAACATTGCATGGCAGCTTGCCATAATGGTTGTTCAAAGGACAGACGAAACTCTTCAGATATTTGATTGAGATGACAGATCTAAAGAAAATATTAGATTGTTGCAATGAAATGTTTGATTATTAAAGTAACCGAAAGAGGCCATTTGAAGTCAGCCCATGACAAGAAATAACTTGAAATGAAAGCGCAACATGCATTTCCACACAAATTGTTTCTTTTAATCAACAAAAAAAAAGGTTTGTTTCTTTTTCAAGATAATTCAAGGCTACACGACCTGCATATCCTTTTTAATTTTCTATTTAACTTTCACTATCTTGTAGGTCTCTCTCTCTCTCTCTCTCTCTCTCATAGTTACTACCTTTAACCTTTTGATAGATATTTATTTATCTACCCCTCCCCCACCAGCAGGATGCGACACAATGTCAGTTTTTAAGCTATTAACTAGTTTGAATTCAGTGTTTTACTTCTGCCTGACCAATTGCCATACCAAGTTTAAAGGACAAGTCTGCCCTACTATTAAGGAAGATGATAGTTAGTTTCATACCGTTTCTAATGGTATTAATGCTATGTAAACTGCAAAGAGCCTTGTCCTGGATTTGAACTCTAGTCGCCAAAGATAATCGTTATACTATGAACTAATCCTTTATATTGTCTGCTTTTTTTTTTTCATCTATGACTTACTTTTTTTTTTATCTACCTTATTCAATATCACCCATAAATAAATAATTTTAAATAAAAAGTTTGTTTCTTCTAAACCGAAAATTCCATTATTTGATTTTATTGTCAAACATTATACAAGGAAAAGAGTATAATTGTGAGTTTCTCAAAAGTCCCCGAAAAAATGCTGAGAAGATAACAAGGTTGGCACTTCTTCTTCGTATCTGAAGAAAGAAAGACATACACGTCTTAATAGTACTTGTTCTTGGTGTAATGGTTATCGTCATAGGAAATGGACATGGTGACTCGAATTCAAACCCTGGACGGGACTGTTTGCTATTCTCATTGCACTAATAACCTTGGGAAGTGTAAGAATTCAACTATTCTCCCACCTGCTATGGGTAAATAGTAAGACAGAGTCTACTCTTCAATTTCGGTATAGAAATCAGACGAGAAGAAGAAAAACTCTGAATTCAAACCCGATAAACTCCGCTAAAAATGGGTCTTGTGTCGCATCCTGCTCGTATGGACGGGTACGTAAATATATACACATCTAAATAAAATCAAAACTCTGTTTTAATTACGGTTGTAAGAAAAAGGTTTGCTTTTTGCTTTTTTAAACACATATCAACCTTTGAGGGTCATTTAATGTCAACGTTATATTTTAGAAGACCAGAAGTGTTTTTAACCATACCTTCTCGAAGGATTAGACCGAAAGTGAACGTAATAGCTTCATTGAGGTAAGCCGCAGTCTAGCACGTGAGCCATTATTCGCCCGTTAGAAAAAAAAATATTAAAACATGTGGCGTGTTCTTTTTTTTTTTTTTTCCTCGGCGTCTGACTATTACAACAGCCTAATGGAAAAAGGCGTTTTTTTTCTTATCCCTGAAATATATACCTTAACTTGTCACTGTCCCGATATCAACACTGCCTTTTCAAATCTCCACTAGTCTCCAGTTTTACAGCCGCCGCTCATCTGTCAGGCATGTCCACCATACCAAACACCGACAATAAGACCATCACATTATATTTAGATTTATTCATTACCATATTGTTCAGAATTGAAAATCTGGAATAAAGATATATATATATATATATATGTATATATATACTATGCCCTCAGAACGAGAAAGATGCGACACAATATTAATCCTTCAAGCAGATATTAGCAGGATTAAATTCACAGTTATCCTTCTCGTATATCCGGTTTGCATACTAAGGTTAAGATCACAGTCTATTCAACTATTTACTTATAGCTAGAGGGGAGAATTACTGGATACATACCTTTCTCTAGGGTATTAGTTCTATGTCAGAGGCAAACAGCTTCTCTCAGGTTTTGAACTTGCGTCACCGTTTGTATTTCCTACAATGATAACCTTTGGCGCATGTAGGAATAAGCACAAACTTTACATATATTTACGTTATTTTATTTTATAATTTTGGGGACAGGTTTTGATGATTGTAGAAATTGGCAATAAATAATACCAAATATAAATTTGGGGTGTATTATGCTCCTCTAGAAATTATAAATCGCTTGTATCTTTACTTTATACAAAGCATATATTCGATTATCCTCAAAATCACAACTTTAATAGAAATTGAATGGTAATATAAGAAAGAAATTCTAAAGTGATTCTAAATAATTACAGTGACCAGAAAAATTACAGACAACATAAAAATCAACAGAACAAGAAAAACTGGGAAAAGGAAAACTGTATGAATATTTCAAGCGACAAACAAACGAAATCTCACATGAGAAGACCGGGACATGGTTCATCATCATCATATCGCGCTGGTAGCACGGATATCCCTGACCCTCTCTCGCCACTCCTCCCTATCGTTCATCGCCCTAGGTAGGTCTTCAGGACAACAGCCTGTATCCTCACATAGCTGCTGAATGTACGTTCGAGCTGGTCGTCCTGCTTTTGCACGGCCATGTTTGGGGATCCATAAGAGTACATCTCTTATGAGTTCATCTCTGCTTCTCCAGCAGTGTCCTGCATGTCTGGTTCGTCTAACTTGAATAGTTTTCGTGATAGGGGGCAGGTGGCCGTACAGTTGGTGTCTTGTGGGGTGCTGCTGCCAGGACTTGTTCAGGATTGCACGCAGCATTCTTGTGTAATTGCCATCCAGTTTCTTCTCCAGCCGTTTGTTAGTGTCCATGTAGTGCATCCATATAGCAGTATCGATGTGCCCGCTGCCTGGAAGAAGCTGCGTTTCATTTTATCGGTTAGGTCTGATTTCCATATAATCGATAGCCTATTGATAGCTGTCCATGCTTTCGTTAGCCTCGTATCGATGTCCTTTTCCGTTGATTCGACGCTGCTTCCTAGGTACGTGAATTTGTCTACTAGTTTAAGTGGGGTTCCTTCTAGAGTGGAGATGTCCCCCAGTGAAACTTAAAAAAAAAACTGAATCCATTCTAAAAGCAGCACAAAAAATGTCATAAAGACCATCAATGTTAAGATGTATAGAACAAAACAAAATAGCAAATGTAACTTATATGGTGATAGAGACGAAACGATCAATCACATAATAAGTGAATGCAGTAAATTAGTACTAAAAGGGTATAGGACAAGACACGATTAAGTGAGGAAGGTGATCCACTGGAAATTATACGAACAAATGGTATACGCATAAACTAGAATCCGTCTTGGAAAAAAGAGATGCACATAATCCTCAGGGATTTCCAAACACAAACAGATCACCTATTCTTATCCAGTAAACCTAACCTAGTGATAATTATCAAAAGATAAGCAAAGCTGCCGATTAGGGGACTTTACCGTCTCGGCAAAGAGATTGCAAATCAAAGAAAACGAAAATAAAGAAAAGTACTTAAACCTTGCGAGAGAACTAAAATCTTTTTAACATGAAGGTGATATTGATAACATTTATAATCAGCGTACTTTGAACGTTTCACAAAGGCTTGTTTAGGGGGCTAGAAGAACTGGAATTCGGAGGACAATAGATTATTCAAACTTCAGCTTCGTTGAGATCGGCTAGAATACTGAAAAGAGTCCTGGAGACTTGAAAAGACTTGCAGTCACTCAGATTCCAGTGAAAAACTTTCGAGGAGCAATATAATAATAAAACCAGTTGTCGGAAGAGAAACCAGTTGACCTTGACTGTGAGATTAAATGCAATATACGCTTTATTTACGACTCTGGATAAACCATAATTAAAGACAATTACTGAAATCATTAAATATAATCAAAGAGAGTCTGTTGTTCAGAAGTTTCGATAAAAGACCACGAGTCTTGCGTATAGACCTTAGTGGAGCTGTGAACTGGCGTGATAGAAACGTGAGGGTTGCTTCAGAGAGAAAGGACGATCCAAAGATCTGAGAAGAGTTTCTTCATACCAGAGGAAAGAAAGACCCGACCAGTCAATCTACCCTGTAGATTATGTCCGTCATCCGATTCAAACTGTTTCAACGTCTTCTGTATTTGAAAGAAGAAAAACGACGGAAGTTTCTATGATCATCGTCAGCGACATGTCGGTGGGCAGTGATAACACTGTTTGAACTTAAAATTTCCCGACTAGGACTCCTTTCAGAAAAAAAAAAAAACATTAACTTAGGTCTGACAACAGGCCTGTGTAGTCCCGTCGGATGAGGCTTTTGAATAAACCGGCTGCATCTCTGCAGAAGTAAGACTCCTAAAACGAGTGGTCTGGATATGACACTAAACAATCTGATGTTGCCGCTCCATTAATTTTGGAGCTTTGGGGAATGTGGAGTAACCGTTTATCGTAATCGCTTTTAGGTCCAATCTAGTTTGGAGTGGTAGCACCTGATAGGGTTTTATCTATGGTCAACTAGAACTAAACAATATACTTATGCTAAATTGAATAGTTTTAAATAGAACTGTTTTTTACATTGAAGGTGTGTCGTTATGCTAAACTGAATACTTTGAAAGAGAAATGTATATATGTATAAAAAGGGATGTGGTGTTACAAATCAACAACGGTTGATGAGCCATAAAACCAAACCAAACCAAACCAAACTAAGAACTTTCAGTAAGATATTAGAGTAACGTGTTAATACAAAAAAACCCCACCCGGTTGGTGAGACTTGAGATACGCTAAAAATATGCCTTGCAGAGGGGATAAAACCATTCTAAAAGGAGTATACCGGGTATAGCCCTAAACAACATCTGTTTGTGATCTTAACCTTAGTATGCAAACCGGATATACGAGAAGGATAACTGTGAATTTAATCCTGCTAATATCTGCTTGAAGGATTAATATTGTGTCGCATCTTTCTCGTTCTGAGGGCATAGTATATATATATATATATATATATATATATATATATATATATATATATATATATATATATATATCTTTATTCCAGATTTTCAATTCTGAACAATATGGTAATGAATAAATCTAAATATAATGTGATGGTCTTATTGTCGGTGTTTGGTATGGTGGACATGCCTGACAGATGAGCGGCGGCTGTAAAACTGGAGACTAGGGGAGATTTGAAAAGGCAGTGTTGATATCGGGACAGTGACAAGTTAAGGTATATATTTCAGGGATAAGAAAAAAAAAACACCTTTTTCCATTAGACTGTTGTAATAGTCAGACACCGAGGAAAAAAAAATTCTGGAAATCTGGGCTGTTTTTAGTACCCGATCAATGCAAATACTCCCAGAACTACTCTGACCCGTATTGGCAGTATCTGATTGGGTTCCATCTTGAGGTCAGTTGCTTCTTTGTTTTTAATGGCATATAAAATTTCGTGCAGTATCTAACTTGCGTACTAGCCGTCCAGAACATTACCCAGTACGCTGCAGGGACTCCCCTCCATATATGGATAAAACAATTATTTGAAAATTATAAATCTTAAAATACTTGATATAATTTTATAATGTTCAAAAAATCTCTTTTGAAATAACTACAAAAAATATTTATACGACTATCTGATAAACGTGGTTCGTAAATCTGTAGACATTAAAAGACCGATCCTTTTCAATTCATGTACCTCGGTCTGGGAGACAGAAGAGATTTACTGTGAGCATCTTGTACGCCCGTGGTGTAATGGTTAGCGTCGCAGGATATGGACACGGCGACACGAGTTCAAATCCTGGACCTGACTGATTGCATTTCACATAGCACTAATACCCTTGGGAAAGGTATGAATCCAAAATATTCTCCCTCCAGCTATGGGTAAATAGTAGGGCAGACTAGGTTCTTCAGCCTGGGTGAGGCAACTAGTCTAGGAGAAGGAAAAACTCTGAATTAAAACCTGTTAAACTCCGCTTAAAAATTGACCTTGTGTCATATCCTGCCCGAGCGGAGGGGTTGGTAAATATGATCTTGTACGCCTGAATCTCACTCATTTGACCACTGGTGAGCTCTTTTTTTTCTGGCTTTCAGAATATTTATGCTTTTAGATATTCAAGGTTGTTTGCTAGGTGGCTGGCTAGACAGCAATCCTGCCACGTGACCCGACTACTTAATGTATATTTTAATATGGTTTTATTTGTTTAATCTCAGTCTTGACAGCAACGTATGAGTTTATACAGTTCTCGCGAGATTGGGTCACAAAATACATAAGTAAAGGAATCCGAATTAACCAAAGTGATAAGTTTAAAAAATGTTTGATAAAAAGATCTAAAAAGTGTGCCTAACTAAAAGAGACTAACCTATAAAAAGACTTAATAGCTCAAGGCGCTGCATTACATTAAGTTACGCTGAATATTAGCATACGTCTCAGGTGAGCCATTTTTATCAATATTTCAATAATTCGAACCTTCCGAAATAGTACATCGGCCAATTAAAGGGTTTCCTAAATCAAATTTTTATTTCCCAGACGAAATTTACCATCCCGGCGAAATTGACTGCAACAGTCGTTTACATCAAAAACTAAAAGAAAAATCAAATATACAATTATAAAAGGTTATTTTCCCGGGCACGAAATAATCTATAATAATATGCTGTATTTTGTGCGTGTCTTTCTATCAGAAGATCAAAAGCAGACGAAAGCCCTCCGGGAATTGATTACTTACATGGCAATTGACTTGATTTCTGGTCCAATGTATATTTGGTGAAGTTGGTATTTGGGTTCATTTGATGTTACTGGAAATTCCCAATTGGCAAACGAAGACCAAAGGAAGTGACACAGAGAGTTTTATAGGGGGTAAAAATGTTACTTTAACTTATAAATGTTTGAACCGATGAGATGAGACCCATATTTTTCATATGTCTAACTGAATTCTGAATATTCATGACGAGGCAATGGAAAGTAAAAAATGTATTATAAAGAGAGTGGGGCAAAACAAGAAAAGTTACAAATGTATCATATGAAGAGACTCGCATAAACAACTCATGATTTCCGTTATGTTTATGCTTTTGACGCACGCACACAAAGACACGTATATATATATATATATAAATATATATATATATATGTGTGTGTGTGTGTGTGTTTATGTGTTTGTGTGTGTGCGTATGTGTGTCCGTGTGTGTGCGTGTGTGTGTGTACATGTGTGTGCGTGTGTGTATGCGTGTGTCTGTGTGTATGTGCGTGTGTGTGCGTGTGCGTGTGTGTGTGTGTGTGTGTGTGTTTTCTTAACTCCTAAGCACGAGGAAGATGCGACACAAGTTCTATTATGGAGTGCGTTTCTTTTTCTCTCCCACCTTTCTCTTTATTTTTCTTTTTCTCGCTGTGCACACACACACACACACACACACACACACACACACACACACACACACACACACACACACACACTAATAAATATATATACAGGGTGCAGAACCTTTAATAGGAATATTCAAATATAATAATAAATGACTCCATTTTAAAACAACATTCATTTTGATTTTAAAATAAGAAGATAGACACAAAACAGTAAATTTACTCACTATGACCCCTATTTTTTTTCTATAACTGTATCAACTTGCCTTTGAAACGATTTGCATGTCTTCAAAATAGAAATTTCAAACATTTATTTTGCCCAGTCGGCTGGAGTTGTAGAATAAACCGACTTCTTCACTGCAATTAGGTAAGACCCCGCACCAAACGAGTGTCCTGGATATGACACTAAACAATCTGATGGTGAGGTTCCAGTGATGCTGGAGCTTTGGGGAATGCAGAACACCCCTTCATTGCCATTGCTCCCAGGTCCACTCTAGCTCTGAATAGTAGCACTTGATAGGACTCTGTCTATGGGATAAATAGAACTAAACTGCATAATTATGCTAAACTGAATTGTTTGAATTAGAACTGTTAGATTAAACTGAATAGCATTAAACAGAGATGTTTTTGATAATTAAACTGTACTTACATTTAAACTGCGTGCTCATGCTAAACTGAATTGTTCGAAATATAACTGTTTTTGACATTGGAACTCTACTTACACTAAACTGAATTGTTTAATATAGAACTGCTTTGACATTTAACCGAGTGTAAAGAAAATCTGTACTTATACTAAACTGAATTAGCTGAATTAAAACTGTTTGACTAAACTGAATAGCTTGAAATTAAAATTTTTCTGACAATTAAATTGTATACTCATATTAAACTGATATTGTTTGAAATAGAACTGATTATTTGTATAAAACTGGATTCGGCGTTAAATAACCTACAATGGTTGATAGGCTATAAAACCCAACCATCCAACCAATCAAACATTCATTCCATTCCTCCTCAATAGCAGTCTTAAGTAAACCAATATTTGGATGGTGAGTTGCATGTGTTTTGTTTTCTAAAACGCCCCATATAGCGTAATCAAGGGTGCTAGGGTCTGGGCTAAATCTTGTTTAATTGCTGTCCCAACAGTTTTCTCGTGGACTTTCAATTCATTAGCGTGATTTTTTTATTGACGTTGCGGGGCTCTTCTTAATCGATTTAGCGAGAGCAGTTAAAAAGCCTTCTTTTCTTTTTTTGTTTAATCCCCGAATTCTATTTTCCCTTATAAAGTTCTTTTTCTGGAAAAAGATATTTCTTTACTTTTGGTACATTAAAAAAAGAAACTTTGTCTTCGTTTTAGCGTCAAGCAAATAATAGCTTCTTCTTTTGTTTCTTGTCATGCTCACTCCTATTGGGCTCAATTCTAATTTTTAAAAAGTACTTGCATAAGAGAGTTAATCATAAAAATCTATATATTTTTTATTCAAAAACTGGACAAAATTTTAAAAAAAATATTTCATATTTTGCATCCGTACCCCCCCCTATATATATATATATATATATATATATATATATATATATATATATATATATATATATTGCAAAATATATAGTCACACACGCACGATATATATATCTATATATATATATATATATATATATATATATATATATATATCACCGTATAAAAGTCTTCGGCAACTTTAAACTATTGTGAATTTCCAGAAATTGCTAACTTATCAGTGGATGTTTTTCCTTGCATTTTTAAGAGGTGAAACATTAGCCCAGTGAGAATCATTTCCATACCTAATTATTATGATTCGTAGTAAGTGTTCTTACTGAAAAAAAGGCCATTTTGGAGAGCAGTCTTCCATCTTCCCCTCTTGTTCAGCACAACTCCTGCAAAATATTTTGATTAGATTTGGGAAGGCCTCCAACAGAGCAAATGTTTTATCTGCTCGATGTTAATCCGAGAACAATTTTAGAATATGTCTGTAATGGATAATCTCAGGACGAGTTTAAAAGAGTGAAAAAAATAATAATGACATTCAGTCAGTTTATCCAATGAAATCAAGACGCCCAAATGTCTAAAATTGTATGCGTATATTTTCCCATCCATTTAAGAAGGGCCAAGTCCCTGACTTATGCAGGTAACATGCTCAGGAAAAAAAAACTCATTAGATGAGAAAAAATAAAAGATTGATGCACACAGAAGTGTATTAGTATCAATTCATTCTAACAAAAGATTAGAGGATCCCTGTGGCGTGTTGGTTAATATACTGGCCTGTGGGCTTGAAGTAATTAGGTTCGAACTCCAGTCACACTGTTACGTTCAATTTTAGACTAATACACTTGGGAAAAGGATGAACCATATCATAGTAAAATAATATCACTGCTTTTCTTCCGCAAGAACAGCCGAGACATTAAATAATGCTGGAAGATTGATATGCTGTTAAACAAAGAAAATAAACCAAACGAAACCAACGAAAGATATCTCCATCTGTTCCTCACAAAGAAACAATGATTGATCAGCGACGAAGGAATAACGAAGACAAAATACTATATATATATATATATATATATATATATATATATATTCATCAGGAGCCATTGGCAATTTGTGAATGCAAATAAAAGCAGTGCATGTGTTTTAATCAATAAATAGACCTCTCTTCTCTAAGTTGTGGTTCTATGAAATTAGCGGACATGTTTACGTACCTCAGTCGTACGTTATCGATCATATGGAAATCTAACCTATTCGACAAAATAAAAGGCAGTTTTCTTTCAAGAAGCAGTTGTGTCAATTCTACTCTATGGATGCACCACATGGACGGTAACAAAACTTATAGAAAAAAAGATAGACGCTAACTCCACAAGAATGCAAGGGGCTATATTGAACAAATCCTGGATGCCATATCCCACGAAACAGCAGCTGTACAGCCAACTTCCTCCTATCTCTAAAACCATACAAATTAGACAAACATGACATGCGGAATACTGCTGAAGAAGCAAAGACGAACTCATAAATGATGTTCTCTTAGGGATCCTTCACATTGACATGTCAGTGTTGGCCGACTAATAAGAACTTATCAACAACAGCTGTTTACGAGCATAGTATGTAGTGTAGAAGACCTGTCAGAAGCGATAGAAGATAAGGACAAATGGCGAAAGAGAGAAAGAGAGAGAGTGAGTGAGAGAGAGAGAGAGAGAGAGAGAGAGTGTGTCAGACAAATCCGAACTAGCAGCGTGATTTGATGTTGACGATGATATATGTGTATATGTACATATATATTGATTTGTGACGTGGACACTTTCCCATCAAATTTGTAACTGAAGGATTCTATTTTGTGTCATCGTTCTTACTGAAGTCTCATCTCCAAAGGTTTCAGTATAAAAGAGGTACCATGAAATACTAATTTTTAGCTTTTACTGTCGATGGATGAGATGGTTTCATTCTTTTACTTAGTTAGACCTAATTTAGTTGACACTCAAATGAGGAAGACCGGATAGGAATATTGTTTAGAGATTATCTTTGCAATACGATATATGCATTAAGCAAACACCCTTGACAAAGGTCAACATGTGAGACAAGGTCAGTTTTAAAGCGGAGTAGGGCTGGTTTGAATTCACATTATTTTTTCCCCGTGACTGGTGTTCTAACCAAGACTAGATAACCTTGTCTCTCGTACTAAATGCCTCTAATGGTAGATGGAGACATGAGATAGTGTAAATTCTTCTCCAAGTGAATTAACGCGAAGTTAAAAGAAAAAAAATCGTCCAAGATTCGAACTCAGGTCACCAATTCTATATCCTGCGATGATAAACCTACTCTTGATACAAATCCTTTATTTAAGTATGACGTATTCTTCAATTAATTGACTGTTTTGAAACCCTTATTCCGACTGCTGCTTAAATACCGACTTCTGTCGCAGTTAGAATATACGGATGAAATGTATATTGTAATTTATTAAGCTTTTTGCTTAGATGGAGCTCTAGTCCCCGTGAATGAGGCACCAGCTGAGACTAGACCTCACTCATGTCGGTTTGCTAGTCGAGCTTGCATATCATTACACCACGAGAGGTGCCTTGATATACATGTTGATAGCTAAACTATGCGTTCGTTTGGGTCAAGAATACAGCACAAGAAAGATTTTGCGACACTCCGTCTGAGAACATTTTGCTCTCCTTTCATCTCTTGGACCCGTTAAAAAATGTCTCGACTAAAAGACCATCTTGCATGATCTTTCAAGTGTCCACTTCTAAGAAAAAAGGCTAATGAATAGTGAAGTTTACTTTTATGAATATTACTTTCGTCTCTCACTTGAGAAATATGATTCTTTCTTTATGACTTTTGAGTAGGGATCCAAGTTTTGATATAAGATTAGTTTAACATAGAGAAAAAAGATGTGCATATGCTAGACCAGAACAAACATTTTCCCCGTCTAACAACTAATCTCAGACAGACATCAAAACGATGAGGAGATGCGGATATGGGATTAAAATGCTCAGTATCAAGCACGTCTCGTTTTTCTCTTTGATTTTACCATATTATACACAAAAGCAATAAACAGAATGAGAATGATAAACAGATGCTATACTCTAATCTTGACCTGAAATCCAAGATATATTTCTATTATGAATGCTTCTCTATTTTTTCTGTTTTCTGTGTTACGGTCTGTGTAATTCTGGCTATGGAAAATCTTTATTTTCTTTTATCACGCGGTTTCATAATTTGTTTTCTCAGTGGGTCGAAAGAAGAGACGAGGAATATTATCGTTTGTTTTTGTCTTTTTTAAAAATAATTTTTCCCTTTGCCTCCAGAAGAAATAATTTGTCCACTGCGCTAATTTTGTCGCGGGAAAGTTAATATAATGTTAAACAAATAACGCTATTTCAAGAAAGCAACAAACTTACTATTAGTTTTTTAAAGAATATTTCGATCAATTCTATTCCTAACTTTTGCTTCTTCTTTTTTTTTGCATTTTCACCAATATATACCCCATGTTTTCTTCAAGCGTAATATGCATTTATATAAGCGGAGAGTCGTTTTGTCTCGTGTCTTTCTTCTGTAGAACAAAGCAAAAATGGTAGACCACAAAAGTTTTATTTTGCATGTTTTCATTCAATCCCAATTCCCTATTTCATATGGCTTTATGCCACATCATAGCAAACGTTTTAATAAATTACTGCTCAACACCAAATGCCACGGGCAGGATGTGACACGAGGTCAATTTTAAACGATAGTTTCCTTCTCTGAGTGTGGTCTCAATACCAAAGCTTAAGAACCCAATCTGCCCCAAGCTGAAGAGAGAAAAAACGGATTCATGCCTTTACCAAAGGAACGAGCAAGATGTGAATCCCAAACCGCCTTGTCAAGGATTTGATCTCGGATCATCAATTCCATTCCATACGACGATAGCTATTACGCTAAGCGTGCCTCTAAGAATTCCACATTTTTCAAGGAATGGCTCTTCCGCATTTCTATCCCAATAGAGGCGTAATAATTTTGTCAAGCTGAAATATGAACATTATGGAATGAACTGGGAACAACTTCAATTTAAAAATTTCATTCTATAACTAAATGGTTTCCTGATTATAAATCAGAAAGTCGACCTTTACACAAGGTGTCATATTTTTTTAAATATTTCAACTCACTCTCTCTCTCTCTCTCTCTCTCTCTCTCATGTCCTCTGAGGAGAGAAGCCTTCTATTTCATACTAATCGTTTCATCTCCTTTTCTCATTGTTTAATGGAATTGCTTTCTTTTAGTTATTGTTTTGAATTTCTTTTACTCTTTTCTTATCATAGCAAGATCTCGGATCAAAATTAGATATTGCCAAGGGAAATTAATATGCCTCAATGCTGACAAAGCCATTTTACCGTCAAAGTTAATTGATTTTTTTTTAAATTTTGGTCAAATACGAGCGTTTTTTTTCATTTTTTCGATTATTGTATTCATCTGTATGTTACAAAGCGCAAGAAATTTCGCACCACGCTCACAATACTTTTGTTTCTTTTCTTCGTTTTTTCTTGTGTGGGCTTCCTTGTGACTTCATAGAAATAATCATTTTATATTATTAACTGGCTTTTTTCGTCCATAATGGTAGTTGGTTTTTGGTCACCAAGTTAAATGACTGATTTTCATCTTATATCTTTCTGTGGTTCTTAGTTTGTTCAATGTAAAAATCAGCCATGTTTTTCGACTATAATTACACGTATTAGATATTTTTAAAATTTTACAGTCTTTTCAGGAAATAATGATACAGTTATTTATCTCATAATTCAGGTTTTGATTAAGTCCTTGGATAAGTTATTTTCATGGAATTTTAAATTTATAGGTTATTTAATGCCAGTCTATGTTTATATATATATATATATATATGGAGAAAAATTGAAAAACAAAGTAAACAAAAAGTGATAAAATTATTGCTTCGAAAAGTCAACGTTAAACGTTTCCTGTTTTAAGACGTCTTCAACAAGACTTTAGAATGGTGGGGTCTGGTGTTGGCAGAACAACGAAAGGTTTGTCCCTTTTTTATTACTGCACTGTTGCGGTACCAACGAGATGGTATGCACCATAACGGCACCAAAAAGACGTTTGTATATAACGGTATTGAATTGATATTCACACCTCCATAGACACCGTTGTGATCCCATCGTGGTAAAAAATGACGAACGCAAGAAACTCTACTACAATTTGTAGGTAGTCGTCGGGAGAAAGAAAGAGAATATGGAAACTGAGACGACCCCATTAGTAACAAAGAAAAGAGGCAACATAACATGATGCGAAAAGAGAGCAGAAGCAGTCTTTGAGTTTTCTTTCAGATTGTTTGTTGTATTTCTAACATGATTGTTCGCTTGCCTACGTCATTTGTAAGGATCCTTGTGAAGCCATCTCCCAGGAAATGGGGCTCGTAAACTTTCGCCTCTTCACTTCTTCGCGGCTCGTGTTTAACTGTCTTTACCTCATCACATCTCGTCGTCAACTCCCTCAAAACGAGTAGTTCTATTCCTTTCTAGTGTTGACGGGCGGAATATCAGTTCTGCAGGCTCCACGCATGAGGAAAATATCTTGGGACCTCCTGTTTTCTCCAGTCATCATCAATAAAACGTGATCATTCATCCGTGACAGGGTGATCCAGAACTGCCTTAGCCGAAGTCACTCAGAGGTCAGCTACCTCTTCCCATAGACTCTATGGCTGGCTTTGTTCATATTTTCTTCTCTCTCTCTCTCTCTCTCTCTCTCTCTCTCTCTCTCTCTCTCTCTCTCTCTCTCGGAAATAAACCTTTCATTTTTTTACAACTCACCTTATCACATTGCAATACTTTTTTTTTCAATTCTTCTCCATACTTTTGGATTCCTTTTCATTATTTATTTCCACACACACACACACACACACACACACATATATGCTTGTATATATGTGTATATATCTATTATGAGTGATTTGTAACGAAGAGTTAGTTTCAAACGAGCTAGCACTTATTTGTTTGTGCACAGTTAAGGGTTTCATGTATAGAAAATGATTACATATTTGTATGTAACCAAAAGATGGGTCTCTAACAGGTACTAACACTCAATGTCAGTTTTTACCCGAAGGTAATTGTAATAAAGGGGTACTTCACATTCCCCAAAGTCTAAGAATGGAGGTTAATGTCATACACAGTACACTAAATATTTTTAAGTACTGCTATCTAACATTGTTCATACGCAATTAATTTTTTCCGAGCATTATTATATAATACTAATTTGCTTAGGCAGTTTAATAGTTTCACGTATAATAAATAATTAAACAATTCAATTTGTCCAATTGAGTAGACCCTAACAGGTAAAACGACTCCCAGTCAGAGTGGACCTGAGAGTATTGACATTTATGAGGTACTCCGTATTCCCCAAACTGCCAGAATTGGAACCGCAACATCTGACTTTTAGTGTCTATCCAGGACACTTTTTGGAAAGGGGTTTTAACTCTCTTCAGAAATATAGTTGACGTTTTCTATCACCCAAGTTTTGCTGGGCTAAATTTCATAAAAAATTGCAGACTTAATTTTTTTTTTCAAATTAGTCTAATTACTTTCTACACACAAAGAAACAGTCCCATTATTTTGTAGACACTCTCAGTGAATTAATTGTTTGCCTAAAAAGATTGATAGCGTCCATACTCCTTTCATCTGAATTATGTTGATGTCGCTGCTTTCAAAAATTAAAATCCAGCAACCTGGCTGTCATTTTGAAATTTTACGAACACATCAGATGTGCCGAACCAACTGACGACAGTGGGAGTTGAAAAATTTCCAAAGTTGTTTCGAAGATAGCAGAGATTATCTTCGTTGGTCTGCGGATTCGTAAATGAACAAATCTAAATGTTACATTGCCATACATGAATATGTGAAATAGACATTTTCATACCGGTACGCAAAACGTTCATAATGTCCATAACGCACATATAAATAACATAGGAATCCCGAAACAAGAAAGACTTTACGACTTCTTAGTTCAGGTACGAAACTTTTTATAACCTTTCAGTTAAAAGGTTTTTCGACATGAGGAAGAGAGAGGCACAATCTTTCTATGACGAATTTTCCATCTGCTCTCCCACCACACGCGGCACTCGACGCAAGGCCTTGGAGAGCTAGCGAAAGTCAACCGTCTTCTTCGGACGCTAGAACTCAACTAACTGACTTTTTTCAAATCTCAAAATCCTCAGCCCACGCTTCCGGTGCATGACGTCATTCACACCTCCTTGTCACATTTTCTATCTGGGGTTTTATTTTGACATCTGTGAATGACACATCCTCCCAGCGCGCGCGTGAATACCTGCGCTAATGTTTGCACCTAACTAACCCATGCACTGAGCCGAAAAGTTTTCATCCTCACTAAAACGAAAGGCAAGATATATAAAACGAAATCCCTCGGCCATTATATTACGTAAAGGGGAAATTTTATTATAATAAAAAAACAAAACAATTTCCACCAACCATGTATCATTATCTTATTCTCTCGATGAGACATGTTTTTCGCGTGTTTGTCAGAATAATATTGTAGGGTAACTGTAACCATGATAACTCAAAGATAGTTGCACACCTCAAGAATCATAAAGTTAGTTGCTTGGTTGTGTCTTATGCCATATCAACCCTTTTATGTAATAGGTTAATACTACACCGTTTTAATACATATATATTAAGTACATATGATTTGTTGTGAATAGTTTGTAGGAAACGTTATTTTACATCGAGCCACAGCTCATTTCTATGCCGTTGTTTCAAGTATTGCTGTCTGACACAAATAGTTTTATTTGCACACCTTGAAACGGTTCCAATTCTTGCTATGTAATACAAATAATTCAAATTAACATCAGTAATATTTTGGCTCAATGTGTAATATAATGGCAGTTTTATGCCTTTGGGTTTAGTTAGGCTGAGAACCTTTCGGCTCAGTGCATGGGTTACTTAGGTGCGACATTAACACAGGTGTTCACGCGAGCGGGCGGAACGGACGTGTCACTCAGAGATGTCACAATAGCCCAGATGGGAAACAAGGCACTGGAAGCAAGCGGAGGATTTTCGGGATTTTGAAAAAGTCAGTTAGTTAGGTTGAAAACTAGACACCAAACGAGAAGGGTCGACTTTCGGGGCTCGCAGAGGCCAGACGAATTTGCGCGCTACGGGCGCCGCACGAGAGGGGTGGGGGCAGATGAAAAAGCCAGAATAGAAAGAATGCGTATCGCTCTCCTTCTCTCGATGAACCTTTAAACTCAAAGATAATAAAAAGTTTGGTACCCGAACTAAAAAGTAGTCAGTGTTTTTCGTGTTTTGAGATTCCGATGTTCTATGAACATATGTTATGAACATTCTATGTACGTTTCGCATATCCGTATCATGGGTATGGTACAAATGTTTAGAAATTGATTTGATGTTTCTATTTGACCCATTGATTGGACCCTAACAGGTACAATCACTGAGGATCAGAATGACCCTGGGAGTAATGATAATGAAGTGGTAATCCATATTCCCAAGAGATCCAGATCTGGAGCCTTACTATTAGACGTTTTAGTGTCATCTTCAGGACACTTGTTGAAGTGTGGGAGGGGGGTCTTGTCTCTCTACATAGATACAGTCGGCTTATTCTACAGCCTTAGCCAATTAGGTTTTAAGAATCAGAATAAGTAATTAAAACTTCAAGGAAGTATAATGGTTAAAAAAATATCACAAAAAAATAAAACGATCACAAAAAGTAAAACGATCACAAAAAACAAAACAATCACAAAAAATAAAATAATCACAAAAAAGAAAGAGTCGGAGAACTTTTATATATAATTAAAAAGGGAACAAGAGAGATAATGTTTAAATAAAAAAATAAGACATTCCCTGTACCACTGAAGTAATAGGATATATTTGCATGAAAAAGGTAAATGGTAAAATCGTAATATATAGTGTGGTGGAAGGGTTAAGATGCTAGACTGGGTCATCCTAGTAAGGTTCGGTTTGGTTCTTTGTTTAATGGCATATCAACGTTCGTTGGATATTTAATACCAAGGACAACCTGGCAAAAGCACAGCTCATAGCCAGGACGATAAACGAGTTCATGCCTTTCTTCATGGTATTTGTTTGAAAGTAAATGATATAGTGCAAACGGAGTTCGAACGTACTTACTTTGAGTTTGCAGCCAGGCACTTTATCCATGAAGACACTAGGACTACCCCACCCTTTTAATAAGTGAGCTTGTACTTCAGTCATACAATTACGTTTATTTTTCAGGTTAATACCTTTGGGAAATATAAGAACTGTCAAAGTCCTCGAAATATGGAATAAACAGTACCATGATCTTTCTTCTACAAGGATGGCTTTGGCATTTAATAACCTACGAAGATTGATATGCCATTAAATGTAGATGTGTCTATCTCTTTAGATAAAAACCCACGAGAGACAGAAAAACATCTTATTTCTAATCATATTTTGTTCCCTACTTGAGAAGCTTCCTTTCTTCGGTGTTTACGAAATCTTACTATTAAGTTTTTCACCGCATTAAATATATAGCAGAAAAAAACTGTTGTGGGAAAAGAGAAAGTTCTTTAACGGTTGTCATAGTTTGATTATCATTTACTAGTTCATTTGATTTATATTTGATCTTAATTCAAGTGCCATAGTTTTAACTAGCAAATGGATGCCGTTATAAGTTAAATTCATTTGATTTTATGATATCCATTAAAAACAAGGAATATCGATCGTGATAAGTTACAACTAGTCATTTACTTTCTAAAGAGAAAACGTATTAAATCTTACTTTTTTGCCTTCCTTGTTTCTTTCATTTTTTAGTTAATCAAAGTACAACAAGGAACTATTTACGACTGATTAGAGACAAAGCAACGAGATAATTGATGCTTTAAGGCAATAAGTTAAAAAAACAACTTTTTTATTTAATTCTTTCACGAAGAAATGTTTTACAATCTAAGTATTTCAATCTAGTTCATTGGTTTATTTAAAAAAAAAACTTTTTTTATTTAATTTTTTCACAATGAAGTGTTTTACAATCTAAGTATTTTCCACATCTTTTCGCCATTCTGTAGTTTACATGGTTTTATATCCTTAAATTTCAATCTTTTTTTTTCATTTCTTTTTTTTAAGCAGAACTATACTTCCGTTTCAATTAATTCAATCCATTTTCTAATTCACTTTTTCAATCATCTTGCTGGTTTGTCTTCATTTCGTTTTTTCGAAATAGTTTTTTATCATTACATTTTTCTAGAAATTTGCCATATAGTCGATATTTGCCATATCAATTCTACTTCATAAATTATATCTATCTATCTATCGATCCATCTATCAATCTATGAATCTCTATCTCTATCTGTCACTATCTCTCTCGATATATTTATAGATATATGTAAAGGTAGATAGATAAACATATATATATATATATATATATATATATGTGTGTGTGTGTGTGTGTGTGTGTGTGTGCGTTTCTCTGTGTCTGTGCCTGTGTTACATTGGTGTTTTAATCCATAGAATTACTTTTATATATCAAGTTTACTAAAAATTTCCGACAACGACAACCCACACACACACATACATGCACACATACAAACGCACACCCGCACGCACACATAGATAGATAGATAGATAGATAGATAGATAGATATGTATTATATGGGTGAATGTGAATATCTGAGTTTTTCAATGTATATACTTTACTGTCTGATCGTATATCAACTCACTCTCTCTCAATATATATATATATATATATATATATATATATATATATATATATATATATATATACATATATATATATGTATATATATATATATGTATAAAATCACTTTCTATGCATTTCTGTCATTTGTCCATCTATCTACCATGCTAGTTCATTCCTGTAATTAAGCATATATTTATATTTCATTGTACCTCTTTAACATATTTGTACGCACATACCCACCCAGACACACAAACACGTACACATATATACATACAAAACATACATACATATATGCGTGTATGTGTGTGTGTGTGTGTGTGTGTGTTTATGGTAAGATAACTGCATCCATTCGTGAGTTTCTAATTGAAGAATAGAGATTATAAAGTCTCTCATCAGTTTCCTCTTTTCCTAAGTCCACTCTGGTCCGAAGTGTTAATAACAGTTAAGCTTCCATATATCTCAGATCAATCTGTTCGAGTTTTGTGGGTACTAGATCGGAGATCTCGAAACTAAATCGCAGTGTGTAAACTTATCATATATTAGCGGGACCACAATAACTGTTTTCAGACTTGTGGGTAATACCTGGAACATTACAACTCTAAACAAAATATTTCAATGAATAGTTTTTCTACAGTGTGTTGATGCAAAATTAGGAATATTCTAGTATAATAATAAAAGTTGTAAAATTGGCGACCGTTGTCGAGGGCGACCTTAGTCGAGGGCACCCAGAAGGCTTCCTTTTCAATAGCTACTACACCGAGGTGTAGGAGAGGGCGCTACTCCTTTCCCTGGATTGTTCAACTTAACCCTTGATACGTATCCTATATTGCTGAGTGTTAAGCAAGGAGGTATCAAGTACCATTTTTAAAGTCTTTGGCATGACACGATCTGGGATTGAATCCAGATCTTCCAGGCCATTGGCAAACACTCTACCCACTAGGGCAATGAGCTGGTTAAAAGATGAACAACAAAATAAGAAGATTGATACAAAACAGTACATTTACTCAATATGGCCGTCATTTTTTTTAATCATTGTATCAACAAACCTTCGAAATGATTTGCATGCCTCCTAAACATTTCTTCAGACATTCTATTCTATTCCTCCTACATGGCTCTCTTAAGCAAACCATTATTTTGATTGGAAGTTGTATTTGTTTTGTTTTCTAAATAAATAGGGTACATAGCGTAATCAAGGGTGGGTGACGCTAGGGACTAAATCTTGTTTAATTGCTGTTCTCATAGATTCATCATGGATTTTCAATTCATTAGTATACTTTCTTAAAGACGTTGAATGTTCCTTCTTAATCGCCGTAGGTAAAAAGCCTTTTTTTTTTCGTTTTTCGTTCAATCTTCCACTTCCATTTTTCCTTAAAAAATATCTTTTTTTCTATAAAACGTTTTTCTTTGCATTGTGCGGTAAACAAAGAAACTTTGGTTCGATTTCGGCGTTAGGTAAATCATAGTTTCTTTGTCCTTTCTTTTCTTGCTCACTCGTATTGGGCTGAATTCTAATAAAAATATGCTTGAATAATAGAGCTAATCAAGACAATTTAGATTTCAAGCATACTTTTCCAAAATTGGACTAATCAGACTAAGAAATGTGTAAATAATATTCCATATTTTGTTTCTGCATCTTATATTTATCAATCTCCATTCATGTCTTTCTCACTCTATTTAAATCAAGCTCTCAAGGTTGCTTTCTTCTCATGTCCATTTATTCTGTCGATCTCTCTATCGATTGATTTAGCAAGGTTAACTTACATCTGCTTCTCTCTCTCACTCTCACACTCTCTCTCTCTCTCTCTATATATATATATAATTTAAATCTAAGTCATAGTAATCTTCAGAGACTAGAGTAGGTAGCAGAGGGCATTCACCACCAGACAAAACAAAGTACACGTGTTTTCATAAAGATGTAGACATCTCCACTCTAAAAGACGGTTCTATGATATTAGTGGACAAGTCCACGTAACTCGGTAGCAGCGTCTCATCAACAGAAAGTGATGTCAGTATACGCGTTGCGAGGGCGTGAACTGCAATCGATAGGTTATCGATCATATAAGTCTGACCTGTCCAAAAAAATAAAACATAGTTTCTTTTCCTAAGTCCACTCTGGTCCGAAGTGTTAATAACAGTTAAGCTTCCATATATCTCAGATCAATCTGTTCGAGTTTTGTGGGTACGAGATCGGAGATCTCGAAACTAAATCGCTGTGTGTAAACTTATCATATATTAGCGGGACCACGATAACTGTTTTCAGACTTGTGAGTAATACCTGGAAGATTACCACTCGAAACAAAATATTTCAATGAGGAATAGTTTTTCTACAATCTGTTGATGTAAAATTAGGAATATTCTAGGATAATAATAAAAGTTGCAAAGTTGGCGACCGTTGTTGAGGGAGACTGTAGTCAAGGGCGACCAGAAGGCTCCCTTTTCAATAGCTACTACACCGAGCATATGTTGTGTCAATATTACTGTACAGATGCACTACATGGACGCTGACAAAACGTTTTAGGAAAAAGCTAGACGCGAACTGCACACAAACTCTGAGAGCTGCATTGAACAAATCCTGGAAGCAGCATCCAACTACCCAGCGATTGTACGGCTACTTACCTCCTATCTCAAAAACCATCCAAGTAAGACGAAAATACATGCAGGACTCTGCTGAAGAAGCAAAGACAAACTCATTAGTGACGTTCTCTCATGGACCCATTCACATGGACGTGCCAATGTAGACCAACCAACAAAAACTTACATCAGGTCTGTGTGAACACAGGATATTATCTGGAACACTTGCCTGGAGTGATGGATGATACAGACGAATGGTCAGAGAGAGAGAGAGAGAGAGAGAGAGAGAGAGAGAGAGAGAGAGAGAGTCAGTGAAATCCATGAAAACAGCGTGACTTGATGATGAGGAACATAAATATATGAGCATTTTTTTCTCTTTATACTTAATAAACTTGTAGACAAATTCACCTACATAGGAAGCAGCGTCTCATCAACCGAAAAGGACATCGACACGCGGCTAACAAAGGCATGGACAGTTATCGACAGACTATCGATCATATGGAAATCAGACCTGACCGATAAAATGAAACGCAGTTTCTTCCAGGCAGCGGTCCTATCGATACTGCTGTATGGATGCACTACTTGGACACTAACTAAACGGCTGGAGAAGAAGCTAGACGGCAATTACACAAGAACCCTGCGGGCAATATTGAACAAATCCTGACGGCAACACCCCACAAAGCACCAACTATACGGCCACATACCTCCCATCACGAAAACTATCCAATTTAGACGAACCAGAAATGCAAGACACTCCTGAAGAAGCAGGGACGAGCTCATAAGTGATTTACTCCTATCGACCCCCACCTATGGCCGTGCAAAAGCAGGACGACCAGCACGAACATACATTTAGCAGCTATGTGAGGATACGGGATGTAGCTCTGAAGACCTACTAGAAGCGATGTGCGATAGGGAGAAGTGGCGAGAGAGGGTCAGTGATATCCGTACTAGCGGCACGGCATGATGATTATGATGATACTTTATAACTTCTGAATCAATTTTTCCCTTCAATTTTACAACTTAAATTCTTTCTTTTTTTCATTCATTTCTGTCTCTAAAAAAAATACACTTGGAAAGGTTATGAGCCCCTAATTTTCCCAGTTATAGGTTAAATAGTATCACTACTCGTTTTCTGGAAAGATCGCATTAGCAGTTAATAAGCCACAAAATTTTATCTGCCATTAAACAAACCAACCAGCATCTTTTCTTTTCATAACTTTGTTACTTCTTTATATCAAATTCACTTTTTTTTAAATATATTGTTGCATACTCTTTTATTTTAAACCTCCATCATTTTTTTATCGCATTGTCTGCCGACAATTCTGTCGTCTCCATTCTTTCATTTCTTTCCTGTTTCTACATTTTCTCCAACTTATCCATTTTGCTTGAATTTTTACTTGCCATTCTTTGTTTAATTAACACAAAAGGTCAACAAGCAAAGCACACGTTACTTTTACTAATGACATTTCCAAACGATTAAACAATTACACTAAAGACAAATTAATTCCAGACTTTAAATTGCCCAGTTTAAAAACACTTAGACCTCGATTAACAACGCCAGAAGTATTTCAACCTTTAAAAATCAACATCATTTCTTTATATAAATTTCGATCAACGAGAAAGAGTGATAAACACTATTTCGTTTTCCTTTATTTAAATGATCTTGGGGTGTCAATGGTTGCTATACATGACGGAAAGAATCCGTGATATTTATAATGAAACCTTTCTTCCAGTTAATCTATTTTGTTTATTCTTTATCGTGGAAAAGACTAAAGAATGCCAACCAATGAACTAAGACGACAAAAAATTAAAAAATATGTGATATAGAGGAAAATCATTTCTTTTATTAATTAGTCTTGTAAGTAACCAAACCGACCTTGGTGAACGAAAAAGAAAACTCTGTTTGCCAATGGTCCGGGAGACCTGGATTCAATCCCAGGTCGCGTCATACCAAAGTCTTTAAAAATTGTACTTGATAACTCCTTGCTTAACACTCAGCATTATAAGGTACGTATCAAGGGTGAAGTGTGGTCAAATTTTCTATCTTTTTCAAAATTCCACGTGGATCTCCTTACTCATTCTTACATTGTCTTGTACCTCTTTTTGCGCTAGTTTGCTGTAATCAATTATTATGTCTTTAACCATTTCATCACTTTTTCCTCATTACACACACTTGCAATTTCGGTTTAAATATTTAGTCCTTATGACGTAGTTTTGTGCTGCTATTACAAGAGATTCGGTTTCTCTCTTTAGGTTTCCTATTCGTAGCAACCAACAGGGTTCCTGTGTGCATTCTTGACAGTTGGTCGTTTGAAGTATCCATACAGTTGTTTTACTTTCCTATTAAGTTTCCAAGATTTTGTTGTTTTTGTTTTTTCTTACGTTTCCAATGCGGTTATTGGTTGTGGTAATTAGTCTTTTTTTGCTCTTTTTAATAAAAATCCTTTCTTTTTTGTATCGATGAATTGGCGCAGTTCTTTTAAATAGAAGCATCAATTTCATCAGATTTCACCATACAACGGGAACCAGATTCCCAATTAATACACGCATCGCCAAGTTTTCACGCAAAGATTTTATTAAATCTAATTAATTTTTTTTCTTTGACAACGTTTTCCTCCAGATGTTATTTTTGATAGAAAATTTATTTATTCTAATATAGTTAAAATTTGTATAAAATCAGTTTCTCAGTTTTAGGTTAAGCTTTTAATATTCATTAACTACGTTTAATATAATTATTTTCATTTGGGTTTTGTTGCATTCTCTCCCAACATGCTGTCTATTATCACAGGTAATTTTTCCCCTAAAACTATGAAATATCATAAAAATAACAAACAGCAGTACTTTGTCAACAAAATGAAAGGGCCAGAAAAATGGAACTATACCTTCGAGGCGTCAAGACTTCTAGGTTTTTTCCGGGCAACACTAGCAAAGGGATACATGATATATATTAATTCTAGCGGCCTATTAAAGCTATGGAAATTCACTCATGATTTAAAAGGTGTCCTCGTGGTGTAATGGTTAAAGTGCTCGACTGCGGAATCATAATAAGCGAGTTCGAACTCCAGGAGCGCTATTACGTCAACCTTCGGTCAAATACTGTTTGAGAAGGGTATGAGCATCCTTATCATCCGAGCTATGGGCTAAATAGTACCACTACTGTTATTCTAGGAGGAAGGCATTGGCATTAAATATCCTACAAAGGTTAATGTGCAATTAAATCAAACAAAGAATCTTGATGTAAGGATATTGTCGTCGAGCAATAAATATTATTTTTGGAATATTTTTTCTCAAACTGGAAATTTGGTACCAAGTCAGATCTAAAAATAAAAATAAATCTACTGACTATCTGGATTCTTTTGTTAACAAATTGAAATATTTTTGGAACAAATATCCTCATAAGAACAAAAAGAGCAATAGTAAAAAAAAAAATTAAATAAAAAGAAAGATAAGATTAAATTGAAAGGTTTCAGAAAAAATGGCGAGAAAATAATTTAAGAGGGCTGATTTTAGGACTATCAGATGAATTCCGCCACAGAATTCGATTTGTATATTAATATTGTATCAGTAGTGTGTATGTTCCGAGCAAATTTTTTTATCAATTTGAAGGGGAAAATAATAAAAACAGGAGATGTCCAACGAGGAATAACGAACAAGCAACAAAATATAGGACTTTAATATACAAACGGATCACCTAATCCCGGCCAGAAGACCAGACCTCATAATAATCACAAAAAAAAAAAAAGAATCTGCAAAATTGTCGAGTTTGCTGTTCCGGCGGACCACAGAATAAATCTGAAGTAAAGTGAAAAGAAGGATAAGTACCTCAACCTTGCTAGAGAATTGAAAGAGCTGTGGAACATGAGAGTAACGATTGTGCCAATTGTGATTGGTGCGTTAGGCACAATAACTAAAGGATTATTAAAAGGCCTGGAGTTCTTGGAAGTTTCCAGACGGGTAGAGACTATCCAAACGACAGCATAGCTAAGAACGGCCAGAATCCTGAGATGAGTCCTGGAGACTTGAGGAGACTTGCTGTCACTCAAACTCCAGGGAAAAACCATCAGCTAACACTGATGTAAAAAACTCTAAAGGAGTAAATAATAATAAAATAATAATAAATCTCTTCGAATAGCAGCCCAAAACAACGCTATAAGGACTAACCATATAAAAGCGAGAATAGATAAGACGCAAAAAGCAGCACATGTAGGTTTATGTGGTTAATGAGACAAAACCTTTAATCAAATAATAATCGAATGCAGCACATTAGCATAGGAAGAATATATGACTAGGCACGACTGGGAATTGCAAGAAGTTAAACTTTGACCATACGAGAAATTGGTATATACACAACCCATTATCTTTCCTAAAGAATGAGAGGCGCAAATTCCGCTGGGATTTCGAGATACAAACGAATCACCAAATCTTAGCTAGACGACCAGATCTTATAATAGTCAACAAAAGAAAGAGAACTTGCCAAATTGTGGGCTTAGCTGTCCTGGCTGACCACAGAGTGAAGTTAAAAGAATGTGAAAAAAAAGAAAAAATACCCTAACCTTGCCAGGGAATTGAAAAAGCTGTGGAACATGAAAGTGACGATAATACCAATTGTAATTGGTGCTCAAGGTACGGTCACAAAAGGATTAGTACAAGGACTTGAGGACTTGAAAATAACAGGATGAGTGGAGACCATCCAAACTACTGCATTATTGAGAACAGCCAGAATACAGTCTTGGAAACTTCAGGAGACTTGCTGTGGCTCAGACTCCAGTGAAAAAACATCAGCTAACGCTGGAGTGAAAAACTTTCATAAAGGTGTAAATAATAATAATAATAATGATAATAATAGATGGAGAATGATATCCACTGGGAATTGTGCAAAAGATTGAAAAACTGATCTTACTAACAGACGGTATATGGGCAAACAAGAATCCGTTCTGGAGAATGAGACGCACGAAATTCACTGGGTTTTTCGAGATACACATCGATTACTAAATCCAGGGCAAATGTTCAGTTATAGTTATTACTGAAAAGATGTAATAAACTGATTTTTCCTAACGGTGGATTTTGCTGTCTCGATGACAACAGAATGAAAATCAACGAAAACGAAAAGAGAAACATGTACTTAGATCTTGCCTGCGAACTAAAAAGTTATGGAACATGAAGGTGGTTGTATATTCAGTTACAATTGTTATGCTTGGAACGATCCATAAAAGCTCGGAATGGGGATTGAAAGACATGTGAATAAGAGGACGAACCAAGCTCATCCAAACAACATTACTAAGATCGACCAGAATACTGAGAAGAGTTCTGGACGAGAATCGCTGTCACTTACATTTTAGTGAAAGACCACAAGCTAACTCTTGTGTAAAAAACTTTCAAGGAAAAACAATGACAATATTTGACCATATGAAAAAGTGGCATAAACAAAACCCAGAGTCCGTCCTCAAGAATTAGACACACACAATACTGTGTCATTTTGATATACAAATTGATCGACTAATCCCGGCTGGACGACCAGACAGTGATATTAAAAAAAAAAAAGAAAAAAAGGAAAAGCCGAATAGTAGATATTGCCGTCCTGTCAGACCACTGAATAAGAATAAAAAAATTAAAAAAAACAAAAGAGAGATGAATTACTAAACCGTGCTAGAGAACTAAAAAAAAACGTGGAACATGTAGCTGACGCTGATACCAGTTGTAATTGGTGCGCTCGGAACAATCCTCCAAGGATTGGTAAAAGAACTGGAAGATTTGGAAATAAGTGGGACAAGTAGAGATCATCCAGATACAGCATTATTAAGATCGGTTAGAAAACGGAGAAGAGTCTTGGAGACTCGAGGAGACCTTCTGTCACTCCACTGGAAAACCATCACCTAATGATGGTGTGAATAACTCTGAAAGGAATAATAATAATAATAATAATAATAATAATAATAATAATAATAATAATAAACAAGTGACCGGCATTGACATCGGTTGAAGTTGGGGCGCTTGAAACACTCCACAAAAGCTTGGAAAAAAAAAGACTGGATGAATTTAAAATCCGTGAAAGAATCGAGACTATCCAGACAATAGCATTGTTGAGATCGGCAAGGATATCGAGAAGTGTCCTGGAGACCGGAGAAGACTTGCTTTCATTCAAACTCTTGTAAAAAAAAAACACCAGCAAACTTCGGTGTGAAAAACTTTCAAGGAGGAAAAAAAGAATTTGGAAATAAAAAATATAGAAAAGAAAAATAAAATGAAAATAACGACGCGTTCATAATATTACACATGAGATGATTGGATATGTTTAGATAGAAAAAATGACTCTCTAAAAATAGCAGCAGAAAATATTCCCATATGGAGTAATTATATGAAAACTACAAATGATAACACGCATAGGAAAAGGAAAAGTAAGTTATATTGGATTGATATGCAATAGATATTTACTTAGTAGATCCAGCAAACGCGAGCAGAAGGTTGTCCTCGTGGTGTAATGGTTAAAGCGAATGGCTGTAGAATCGCAGTAAGCGAGTTCGAACTCCAGTCGTGTAATTATGTTCACTTTCGGACGAATAACCTTAGGAAAGGTCTGAACCCAATTATCCTCTCAGCAATGAGTTATATAGTACCACTACACTTCTTTTAGGAGTATGGCTTGGCATTAATTTACCTACAAAGGTTGGTATACAAGAGCAAATGGAATAAAACCCCATTTATAACTGTGTGATCGTAAAAAATGTTAATCAAATGTCTAAGCAAGACATTGTTCATATAATTAATTGAATGTTTTACAAGAGTTAAATCAGCACTGAGTTCAAGTTGAATAAACTTTGAATATTGGACCAGAAAATGAATCCTACTTTATCTAACTTTTTTTTTTCTGCTAAAAGTTGCAAAGATATCTTGCTGAAAAGACTGAGTTCGTGGAATTTAACGAGGCATAAAAAAAATTTCACTCAAGGGCAACAGCTACATTTATTTTTCCTTGAACATTAGCTCAAGTATTTGGCGAAAGAAAAGTTTTTTATATTCACTTCAGATATATCTTGTCTTCTGCACAAGGGAGCAGTTTTGAAATGTAATTTGCACAACGTTTGGCAGGGAAATTAGCTTAAGGTTTTGGAAATACTATTTGCATGACATAACTCAAAGCACCATTATTTTTTCCAAGAAAAAGAAGATTAACAAGACGTGAAAAAAGTAAGATAATTCGAGAAATCTCTGAAATTACTAAAGCTGAAAATGAAATAAAAGACACGGACAAAATTATATACTCTTATGATATGTTTAAGATTAAATCTTAATGTCTGATTTAAAACACTTATCTTAAAATTCCTGCAACACTTCACACAGACTTAAACTGACTCTTGTTTACAACAGGAAACAAGAGGGAATTAGAGTCTCATTGCGTACCCCATTAAAAAGGCCTTGTGCCACATATGTTCTCTGACGAAAGCAACAAGCTGGAAACATATATATATATATATATATATATATATATATATATATATATATATATATATATATATATATAACACGTATTCAAGAACAAAACGAATAAATTTAAAAAATACAAATCACTTCGTGGACCTACTTATTTTGAAATATATCCAAATTCTTTCTTCGGACCTACAACAACCATCTTTATATATATATATATATATATATATATATATATATATATATATATATATATATATATATATACTTCATTTACCCAACGTCAAGTTAGCTGATGGTGGGAACGATTTTATTTTAGGATTTCCTTTTTCAATATCAATCTAATTCAAAAGCCAAAGTAAAATAATAATAGAATAAAATACAGAGCAAATAAATGAAAGACCATGTATATTTTTTTTAAATATTAGATATTCATCTACAGACAAGATAAAGATGCAGATCTAACATCTAAAAAAGTATATATGGTCTACTGAAATAAATATTATCCTAAAAAAGTATTAGTAATTTTTAATGGTTTTAGCCTTGACCATACCATGAAAATAAACAAAAGATAACGTTTTTTTATGTAATTAATAAATCATTGACATCAAAATTACATTAAAATCACTGAATTAAAGAATGAATATAATTCTACTTTCATATGAAAATGAATGATATTTTTGTACGGTCAATGTTCACATTGAACAGTTTTTTAAATCAAATTCTCGATAAAACGAATGTAACTATGGAATGATAATCAATATCCTTCACTTGGTCCCGGAGAGAAGCAAAAATATCACTATGAACTGCTATATCGAAAGAAACATCGAAGGTCATTAGTCACCTTGTGTATAATTGAATTTGATCAAATTAAGCTCCGCTTGTATGAAAATGTATAACTTCATAAAATGCTAACACCACGTAATTCAATTAAGAAAAATAGGTTTCATTTGCATTCCTGAAACTAAGGCGGCACGTTTAGTGTAACGGTTATCTACATAGAACAGAAACATGGTAACCTGAATTCAAGTCCTGAAAGCGACAGTTTGCAATAGAGATTGAGGTGAAACACTTGGGTAAGATAAAAATCCAGCTATTCTTTCCGAAGCTCTAGATAAATAATAGAGGACGGAGTGATTTTTAACTTGATATGACGCCCTGTCTTGCCAAAAGAGAAATTCTGGACTCAAACAACTTGAACTCGACGTAAACGTTACTTTTGAGAGGCATACTACACGTGACGGTTTGCTAGATGTATGAATTTAATACTTACTTTTGTTTTCTATTTATAGTGATTTTTTTAGAATCAAATAGTTATATATATATATATATATATATATATATATATATATATATATATATATATATATATATATATATAGTGAAATGATTGATTGTAGTAAATCTGAATGTATGATGGAAACGTTCATTGGAAGTTAGATAAATCAAACTCTTAACTCAAGTTAGATGTGTGATATTTCTTTCCCCTTTATTTAATCTCGAACTTCTTCAGACTGAGACCGTTTTCTGTGTTTTCCTATTCAAAACATGTGAGGAGAAATGATAAAATGAAGAAGGGGGTATAGTTGTAGCAGGAAAGCTGGGAGGGATTTAAAGTCAAATGTACCAGGTTTCATTAAAGATCTTTTTGGTTTTGAAAGTGGAGATACATTTTAGGGAGCAGAAAAAAAATCTTAGGGAAGGGTTTGGGTGAAAGGGGTTTCGGCATATTGACTATAATGAGATAAGATTGAAATATTGTGGTAAAATGGTCGGTTAAAAACGTCGAAGTTTTTTTTTTTTCACAGGACGAGCACATCTAGTCACTCGACAAAAAAAAATGTGTATGTTTGAGAAATGAAGCTAAAATCTATCCAGAGTTTCGAATTCCTTGATTGTATAAATGCGAGTTCTAATAATTTAGTAAAAGTGTTCGGTACTTAAGGGGTCAGAATACAATTTTACTTTCTGTCACGGGTAACACCTTTTCGTAGTCAAAAAAAAAAAAAAAAAAATTTCGAGATTAATAAGCTTGTTAAATTTGTTAGTCTGATCCACAGTCCGAACTCAACAAATTGTATCTAGAATATTAAATAATTCGAACCAAGACAAAAACCATGAATTTTAATTTCATTAATAGAGGTCACCCTTTGCTTATTAGAACGTGCCCGTAGTGTAATGGTTACTGTCGTAGGAAATGGACAAGGTGACACGAGTTCAAAACCTGGCTGACACTAACTGCATTTCACATAGCACTAATACCCTTGGGAAAGGTATGAATCCAATAATTCTCCCTCCAGCTATGGGTAAATAGTAGAGCAGACTAGTTTCTTCAGCCTTGGTGAGGCAACTAGTTTAGGAGAAGGAAAACTCTGAATTCAAACCTGTTAAACATCACTTTAAAAAATGACCTTGTGTCACATCCTGCCCGAGCGGAGGGGTTGGAAAATATGATAGAACGTTCATCATAATCACGTAGGCGGTTTAATGCCACGGATTCTCTTGACACTCTCTCTAGCCATCCATTCTAGCAATTCTTGAAGATGTCATTGTTCCCGTACAGTTAGTGCTTGTACATGATACTTTTTTCATGTTTTATAACACTGGGATGTCCATGTGCATGATTCAATAGAAGGACATTGCTTAGGAGTTTATTCTTAATTCCCGAGTACCGCCAAAAATGTCTTATTCATATCAATGGCCACAAAACTGGAAATTTTGCAGGTTTTAATTTCTCAAAACATCATACAGTATGCCATTGGGCATTTTTTAAAACCTTTTTCGTCTACGTCTACGTAGTGCAATTATACAGTATTACTGACGCACAACAACTTGGAAGAATTCTCATTTTATATTATCAGAGAGATCGGCATTTCTTATACTCGATTACCTGTTAAATGCAGTCCCTGCCTTTCCTATATTTATGTTGACATCGGTTTTAGCAGATAAGATATTACTACCGAGTTATATGAACTGTTCTAGTAATTTCAGAGGTTTGACATTTAATTATTAGATCGGGGTATCTTAATTAAAACACATGGACATTATTTTATCTGAGTTAATGTAGAAGTCAGTGTCTTTTGTGGCCTTTTAAAGGTCTTTCTTGCTAAAAATCCATTTTCTTTTTCATCCCACACCTGTAAAACAAAAAAGCATCAGCATATCAATTATAATTATAATTACTTATGTGAGCATAAAGTGTATAGCCTTTGAATAACCATCAAGGGTTGATACACCATTAAACCAAATAAGCATTCCAAAACAAACAATTTGTTTTAACTAAGTGCCGGGACTCAACTGCATTTTTGAAAAGAGGTACGACTCCCCCAGCAAGAATCCTGGATTGGACATTCAATCATCAAACAGCGAGTCCCCGGCCTTCGACATTTGGGGAATGTAGAGCATCCCTATATATCCATTGATCCCATGTCCACTCATATCCGAAGTGGTAGCACCTGATAGGGTCCTATCTATATGACAAATAGAACAAACAAATGACTGATGTTAAATTGTGCCTGTTTTATTGCAGTACTTGAAACCTTTTAACTTTGTGCGAAAAATACTCAGATTTGTTTAAAAATGTTATCTCCAAAATGATTTTACAATCTTATATATGTTTATTTGATATATATGAATAAACAGGATTTAGCATTAAATAACCTACAATGGCGTATATGCCATAAAACCAAACCACACAACTAAACAAATTTGTCTTGATTTATGTGGCAGTAAAAAGGTGAGAGGTGTGTATTAAATCCCAAATCTATGTGAAGTTCAGATCTAGCCTTGAAGACCTGCCGGAAGCGATAGACGATAGAGACGGATGGTGAGAGGGAGGGTTAGGGAAATCCATGCTATCCGCACGACTTGATGATGATGCTGATTATCATGTCATATAACTGTGTTTAAACAAAACTGTTCTTATACTAAACTGAATTCTTTAAAACTTAAAAAAAAAATGACTTAATTCGGTGTTATGACACGAAAGATGTTGAAAACACCGTAAAACAAAACAACCGACCAAAGAACACACCAACCAACTCTCTTTAACAACGTGCATACATCTTTAACTTTTAGTTAAAGATGTATACCCCCATCTTTATTTGCATCTCCGATCTTTAACTACATGCTACTATCTTTAACAGCATTCAGCTATCTTTAACTGCATTCAACAGTCTTTAAATGCATTGCCAAATTTAAACTGCATACCACTATCTTTACTCGAGATTACTCTCCTTTAACCGTTCACCACCGACATTAACTGCATTAATTCAGTTTTAATTGCACGCCTTCTTTTTAACAATATTTATCAATCTTTATTTGCTCTCTAACGTCACGTATTGTATTTCTTCACCATCTTCAATGCTTTTCCCCATCTATAACTGCATGCCACCATCTTTAATTGCATTCTCCGATCTTTGAATACTCACAGTCATCTTTAACTGCATTTACACATTATTAAATGAATACCTCCGTCATTAATTGTATTCGCACATCTTTAGCCACGTACACCCATCTCTAACTTCGGTAACTCATCTTTAAGTGTCCTCGTGGTGTAATGGTTAAAGCGATGAACTGCGGAATCGTAGTACGCGAGTTCATACTCCAGTCGCGCTATTACGTTCACTTTCGGGCAAATACCCTTGGGAAAGGTATGAACCCCCTTATTCTCCCTCCAGCTATGGGTAAATAGTAGGACGGACTAATGGTGAGGCAACTAGTCTAGGAGAAGGAAAACTCTGAATTCAAACCTGTTAAACTCTGCTTTAAAATTGACCTTGTGTCATATCCTGCCCGAGCGGAGGGGTTGGTAAATAGTATCTTTAAGTGACCAACGCAGACTTTAACCTCATTCAGCACTATTTAAATGCCTAATCCCATTCTTGAATATATACCGGCGTTTAATCTTCTTTAACTGCTCGCCGCCTTCCATAGTTTGCATTCACCAACAACATTTAAATACACCCACAGTTTGTAACTGTACTTGCTTATTGTTTATTTCATCCCCCATACTTTACTGCATATTACAGTTTAAATGGTTCATAGGTAGTATATATGTAATATTACGGACGTGCGCCGCCATTGAATTGCGGCGGTCTCAAGGTTGGAGAACGCGCAGGCACATCAGCTGTCATTAGTCGTTTGGTACATGGGTCTGACGATAAAAAATGGCGCGAACCTCGCTCGTGCAGGCAGAGTGACATGTAGAGTCCAAGCGGGATTTTAATATTATCACGCGTGAACTTTCACCTGCTACACTACTGTTTTCACTGGTGATCATCGAGCCTTCGGGAACCTTCGAATTGATCCATCAAATCGCTATATAAGAAAACTAAGTAGCGAGATTTTGGCTGTTCGAGACAGGTTTCCAAACAGGGCAACAGAGATTCACGCTGGATATAACAGTCAGTGAGAAAAAGTGGGTTACTAGCAGAGATGCTAGCGTTAGGAACACATGGTTAAAAGGTATTCAGTTTTAATAAGCTTATCACATCTTTATAGCCTCTGTAAATTTTGCAATAATAAAGATTATATGAAAGGGAATTGGGTTTCACTTAAAATTCTTGCTTGCTGCATTTGCTTTTTTGTTTACTGGAGTTGACTTTTCTTTTTTTTTACTTAGAAATTACCGTAAGCTACTTCCCAATAGGGAATCGGAAGTCTACACGCTGATAAAAACAAGACAGCCCCAACAACATAGTCTTTAACTGCATTTACTTATCGTTAATTTCATTTGCCTATATTTAACTGCGAACAGCGGTCTTTAAATGTGTGTTAGTTTTACTTTATTCACCCATCTATAACAACATTAACACAACTTCAACTGGGGGTGTCCTCGTGGTGTAATGGTTAAAGCGATGGACTGCGGAATCGTAGTACGCGAGTTCGTACTTCAGTCGCGCTATTACGTTCACTTTCGGGCAGATACCCTTGGGAAAGGTATGAACCCCCTTATCCTCCCAGCTATGGGTTAAATAGTACCACTACTGTTCTTCTTGGAGAATAAATTTTGAATTAAATAACCTTCAAAGGCTGATATGCCATTAAACAAAGAAACCAAACCAAAAACTTCAACTGCATTCAATCATCAATAACTGAATTCAACAATCTTTAACTTCATCCACTCATCAATAACTGCATTCAAATATTTTTAAGTGTATTCACTTATTGATAAATGTATCTATATAATAAATGGTTATGAAAATCTGAGGAATGCATACATTTGTCTTTTTCTTCGTTTTTTTTTAATAGAATTTAAGATTTTTGTTACAGTTTAAATATTATAGTAGAATATTTTCGAGAGTAAGGAAGCATGTGATAATGCTGTTGGATGGGACATAAGCCACAGCATAATCAGGTTAGGGAAAGTTGGTAATGTAAGAATTCATTTTTTAAAGAGGTTTGCAGGACGAGCCATTAAAAAAAACAAAACATTATATTCGTGGGCGTGGTGGGTATGGTCTCACTTAGAATCTTCTATTTGTCCTCCATAAGCGTAATGCGCATATTCTCTTACGTAGCAAGAGAGAGACAGAGAGACATAGAGAGACAAAGAGAGGAGTATGAGAAGGAGAGAATAAAAGTTAAATAAGGGAATAAAAGAAGAAAATGGAGAAAAAGGATGAAGATGATAAGAGAGAGAGAGTGAGAAAGAAAGAGAAAATGTGTGAGAGAGAGAGAGAGAGAGAGAGTGTGTGTGTGTGTGTGTGTAAAAGAGAAAGAAAAAGGAAGAAAGAGATAGTGTGTCTGTAAGAGAGAGATAGAACGAGAGTGAGAAAAAGGAAGAGAGAGGGAGTAAGAGTAAGAGAAAAATAGAGAGAAAGAGTGGAAAGGAGAGTATGATGAGAGAGTAAGAGATAAAATGATGGAATAAAAGAAAATAAACAAAAGGGTGTAGATGAAAAGAGAGAGAGAGAGAGAGAAAGAAATAAAGAAAGAAACAGAGAGAGAGAGAGTGTGTGTGTGTGTGTGTGTGTAAACGAGAGGGAGAGCGAAAGAGAGAGTGACAGAAAGAAAGAAAAAGTGTTTGTGTAAGAGAGAGACAGGGCGAAAGTGAGAGAAATAAAGATAGATAGATAGATAGAGAGAGAGAGAGAGAGAGAAAGAGAGACAGAAAGAGAAAGAGGAAAGAACAGTATGAGAAAGAGATAAAAATGAAGGAATAAAAGAAGAAAATGAAGAAAAACTCGACGATGACAAGGAAGAAAGAAAGAAAGAAAGAAAGAAAGAAAGAAAGAAAGGGAAAGAGAGAGAATGTGAGTGTGTGTATGTATTAGATAGGGAGAGAGAGAGAGAGAAAGAAAGAAAGAAAGAAAGAGAGAAGAAAGAAGTGTATGAGAAGAAGAAAGAAATAGATAAAAATGGAGGAATACAAGAAGAAAATCAAGAAAAAGGATGAAGAACACAAGAAAAAAAGAAAGAAAGAAAGAAAGAAAGAAAGAAAGAAAGAGTGTTCGAGAAAGAGAAAGTGTGTATATGTGTGTGTGTGTGTGTGTGTGTGAGAGAGAGAGAGAGAGAGAGAGAGAGAGAGAGAAAGAAAGAAAGAAAGAGAAAGAGAAATATGAAAGCAGAGTATGAGTATAAGAGAGAAAGAGATAAAAATGAGGCAATAAAAGAAGAAAATGAAGAGGAGGAAGATGACAAAAGAGAAAACAAGGAAAGAAAGAAAGAGAATGAGAGAGAGGAAAGTAGTGTTAGTGTCTATGTGTGTGTAAGAGAGAGAGATAGAGAGTGAGACAGAGTGAAAGAGAAACTTGGTATGATAGATCGATTGATAAACATTTATAAGGAGATAGACGTTATTGTCAAGGGAAGAACACGGAACGAATTATTCATGGTTTAAAAGAAAACTTCAAAGTTCATCCAGAATTCACCATCTTTAACTGCATCAATATATAAGAATCGTTATAAAATCTGGATGTGAAAATTAGATATATCATGGTAGGCTGTCTTGACGAGAAAAAAAAAAGCTGCCAACTCAAAAACGAAATACTTTAAATAGATTAAACAGACGGGTCAGTCGATCGATACAAATCACATATAATTTGGTATTGATCGAAAGATGACGTTGTTGACATAACGCAACGGAAAATTATTTAAATTTATTAAGTTCCCAATCAATCATTCAATGCAATAACCTATCCACTAATCGATAATATTGTCACTTACGTTCAACCTGTAACACATACCTTTTTGTTGGAATGTCATGAAATATTATATAACCGAAAGAAGAACCATGATTCCGGTAAACAGTGTTTTGCCCTTTTGAAATATGATGTAGAATAAAACTCTAGTCAAGAGAAATACAATCATGAGAAAACAAGAAATATTAAATTTCCATATCATCTTGTCGTCTACATGAGAGAGTCATGAACTGGTCAGTTTCAAAATGGAAATGGAGATTGTCATCACGGGCTAGATACGACTCCAGGTCAATTTTTAAGCGGCGTTTAGCAGATTTGAATCTAGAGTTTTAGTTCTACTCGGGTTGCCATACCAAAGCATAAGAGTCAAATATGCCCAGTTATTTTAGCCGCTGCCGGAGGAAGAAGATTAGGATTATTACCTTTCCCAAAGATATTACAGCTATGTGAAATGCAAACAGCCTCGTCCAGGTTTTGAACTCTGGTCGTCGTGTCCATTCCCAACGATGATATCTATTAAACCTCGAGAGCTTCCTTGAAGTTGTCAATGTATGCGTATGAAGAACAATACAATATGCCCAATACTTGATATTGAATATTGAATATTGTTATACTGAATAACAAGAGTAGATAATTCCTTGCATGATTGGGCGTAATGATTAAGAGAAGTTCTTTCATATTTTCTGAAGTTCCTTAGGTTTCGGGTGTAGAAGAAAATTTTATTTTAAGAAGAAAAATTATTTAAAAAGATACATTGTCCATCAATGTCACCTTGACGACCTTGTCTGAATTATTTGGCTTATCGGAAATCTTCCACTGAAATGACTCCATGATCCAAAGCTATATTTTGATCTTGATCAGAGTTTCTCAAATATTTTACCGGATGTACCACTTCTAACCAGAATTAGTTTCCAATAAAATGTATTAATTGACTATTGCCAACATTGGTTAGACACTCATTTTTAGATCCCTTTGTAATAGCACGTAACTTCCACGGCTGGCATGCAGGAAGGAAGTCGGAGGCTGAGAACAAAAACTGTAAATGCAACTATTCCCAAAGTAAACAAGACGCAGGTGTTTTGGCAGAAATGCCATGTATTTTTCGTGGCTGGCATGCTAAAAGAAAGCGTGATCATGCGCATTGTGGGGGCGGCAGGCAGACAGTGTAACCACCAGAATTTGCATGGGGGGTGCAAGAAAGAGGCGAGTCCACGTGTATCGTGTGAGTAGCAAGTTTACAGAGATGACACGAGGAGAATTTGTGTGGAACATTAGATAGCCAGGAAGATTTCGACCCGAAAGACAAAAGAAAAAGAAGGCGGTTCATTGAAGATTCATACTGAGGGCAATTGTGTTTGCATCTTTGCTGTCATCGACCCTCCGTACTCGACCCACCCGTCATTTTTGGCAATAAAAGAAAAGAAAAGAAGTAGATTAATTTTTATACGTCAGCGTTGATATCTTTCTCTACTATACAGCACATTATTCTTTATCTGATTGGATGTGATGATGAAAGGGGTAAATTTTAACTTTATTCGTGTTCAGTTTTCAGTTTCACAAAATGCAGAAAGTTATAAAAAAGGGATGTTAAATACTATCATCATTAAGTCACGCTGCTAACACAGGTTTACCTGTCTCTGTCTCTCTATCCATCCATTCTTATCATTAATCAATCCCGGCAGGACTTCTAAACTACATCCTATGTCTGCGCAGAACTGTTGTAGGTATGTTCTTGTTGATCGACTAACACTGGCACGTCCATTTGTAGGGGTTCATATTCGAAACAATAATGAAACTGACTTAACAAGTGAATATCCAGATCTCATTATTTATAACAATGTTTTTCATTAGTAATAATCTAGCTTGAGAGGATAAGGCTTTAATACCGTTCTCTCAGGTATTAGCCCAAAATGGAACCTAATACCCCGAGTGAAGTTCAAACTAGCAAACTACGATGTCGTAATCCGGCACGTAAGCCGCAGTGTTATTTGCTGTGGTCTGAAATCAAAATCTAGTTTTAAGATATTTTGATTAAATAATATATCGGAACTTTTCCAAGACTTTTTCTGTAGAATACACTGACTGCACCTCTGAAGAGGGGTAAGACCCCCCTAACGAGTGTCCTGTTTATGACACTAAACAATCTGATCGTGAGGTTCCAGCAATGCTGGAGCTTTGGGGAATACGGAGTACCCCTTTATTGCCATTGCTCCAAGGCCCACTCTGGCCCGGAGGGGTAGCACCTGATAAGGTTCCTATCTATGGGTTAAATAGAATTAACAGCATACTTATGCTAAAATGAATTGTTTGAGTAAAACTGAATAGTTTGAAATAGAAATGACTTTTACAATTAAACCCTACTTACATTTAAACTGCGTGCTTATGCTTAACTGAATTATTTGAAATAGAACTGTTTTTCGAAATTAAAACAGTATTTACACTTAACCGAATTGTTACATACAACTGCTTGAATAGTTAGAAATGGAAATGTTTTTGTCCATTAAACTGTGTACTTATGCTAAACTGAATTGTTTTAAATGGAACAGATTATTTACATAAAAATGGATTTGGCATTAAATAACCTACAAAGGTTGATATGCCATAAAACCAAACAAAACAAACCAAACCAAGACTTTTTTTTTCAATAGTAAGAAGAAATAATGTAAATAAAATATTTTCTATTTCGAAGTAATGTGATTTCTAACAATGATAATATCAAAGATCCTCTTTTTCAATTTATCTCATTGTTAAACTAAATCTGTGCAGAACATTTATGTAATAGCACAAGTGGGGTTCGAACTCATTAATTACAATGTCGAACTCCAGCAAGCTAACCATTACACCAAGGTAATGCTCTTTTACTTTAAAGTGAGTACACAAGTCCGACACAACAACACCATACTCTTGTATTCGGAAGTATAAGTGTAACACAGCACCAAAGTGTTGGGCTGTAAAGAAAGAAGTTCGCAGAAAAAGAAATACTCAAACTCCAAGGTAAGGGAAGAAAATATGGCAGTCGTTTATCATTCACTTAGGGCTATGATCGTTGCAACTCGAAAAGTTCATTTTAGTTACGTTCTTCTCCCCTGCTCTTTGTGGCAACGGCGGTGTGGGTGAGAGCTGGCTGTTGACACATGCCTGACAGATAGGTCGTAGCAGACTGGGAAGGATGGGTCGGGACCTCGGAACTTTTGACGTGCCTGTTTTGAAAGCTGCCTGGCTTGTTTTCTTATATAGAGATCTTGGGGAACAAATCGAAGATCCCCAAATGTTCGATGTCACCCGTGAAACTGTCGCAAAACACGTGATAATTCATCTGTGATAATTTTAAAATCACGTCATACTTTGCAGGTCAGTCTGTCCGCAAGCGCTAGTCTCATAACACCTTCACTGATTGACTACAGCCGATGCGCTCGCGC
>OY757923.1:28682439-28684939 GCA_963585895.1 Sepioteuthis lessoniana | reverse complement strand
GGAGGCCCTCGGAAAGTCCCGATGGATTTGACCCCAACATCAGGAGAACAAGAAAGACACAACGTGACGGTCATAACAGTGGGGTCAAAATAAGAAGTTTATGTTCGGTCTCTAGCACCCTCTCACATGAAAACCTTGAACAACCCTTTCGAACCCTTGCAATAAAGCGAAAGAGGTAAAATATTTTAAAGAAGTCTTCCTGCGTTTTCCTTCTTGCGTTCTTCATTCCTGCGTCTTTCTGCGTGCGTCTGTCTTTCCTATTATTGAGTCGTTATGATACGGCAAATGAGTATATAACATAGTCACATATGCAGATTCACATCTACATAGATGCACATATATGTAGAATAATTCACAACGATACAATAATTAAGACGCAGTGACAAAGATGCATGAAGGAAGACGCAAGAAGACTTCTTTACAAAAATATATTTCCCTCTCACTTTATTTGTAAGGTTCGAAGAGGTTGTGTGGGGTTTTACTGTGAGATGGAGCTGGAGACTGAACATAAACTGTAATATATTGACCCCACTGTTATGACCGTCACGTTGTGTCTTTCTCGTTCTTTAGTGCTGCTCAACTGGAGATCCAGGGCCCACTCATCAGGGCCCAAAGGCCCCTTCGGTCTGATGTGGCTTTCCCTACCACATTTCGTCTATAACTCCGTCCGATCTTCAACTCAACTGCCCCTGCCACTGCCCACTCCTCAACTTCCGTCTTGACTGCGTTATATAATAGTTTAACGCCTACACGATCGCCCACTCGATCTTTGAAATCGAATGTCTAATCGTCATCAAGCGGAAATAACAGTCATGCAGTTCACAGGTCACTCTCTTCCGGTGCATCAGCCTATGAGTGTATCATGGGCTTTACCTTGTCCTATTTCATCGGCCAATTTCCGCCCACGCGATTTCCTCTCATAACTGCCATTAGAATATGTCACCTCCTTCCGGTGCATCACCTTGGAATGGCATTTTTGGCCGGGTCAAAAGGTCAAAATATAACAATGGGCACGACAACCATTCTATTCTTCTAGTTGATAAAGATCTGCAAGAACTGTCAGTTGGTTCATAATATGCTGACAACCTTTCATTGAATTAATTATTCCTCAAAAACTTAAGATCTTTGAAAATATTTTGTTTATATTGATAATCAACGTAGCTAAAATATTTTCCGCGATATGGATACAAGAATTATTCTATTTTTCTAGTTGATAAAGATCCGCAAGAATTGTCTGTCTCATTTTCCAGGAAAAAGTTGTTTTTTTTTTCTTATCAGTTGCAGAAAGAAATGAAATACTGGTAACTGGCACCATCAAGTCTTTTTTTGTTTCTTTGAAATATAAATGGACTCATATTTTACGATATTTTAATTTTAAACGATTTATAAACGACTCGTAACACCTGTCTTCAAAGTTTGATTGTCCTGGGAATGACACAAAACAGAATTTGATGATAAGGCTACTGTTCTGCTCTTACTTCAAGGTTCACTCTGACCGAAAAGAATAGTACACCACATAATAGTCTCATTTATAAATCAAATGGAAAAATTTGGATGGAAACACCAGATTCATTGATGGACAAACAAACAAAAAGGAGCTTTTAACCGATTGTTTGATTTCCACTTCATTCTAGAATTTCCGAAGTGACTGATAACAAGTTATTTATCAATGTGAAGTCTTGGATAATATTAGTGTCCTGAACAGTGGAAACATGCTGCATGGGCAACTGTTGGTTTATATACATTCTAGTTCACGGCTATACGGGGAGTCTAACGCATTCAGTATCAAAATTATAACTACTGAGATATAATTTTATGAGACAGTTATGTTAACTATGTTCAGATACTTTTGGCTTTTAGCGGCATGATTTATTTTCAAAGTTTTATGAACTTGCCCTTCAAGACATGCACTGTAAAATTGTACATGATTGATTTTCGGATGTGAAAGGAAAAAGGATTTTTAAAAAAAGCCATGAGACAGAAGATAGACGAATTGAAAAAAAAACCCTCCTGTTAGATAAATTTAAAAAAAAAAAAATTCATCTTATAAAAACAACAATTAACGAACATTTGCCGAACATATCAGTCTCCATCGGTTATCAATTATTCTCGGGAACGTTTCAAGTTATGCCACTGATGTGGGTTGGAGTAGAGTTTCATTGAGCAGAAAACCCCAACCGAAGTAGCTGGGTTTTCCAACTCGGTTATTCTTTTTTTCTTTTTTCTTTTTTTAGTTGTGGGTATGAGCAAAACAAACTGTAACATGGACTGAGAGCAAAATAACCACTGGAATTGTTGCAGATAAGCTGCTTCTAACTACAACAAAGAATCTGACCCACGCATTGTGTCTGTTATCCCTTTCCAGATATTTTCACAGCAATCAGTAACGCAACGCCACCTATTTTCCCTGCCGTGGGTTGAATACTATCAGTAGTGTTCTTGTACAATGCTGACATTAACATTAAGTCAGTTTTTATTATTAGTATTATGAACTCTGATT
>OY757923.1:28632439-28677439 GCA_963585895.1 Sepioteuthis lessoniana | reverse complement strand
CCCTCTTTGAATCCTTTTAGTTCTTTTATATATCATTTATCCCCTCTGATTATCTGTTCGGTTCATTCTTTTCCCATATGGTAATCCAGAATAGTTTTGTTTCCCTTGAATTTGGTTGTATGTTTTCCTTGTACATCCTTCACCTTCTTGTTGGTAGGCGTTTCTTTATGACTATATTTACTCCTTTTCGAGTGTTCCACAGCAGAGTTAGCCGATGGTTTTGCACTGGAGTTTGAGTGCCAGCAAGTCTCTTCAAGTGTCCTGGACTCTTTTCAATATTCTGTCCGATCTCTACAATAATGTGGTTTGGAAGGTTTCCACTCGACCTGTTATTTTCAAGTCCTCTAGTCCTTGTACCAATCCTTTGGTGACCTTACCAAGTGCACCAATTTCGATTTGAATAACCGTCACTTTCATGTTCCACAGTTTTTTTTTTCAATTCCCTAGCAAAGTCCAGGTACATCTCATTTTCTTTCAGTTTTACTCCATGGCCTGCCGAAACATCAAATTCAACGATTCGGCAAATCCTCTCCCTTTTAAAAATCATTTCTAGGTCTGGTTGTCTGGCCGAGATTAGATGATCTGTTTGCATCTCAAAATCCCACAGGAGTTTGTGCACTTGATTCCCCCGGAAAATTCTGTATTTTACATATACTTTTTTTTCTTATGGACAAATTTCAATTCCTTGCACAATTTCCACCTTGCCTACCCAGTCGTGTTTATTATTATTATTATTACTATTTACTCATAAAAGTTTTTCACGTCAGTTTTAGCTGTTGGTCTTTCACTTGGCTGCAAGTCTCGTCATGTCTCCAGTAGTCTTCTCCGTAATCTGGTCGTTCTCAATAATGCAGCAGTTTGGATGGTCTCCACTCATCCCCCAACTTCTGAGTCCTCCATTCCTTTTAATACTCCTATTGTTACTATACCAAAAGCACCAATCACAATTGGTATAATTGTTACCTTCATCTTCCATAGTCTTTTTTCAATTCCCTAGCAAGTTCGAGGTACTTATCCTTTTTTTTCAAATTCTTTCTGTTTTATAGTGGTCAGCGGGGACAGCAAAGTCCACAATTTTACAAGTTCTCTCTTTTTTTCCGAGTGGCAGGAAGCCTCTTTAGGTCAGCATAAGTCGTGTTAGTATTCTAGTCAACATTAGCAATGCTATAGTCTGAATGATAACGATTCCTCAAATATTCCAAGCTTTTGGGGATCGTTTAAATTGCTCCAACTTCAATTAATATCAAGGTTACTCTAATATTACACAGATTTTTTAAAACGTTTTTGTTCTCATTCAAAGTTCCCAATATTGGTGTATCTTTTTGCTTTCTTTTATTTTCTTACTTTAGTGCACCGGAAGTGCAAAATCCACGGGATGACAAGTTCGTTTTTCTCGTTAATGAACACGAAATCTGGTCTTCTGACCGAGATTATATAATCCCTTTATAGTTGGTTGGTTAGTTGGGATTTATGGCATATCAACCTTTATAGGTTAATGAAAGCCAAATCCATTTTTATGCAAATAGTTAGTTCTATTTCAAACAATTCAGTTTAGCATGAGTACATAGTTTCATTGTCAAAAACATTTCTATTTCAAACTATTCAGTTTATTCTAACAATTCTAATTCAGCTAATGATGTTTACATACAGTTAAATGTCAAAATAGTTCCATATATAACAATTAGTTTAGTGTAAGTACAGTTTCAATGTCAAAAATGATTCCATTTCAAACAATTCAGTTTAGCATTAGTACGCAGTTTAAATGTAAGTACTGTTTAATTGTGAAAAAAATTTCTATTGCAAGCTATTCAGTTTAGACAAACAGTTCTAATTCAAACAATTCAGTTTAGCATAATCATGCAGTTAGTTTTATTTAACCCATAGATAGGGCTCTTTCAGGTGCCACTATTCCAGGGATCCTTTTGTATCTCAAAATTACATAGAATTTTCTGAGTCTTATTCGGTAGGACGGATCCTTTCTATTTCACATAGCACATGGAAGAATGGTCAAATATTTATCCCTTGCTCAATTCCAAGTACTTTTTCTTTCCCACTCCATCGTGCTTCATCTTGTATTACTTTTCAATTAGATTGCTGCATTTATTTATTAAACATTTCGTCCCTGTATCCAAATAACCGACTTTGCACAGTCGTCTTGGGCTGTACAATACATCGACTGTACCTCTGCTGAGGGGTAAGCCCCCCCCCCACCACCACAACGAGTGTCCCGGATATGACACTAAACAATCTGATGGTAAAGTTCCAGTATTGCTGGAACTTTGGGCAATGCGGAGCACCCCTTCATTGTCATCGCTTTCAAGGCCACTCTGGTCCGGAGTGGTAGTACCTGATAGGGTTCTATTTATGGGCCAGGTTGAAGTAAAAAACTGAATGACTTCAAATAGAAATATTTTGACTATTAAACTGCGTCGTTATGCTAATTTAAATTGCTTGAAATAGAAATGTTTCTGACATTTATACTGCACCTACGCTAAACTGAATTGTTCTAAATAGAACTGTTTTGACATTTAACTGAGTGTAAACAAAAACTATATATAAACTAAACTGATTTTTTTAATATGAACTGTTTAATTACACTGAATAGCTTGAACTAGAAACGTTTTTGACGATTAAATTTTGTACTCATGCTAAACTGAATTGTGTGAAATACAACTGATTATTTGTATAAAAATGGATTTAGCATCAAATGACCTACAAAGGTTGATATACAACCCAAACAAAAGCCCAACAATGTAACCTACATCTACTATTCTTTTCTGCATTATCAATCTTTTCTTTAATAGAATTAGTCCTAATGTTAAAAGAGATTCAGTTCTTTCTTGAGGTTTCCGTTTTTTTTCAGCTGAGTCCATGTCTTCCCATGAGCAATATCGCCAGTTTCTATCTTGAAATATCCATACGGACTTTTTTTTTTTCGCTTATTTTATTTTACCCCTCGATAACTTTTATTGATACCCCAAAATAATGATGGCAAGTCTTCTTTCACCTTCTTTTCTTGACATATATAGTTTGTCTCTGTTGTCTCTCAAATGTAATGACTCGTGCATAATCGTTAATTTCCTTGTTCTTTTGTAGATTTGTCTGAGTTTATTTCGTGTTCATTTTAAGAATAGTGAAGAACAAGTAAGAAAGAAGACTATTGCGGTGTCCTCGTAGTGTAGTGGTTAAAGCGCAAGTCTGTAAAATTGTTGTAAGCGAGTTCGAACTCTAGTCGCCCGATTATGTTAACTTTTGGACAAATACCCGAAGGAAAAGTGTGAAACCCCTATTCTTTCCAGCTATTGGTACCACTACTGCTCTTCTAGAAAAATGACTTCGGGATTAAATAACCAACAAAGGTTGATATACCAAGAAACTGTGGCTGTTCTTAGTTTCGAGAAATTTGCTTGTTCTTCTGAGGAATTGCTTTATATTTTTTCTTCCAATGATTTCTTTCATGGTATCCATTTCCACTATTTCAAATTACTGGATTCCATTGCTTGACCTTCATGAGGTGTGCACAATCATCAGACAGAATGGGGCGAAAAGTAACATCTATAAAGCGAGATAGAATGGTTGTACACGCACACGACATTCAGATGAAAAATAAACATATATATCAATTACATCTGTCTAAAAAAAGAGACAAAATTATAGCATTTTTCAAGTTGAATATGACACAAAAGAAATCTGTTGACATGCTACACTTAGATATAAGTTCCCTTCTCTTGTTCAGTAAATTGATTTCAGCATATTATGGATGCATAATTTTTCTTCCCGACACTATCTGAAATTAGTTTCATCTTTATATACTGGAGCTTCTTGAAAGAAGCTTTTCATTTTATATTTCATTTTATCATTGAAGAAATTGGTCGTTTTATCTTTATTTGCTATATATAATTAAGTTATTTTGTTGTACACATTTAACTTCTTATAGTAAAGCTAAGGTTATGGTTATACCACACATTTGTCCATTTAATTTCAATGGCAGTGATGTATGTATTTTCATTTTTACTGTTTGTTACACTTTGGTGCCAAAAGATAAGGCCACGATGAAAAAATTGAGAAAATTTGATTGATCAACTTTTTTATTTAAAAAAAATCATATGTTTATTCTAAAATTTGGCTAATAAATTTATCTAATATTCTTTTTTAATTAATATATGTGATTATTTTACCATTAAATAATAAAATAAGCATGTTGCAAAAAGATAAGGCCACTAAAATAAATCGCAAATACCATAATTTAATAGTTTGTTTTTCCTCCTTTCGCTGCGATCACTTTTATGCAACGATTTTTCATTGACCCTATCAGACTTTTGACAGTTTGATCATCTATTTAGGATCACGATTTCATTATAGCACCAGTCAATATAAAAGGGCAATTCGGTCGTCATTTATATATATATATATATATGTATATGTGTGTGTGTGTGTGTGTGTGTTTGTGCTTGTGTGTGTGTGTGTGTATGTATTCATTTATTTGTGTGTGTAAAAGTAAAATTATGCTAAAAGAAACCCAAATATACACAGAATCCTTTCATATATTATTAAAATATTTGCCATCGTTAAACGTTTCGTTTTTTTTATATCAAACCATCATCAGAGCATTTAAATATGTGATATACCTTATATATATATATATATATATATATATATATATATATATATATATATATATATATATATAATATTTCATGGCGAAATGTTTATCGCCGTAGAAAATGGACACACTAATGTGAGTTCAGTGCTTGTATGCATTTCGCAGTGTACAAATACTCTTGGAGAAGATATGAATCCAATTATTTTACATCAAACTCTGGATAAATAGTTGCGCACCAGGGGCCTATAAAATTGTTATGGCAACTAACCTAGGAGAAAGAAAACTTTTGAATTCAAATTCTGTTTAACTCCGATTAAAACTGACCTTCTGTTGCACCCATCTCATGTGGTCATATGGAGGTATATATATATATATATATATAATAAACATTATTTATAAAATGACGGTTGTATTGATTCCTAAAACATATAAGTAAAGTAAAAATAAAGTTGACGAACGTAGTCGATGGCGATCGGAAGGCTCCCTTTTCAATAGCTACTACATCGAGGTGTAGGGGAGGGCGCTACTCCTTTCCTTGGATTGCTCCACTTTACCCATGATGCGTAATTTACGATGTGCCTTCAATAAGTTTCCGGACTTTTTTGTATGGGCACTTTTATTGATAGTACACACATGAAACTCTAGTCTCCTTCGAAGTATTCTCCTCCGACTGCAATGCACTTTTATTGTACCGTTCCAAGAACTTCTGGAAGGCCTCATGAAAGTCCTCTTGTGTGAGCGTGTCAATGACCTTTCACACAGCCTCTTTCATCTCCTCTGTTGTCTCATAACGACAGCCTCTGAGCTTAGGGAATAACCAAAAGTCGCAGGAAGCAAGGTCTGGGCTATAGGGAGGGTGAGGAACTGTCTTGAAGCCCATCTTGGTCAAATAGTCTGTGACAAGGATGAAGTTGTGGACTGGTGCATTATCCTGCTGGAAAGGTCACTGACCCGATTTGAAGAGCGCTGGCCTCTTCCCTAGGAATCTCTGCCTGAACTCACTTAAAACCTCAACATATTATTCCTTGTTAACTGTCTGTCTAGTGAGAACCCAGTGCATGTAGATCATGCAAGTGCTGTCCAAAAAAGGGATCATCAAAATTTTGTGGGTGGATTTGCTCTGTCAGGCCTTCTTGGGTTTGGGAGAGCCAGCATGCTTCCTCTGGGAACTCTATCTCTTGGTCTCTGGGTCATAGCAGTAGATCCAGTTTTCATCACAGGCCACCAGAGCATCAAGAATTGCTGGATCTGAATTGCTCAGCTCCCTGCTGTCAAGACAACGTCTTTCTTTCTGATCTTCACTGAGCACCCTTGAGACAAACTTCGCGCAAATCTTCCGCATCATCAGTTCCTCGCGAATAATTATGTGTATAGTCCCCACATTGACATCAAACTGTGCACTTATTGTCTCTATAGACACACAATGGTCCTTATCCATGAAATTCTATATTTGGCCGATCAACTCTGGTGTTCTGCCTTCCTTACATCTCCCACACCTGTCATCATCCCTCACAGACTCCCTGCCTTCCTTGAATCTCTTATGCCACTCAAAAACTGATGCTCTATTCATGCAAGATGCTCCAAAAGTATTCTGAGGCATTCCATACGTTTCTGTGGTATTTTTTCAAAGTTTAAAACAGAATTTTATTGCATATCGTTCTTCTAAAGAGTCCTCATGTCTATATTGCATTTTTGAAATTCACCAACTGTGACAATCAGACTTTAGTAGCGTGTATTCCAATTGCTGCTGTAGCTGTTGATTTGAACCTGAAATCATGAAAAAATGGTCAGTCATCTCAAAAGATGTATAGCAATAACATACTGAATTTTCGAGTGTCTACGACAATTTTAAATGCTTAAAATGCAAAAAAAGTCTTGAAACTTATTGAATGTTCCTCGAATATTGCTCAGTGTTAGCAAGGAGGTATCATGTACAATTTTTAAAGTCTTTGGTATGACGCGACCTGGGATTGAACCCAGTCTCCCAGACCATTTACGAACACTCTAAAAATATAAGGAGATATATTTCTAATGATATATTAAGCTACAAAGTGATGAGAACATTTTATAAGAATTGGAAATAAATCGGCTAAAATAAATCTGAGACCCCTTTCGACTGCTAATTTTAAAGAAATCATTGCTAATTAACGTACGGGAAAACAAGGATTTTAAGATAGAATCTTTAAAAAAAAATTCTTGTCTTAGAGCAAGCGTATTCTGCCTAAATAAACACGGACGTTGAATAGTAATTCAATAGCTTTCAAATGATATCTCATACGAGTCATGATAGAAAAGCAACCATGGGATTGATACTCATCCCAAAATTTAAAAAGAGTCACCAATAGCAAATTGATCCGTTTATCGCATGGGCGGCTATCAATAGGCTCTCGATCATATGGAAATCAGACCTAACCGATAAAATGAAACGCAGTTTCTTCCAGGCAGCGGTTGTGTCGATACTGCGATATGGATGCACTACATTGACGCTAATTAAACGGCTGGAGAAGAAACTACACAGAAATTACACAAGAATGTTGAGAGCAGTATTGAACAAGTCCTGGCGACAACACCCCACGAGACACCAACTATACAGACACTTGCCCCCCATCTCGAAAACTATACAAGTTAGACGAACCAGACACGCGGGACACTGCTGGAGAAGCAAGGACGAGCTCATAAGGGATGTACTTCTATGGAGCCCCACATATGGCCGTGCAAAAGCAGGACGACCAGCTCGAACTTACATACAGCAACTATGTGAGGATACGGGATGTAACCCTGAAGACCTGCCGGAGGCGATGAATGATAGGGGAAGTGGCGGGAGAGGGTCAGGGATATCCGTGCTGGCGGCACGACATGATGATGATGATATATATATATATATATATATATATATATAAATTAAAAATAATTGGAATAGTAGATAAATCAAACACTTACAATGGGTTTAATGGCAATATTTCCTCCTTTATTAGCAAAAGAACTTAATTAGAGAAAACCTCTTTGATTTTTTTCTACATTTTAGCATTTGAGGAAATAGATAATCTCGGGGAGAATGTAAAAAGTTATAAATGAAGGTGGGCCATTGGTCTATTGGGCAGAATGTTCGCCAAGGGTCTTGGAAACCGAGGCTCAATCCTAGGTCAAGTTTTACCAAAGCCTAAAAAAATGGTACGTGATGCCACCCTGCTAAACACTCTGCATTATAAGGTACATATCAAGGGTTAATTGGAGCAATCCAGGAAATAGAATAGCGCCCTCCCCTACACCCCGATATAGTAACTATTGAAAAGCGAAAATTTGGGTCACCCTCGACTAAGGTCGTAAAATTACTTACCATTACGTAAACCTCCTTGTTCTTCCCTTATCTATCTCTTTTCTTTAGACTTTTTCCTCCCTTTATACTTTTTTATATTCTCCCCAATTATATCTATTTTTTCAATTGCTAAAATGAAGAAAAACTCCAAAAATGTTTAGTCTGATGAAGTTCCTCGGTTAATATTGCCATTGTACCCGATGTAGAGCTTTAGTTATATCAAATTGTCAGGTTCACTAAAATCCACCATTTCTCCATATATATATATATATATATATATATATATATATATATACTTGTTAGTCAGCAGTTTAGCTACTGGTAAAAAATATGGTTAACCAAATTATATCGCTATTTTTTATTCCTGTTATCGATTTCTATTTGTAACTACAATCGCTATACAAATCGTTTTATATAGTTTTGTGTAGTTCACTTTTTTTGTGTGGTGAATTTGGCCTAAAAGTAAAAAGAAATCCACAATCTAAAACTCTATTTTCCTAAGTGTTTAACAGCAATATTCCGATTGTGGTTCAAAAATAACGAAATGATATCAGCTTATTTTAGTGGAAATTACATTTATCCTCTGTTGTATGTTTTTGGGGTAAATTACTCGGATGTCATCTAAATATAAAGGGAGATGAGAAATTTATAATGACACGCAGGAATCATTCCTCATTATGATTGTCAAAACAAAGATCTCTTCATGTATTCGAATATATATATATATATATTTATATATATTCGAATACATGAAGAGATCTTTGTTATATATATATATATATATATATATATATATATATATATATATATATATACGTTGAAATGATAGAATGTGGTGAATCTGACAAGATGACAAGAATAAGTGGAAATTTGGATAAAACAAACAATTAAAAAAGTTAAGTAGTCATGATATTTCATTCTTTTTTCCAATAATTTCTTCAGATAAAGCCTTGTTTAGTTTTTCTACATTTATGCAAATAAGGAAACCATAAAATAACGGAGAAAAAAAGGTATAAAATAGGAAGGAGAGGGTCTTGATATAAAAGGCAAGTAAGGAGAGAAATAGAGAGGGAGATAGAAATGGGTTAAAGTGATGGTGGTAGGTGTTTTTGGTTTTGACTTTAATTGTATGTGGGGGTGTCCTCGTGGTGTAATGGTTAAAGCGATGGACTTCGGAATCGTAGAACGCGAGTTCATACTCCAGTCACGCTATTACGTTCACTTTCGGGTAAATACCGTTGGGAAAGGTATTGAAACCCTTTATCCTCCCAGCTATGGGCTAAATAGTCCCAATACTGTTCTTCAAGGAGGATGACTTTGGCATTAAATAACCTACAAAGGTTGATATGCCATTAAACAAAGAAAACGAACCTTTAACTGTCTGTGTGTATTGAGTTAAATGTATCTGGTTTCTTGAAAATTTTTGATCAGATGGAAGTGGAATGTATCTTAAAGAAAAAAGAAATTCCGGCAAGGGAAATATAAGAGTGTGAGGGGATCGGGGTTTAGGCATATTTGTTTCATCAAAGACATTGACCATAATAGTGTCTATGTGGAAAGGAAGAAAAGAAAAAGAAAAAGGAAAAAGAGAATGAAAAAGAAAGAAAAATCAATTGTAGTATGGAGTGGAAAAATGTCTTAGTTTGCAAAAAAGAAAATATGCAGAACTTTTCGCTAGATTTTTTATCTCTTCTCTATTTTGATGTTATTTTGGGTTGTATAATGTCCGCAAAGTAGGGGAAAATCTGATAGAAAGCTAGACGTTGTTTTATGTGGTTTGTTTTGGAAATGACTGCAGATTCTAATAATCTGCCAGATATTTTGCAATGTATGAGTTATAATAGCTTGGGAAAAAAATCGGACACGGCCCATCACAGGAAGTCTTGAGTCCGTAAGGTCCCCAGGTTTGGGTGGGCTATCTCCGGTTGAGCTAGATGTACGGGGTGAATTCAATAAGTTTCCAGACTTTTTTTGTATAAGCATTTAAAATTGACGTAGACACTTGAAAATTCAGTATGTTATTGCTATAAATCTTTTGAGATGACAGAACAATTTTTATGATTTCAGATTCAAATCAACATCTTCAGCAGCAATTGGAATACACGCTAGTAAAGCCTGATTTTTACCGCTGGTGAATTTCAAAAACGCAATCTGGACGTGAGGACTCTTTAGAAGAACGATATGCAATAAAATTATGTTTTAAATTTGGAAAAATGCCAGAGAAACATATTGAATGCCTCAGACTGCTTTTCAATCATCTTGCATGAATCGAGCATCAGTTTTTGAGTGGCATAAGAGATTCAAGGAAGGCAGGGAGTCTGTGAGGGATGATGAGAGGTGTGGGAGGAGTAAGGAAGTCAATACACCAGAGTTGATTGTCCAAAGGGTTAGGGTTAGGGTTACTATGTTGAGGTTTTAAGGGAGTTCAGGGAGAGATTTCGTCGGAAGAGGCCAGCACTCTTCAAATCGGGTCAGTGGCTTTCCACCAGGACAATGCACCAGTCAACAACTTCATCCTTGTCACCGACTATTATGAGACAATTGAGAAGATGAAAGAGGCTGTGACGAAGGTCATTGACACGTTAACGCAAGACGTCTTCCATGGAAGGGGCCTTCTAGAAGTTGTTGGAACGGTACAACAAGTACATTGCAGTCGGAGGAGAATACTTCGAAGGGGACTAGAGTTTCATATGTGTGCTATCAATAAAAGTGCCCATACTAAAAAAGTCTGGAAACCTATTTAATGATCCTCTTATCATAATCAACAGGGCTCGAGCCTCAGCTCGTGCCTATCCTTTACCTCCCCTAATCCCCACTTTAATCGACCTTCGGGTTATTGACTTTGTGTTAAATTCTGTCTGGTGAGAAGCAGCGACTAATATCGGCTGGGGAAAAACTAAAAGTGTGTTCGAGATCTAACATTTGCGAAAAAAGGTCAATTCGGTGATCATTTGTGTGTGTATATATATATATATATATATATACATATATATATATATATATATATATATATATATATATATATATATATATATATATATATTTACTAATCTAATATCTACCAGCATTCACGGTACCAGAAAAAAAAAAAAACACGCCAGGAACAAGAGATAAGAGTATCTCGAATCACCGCCCGGTAGAAAAAGAAAAAATATTATAGATCAAAAAGAAAGAAAAGGCCAACCTCGTCAAACCCCTTGAAAAAAATCAAGGGATATGCAGTCAGTTGGTCAAAAGTAAACTAAAACCTTCCGCGAACACTGCAATGCTACAATTACAAGAGTGCTCAACACGAGTGGAACCAATTATAAAATTAACATAAATCGCGAGTCGGAAATCTTCTACTAAAGTTTTACCTTAACGGATCATTCGGAGGTCTAACCACTGATGATCCGTTAAGGTGAAACTTTAGTAGAAGATTTCCGACTAACGATTTAAGTTAATTTTATATATATATATATATGTATATATATATATATATATATATATATATGTTTGAAATAGATAGAAAAATCCATATTATAAAAAAGAGAACAAACTTTATTCTAATTAACTTCGAAACTAGAGATACTATTTCAAAATGTTTCAAATAGATATAACAATATATATATAAATACACACACACACACACACACACACACACACATATATATATATATATATATATATATATATAAAGGAAAAAATTGACGTTTTTAAAGAAAAGTCGAATAATAATAAGATCTTAATTTTGAAACAAGACGCCACTATCGGAATCGAAAATTGAATGTTAAAAAATTTCTCTTTTTTCGATTCCTTTGAGAAAAAAGAATAAATGGAATGAAATTAAATTGAATAAAAATAAATTAATAGCGGGAGTTACAATATAATAATAAATAAAATAATTCCTTGAATACTTTGGATTTTTGTGGTTAATATTTTGGAATATGACATTAAATTACGAAATAGAACTCCAGTCAGGATATTACATTCACTTTCCGACTAACACCCTTGGAAAAAGTAAAAATTCCTTATCATTCCTGCTATAGGTTAAATATTATGTATATATATAGGATATTGCTATAGGTTAAATATTATCTGCTAAAAACTCAACTTAGGCAGTAAATAACCCACAAAAGTTGATCAACAAAAGTTGATTTCATAATTGTATTCACATTCCTTAGAATTATTACTTCTATTTCACGCTCATTCACACACACACACACACACACACACACACACACATATATATATATATATATATATATATATATATATATATATATATAACTATTTTGATGATGTATGTGTTCATGTATTATAATATACTTGCTTTTAACGATTGCCTTGTTTGTTATTCGTTCTCCAGAGGAATATATGAATACTTCATTCTAACATAATTTTCCAGAAAATAGTGAAATGATTGTGAGAAAAAATCTCAGGGTTTCATCCTCGTTAATAACGTTCTGTTTTAAAAACAATACAGTAACGTAAGTGATATTCTTCGAAACGGATGACATCTGTGCTAAACATTTTAATAGTGATTCGAAAACCTTTATAAGATTTAAGAAATCTTAATTCTAATTTTACGTGAATTGTTTAGATTTTTTTATGTATTTTTATTTTCTTAAAAAATTCTATAATCATTATTCTATTCTTATTTCTATGTTCAATATCATAATGTTACTTCTGAAGTTTGCTATGAAAATCTTCAGTGGAAAATATTAACATTAGAAAACACATCAAAACTAATGAAAGTAAGTGTAATTTATTGATGATCAATAAGTAATTCAAATAAAGGACATTCTAATTATATACAAATAATTTTACTAAACAAGAAGGAAAGTAAAAGAGAAAAAACGGGCCTTTATTTCCTTAAATTTCTTAGATTAAGCTCAATAATTCTCATTGCTTAGATAATTCAGACTATTGACCTCATCTTAATAAATATTCTCACAACGATTCGGTTGATGTGTCCTTTGGCCTTCTTCACATATTTCATGTCGAACTAGGGAGCCGAAAAAGAATCTCGAACTGAACCCTTTGTTTATAATTCAGGGTTAGACTATTCCAATTCTGTTCACCATGAGAGGGTGAAAGTGTTGAGTTATAGTAAGTATTCGTGGTTATTCTTATCTGTATTTGGGATTGAACCTGAAACCGCCTTATGATTTCACTCAAAAGCACTATGGTTGGGTCAAATAAAATGTACATTTTGAGATTCTGTGTTGGCTCCCGAGTTCGCCATAAAAGACCTGATGGAGGTCATAGGACATATCGGCTGAACCTTTGTGAGTATAACAAAAAAAAATGATATCAGTAGTTCAAATATTCTTAGCAATAACCTTTGTTCAATATTATTGAAATTAGAAATCAAGTTTGTTCGAAATAGAATAAGATTTAGTTAAATTAGTTTTTATCAATTATTAATAAATTATAATGACTTTTAAAGTTTCTACATGTTTCGAAATCAATGTAATTTTAACTCTAGATTTTGATTGCAAACCATGACAAATGAAGTGGTGGCTAATGTGCTGGACTGTGTGTGGCATTGTAGAAAGTGAGTTCAAACTCCAGTCACTATATTACGTTCACTTTTGGATAAAAACTTTCGGAAAAAGTATAATTTCTCTTATCATTCCAGTCATGGGTTAAATATTACAAATAGGCTTATTTTAAAAGCATGGCTTTGGTTTTAAATAAACCATGAAAGTTGACATGCCATGGAAAAAAGAAATCAAACCAAACGAAATAATTATTGGTTTGTTTCTCATCCAATTTAAATTCAGTACAAGTTAAAATGTTAATGGATGTCCAGTATAGTGCCAATATTTGTTTTTCCTTTTCAATTTTTATAATTAACACATTTTTTTTTAATCACTGAGGACTATATTGTCCAAGAATGAATTTCTCTTTGGAGAATGTCAAGTATTAAAATCTTAACTGATGACTAAGATCATGTGGAAGAAATTTTCTGGTTTAACACTTTGAAGTACTTTTTAAAAACCTCAGACGTTTTGCCGAATTTGTGATATTTTCCGAAAATGCCAATAGTTAACCTTTCTGCTTTCTTCCTTAATTTTCAAACAATTTGAAGAGGGATGATTTTTTTTAATATTACCTTTTAAATTTCATTTTTAGTGCCAACTGAAAAAAATATACCGAAGTTTCCCCTTCCATTTCGTTCAATTCGTCAAGAGAGATTTGTAATTTTTATAATATTTACACTTCTCAAACTCATGTGATTATACTCACAAAGTTCCTGTCACTGTATTCTCTGTAAATTGACTGAGAAGTAGAACGGCCAAACCATTTTAAGTAGGAATCCAATATGGTTAGAATAGTCGTGAACATAAAGTAATAGACATCCCAATGTTATTCAAATGTTAACTTTATGCTGTTAAATACTATATATATGCATGTTTGAAAAAAAGACGAATCGTGTATTAACAGAGAAAAATAACCTCTCGTTCTCTCACTCTCTCTTTTCTCTCTCTCTCTCCGTATCTCTGTCTCTCTCTGTCTATCTATCGATCTATCTATCGAAAAAAGTTTGCAATATTAAAAAAAAATGCTTAATATGAGTGATAAAGAATATGTACATCAAAGGTAGGATAGGGAAGACAATTTTTTGGTGACTGAAAATGATAGTTTCCACCAACCGGTGACTCTAAGTCTACACCATACTATATATATATATATATATATATATATATATATATATATATATATATATATATATATATATATATATATATAATAGATTTGAAATTCCATTTGAAATCAATCTAAAGAGCTTGTAAAATTGAAATAAATTTATTATAGAATACAATCTATAATTTTCTTGAATTCTAATAAAAAAAGGTATTTTTTGCTCTGAAGATATATTTTGTATTAAAAAGCCGTACATTTAGCACCCATTCATTGGATATTCACAAATCGTTTTGCGTTGATATATATATATATATATATATATATATATATATATATACGTGTGTGTGTGTGTGTGTGTGTGTGTGTGTGTGTGTGTGTGTGTGTGTGTATTCTTCAATCCAGATTATATCCGTGTTTGATGTGAAGAACTCAAGTTAAATTTTTTGGGGAGTTATTGATTCATATCAATGCTCTTAGCTGGATCGAAATAAATTTATAATCCAAATGCGACTGAATTTTTTTTTCTTATATATATATATATATATATATATATATATATATATGTATATAAAAAGGAATAAAAAAACAAAGTTATATGACTATATAAAAAAAATCACATGCTGAGCAATTATAATAATAATATCAAATAAAACTCATTAGTTGTAATCCATTTAAAATCTATTTCAACATATTCTTTATGAGGATGTATGGATCTCATCTGTCGAGGTTTTACTTGATATCAATAATATATATATATATATATATATATATATATATATATATATATATATATATATATATATATATATATGCTTTTAAACTGTTGGGGCCTATGTGAGAAGGGTAGGTGCTATATCTTTCAGATATTATTTTACTATTAAATTGACGTTTAATGCTTTGCCGTGATCTTTACATGCTGATCGCAACAAATGGTTAAACTTAAAGTAGTGTCAAAGCTATGTCTCTATTTTAGGATTTTGTAATCCTATTCATTACATCGAGTATATTTTGAGCCCTTATTGGTTATTCAAATATTCCATTCAAATCGGCTGACAGGTTGGCTTGGTTTCGTTTTATGGCATATCAACCATTGGTTTGGTTTGGTTTGGTTTGTTTTCTTTGTTTAATGGCATATCAACTTTTGTTGGTTATTTAATGCGAAATCCATTCTCCTAGAAGAATAGTTGGGTATTTGCCCGAAAGTGAATATAATAGCGCGTATGGGGTACGAACTCGCTTACTACGATTCCGCAGTCAATCAATTTAACTATTGCACCACTTGGACACCCCTCAATCACTGGAGGTTATTTAATGCCAAATCCACTTTATACATATGAACTGTTATATTTCAAACAATTCTGTTTAGTATAGAAATAATTTTTGTTTATACTGTTAAGTTTCAAACAGTTTTAATTCAAGCAATTCCGTTTAGCATACAAAAACAGTTCGATTTCAAGCAATTAGGTTTAGCAAAAGTACACAGTCTACTTCTCACAGACCCATAAATCTATTTGACCCATAGATAGGACAAGTATCAGGTGCTACCACTCCGAGCAATAGTGGACCTGGGCCCGATGGCAGTGGACGAGTATTCAGCATTACCCAAAGCTCCAGCATCACTGGAACCTCACTAAAAGATTGTTTAGTGTCATAACAGGACACTCTTTGGGCGAGGTCTTACCAATCGGATAGCCCACCAACTGTGTATTTTACAGCCACAGCCGACTGGACAATTGACTGAAATTAATTTTGCACATCAGAATAGATGCTCAATGACCCTAAGGTCACTAGCATATATATATATATATATATATATATATATATATATATATATATATAGTATTCTTAGTCCAGTTAAACCGGAGTTGGGAGTAATTCCATCAGGACAAGAAACTATTCATGAATGAATATTTAAATTTTCCTGGTAAAGAGCTCAATGTACCAATAATACAGAGCAATAATTTCTTTAAGAAACAACGAAACCAATCACAAAGGATTATAAATTTATTTCCATCCTGTTACGGATTTTTGAAATTTCCAAAAACACGAAAAAAAAATTAACAGGACTTCTTCAGATCTTTTTGATAAAAAAAGACCTGAAGAAGTCCTGTTATATTAATTATAATCCTTTGTGATTGGATTAGTTGTTTTTTTCTTAAAGAAATATATATATATATATATATATATATATATATATATATATATATATATATATATATATCCTTTCGTTATATATAGCAGATTCCTGTAGTTTGCGTAGAAATTAACTGAAGTGTTACTTTTACCTACTTACCTTCAATATGGTTCTACTAGACAGTTTTATATGAGAAAGTGTTCGTAACGATGTAACGTTTGTTAAAAAAGAGGTTACATCAAAATATAGATTTGGACATAAGTAAGTGCACATCATATGACATTTTTTAAAAAAATGTAATTTTCTTCTAAACCAAAGGCACGAGTATCTAGATATTTCTTGAAGAATTTTATACAACAAAGAGGTATTATACCGTAACCTACTCTAGCAGGATTTTGAATGCAAATTTTCGCAACACTTACTGATTACAATTCCCAGGATGTCGATTAGTAATCCTTTCGTCCAAAGATGTATATGACATAAGGGCACTTTTAAGTGGAGTTCACAAGTTTGCATTTAGAGTTTTCCTTCGACTCGACCGGTGTCTTACCAAACTTAAAGACCTCTGTCCATCATTCTAGTTTCTTATCGCTGGGTGGGGGGAGATTGGTTTAGTTAGCCGTATTATCTGAAATGAAAACAGCTTCAAGGAGAGTTACCGAGTACATCTCCTCGGACGATAACCATTTACCCACTTCCAAATTTCTGATATATCCCATTATACATGTCCAAATTTCATCTCATTTATCAATGTGTCGTAAAAATTAAGCTGAGTATACACCAATTTGGTAACCAAAGTTAAAACTGAATATTGAATTAGTATCTTATTTACTGGCGTCTAAGACTATCGCGTTACAATAGAAATTGGATGAGTTGCGCCTGCAGCGACTTAACTATCCGACATAATTGTTCATTAAGAATTTTACTTGATGGATAGTACTTTATAATAAAAGTTTCCCTGGCACAATGTAATCAGTTCAATCGGCTAGGGCTGTAGAATATACAGACTGCTTCTCTGCAAAGAGAAAAGACTCCACCAGTGATTGTGAGCGTCCAGTAAAGCTGGAGCTTTGGCGAATTTGGATTACCCCTTCATTACCCTTACACTCAGGTCTACTGTGGCCTGGGGTGGTAGCACCTGCTAAGGTCCTATCTATGGATTGAATAAAACTGCTTGAAATACAAACTGTGAACAAACAAGGGCATTATGCTAAATTGAATTGTTTGAAATGGAACTGTTTGATTATTGAAACTGTGTACAAACAAATGGCATGTTCAATCGATTTTTTTTATATAGAAATATTCGATCATTTAACAGTATTTAAACACATTAGAGATGTTTAATTGTCATGGATACATAGCAATACTTGTAACCCTTCCCCTGGGTCCATACACATGAATAAAAATGAATAGAATTATTAATGTTAAATAGCAATAATTTAAACTATCTAACCGTGTAGAAACGATAGCAATACAAGTGTGCAAACAAATTAGTTTTAACTCATTTGAAAATAAAATTACCAACAAACTATGCGTGCACACAAATGACTAATATAGGATTTTGACTGTTATATAACAGTAATTGAACCCATTTAACACTATGTAAACAACACCCCACAAAACAACAGCTGTGAGGCCAACTACCTCCCATCTCAAAAACCATTCAAGTAGGTGAACATGCGAGACCCCGCTGGAGTAACAAGGACGAACTCATCAGTGGCATTTTTCGATAGACCCATAAATTAAACTGTGTACTTATGCTAAAGAGAATTGTTTACAATGGAACTGTTTATTTGTATAAAAATGGAATTGGCATCAAATTACCTTCAAATGTTGATATACCATAAAACCCAAACAATTAAATAAACAAGCAACCTAGAGACTATATGGCTGTGTGCAAATTAATATTAATACATAGTTAGCGGTAAAGTTGGCCGACTGCAGTCAAGGGCGACCAGAAGGCTCCCTTTTCAATTGCTACTGCATCGAGGTGTAGGGGAGGGTGCTACTCCTTTCCCATGATTGCTTAACTTTACCCTTGATAATTAGCTTATAATGCTGAGTGTTAAGTAAGTAGTTATCAAGTACCATTTTTAAAATCTTTGGTATGATGAAACCTGGGATTGAACCCAGGTCTCCCGGACCATTGGCGAACACTCTACTCACTGGGCCTCTGATCCGGTTTAATACAAAGAATACTTGTTAATTATATTTTAACTTTATGTAAATAAATGCTTATCAAATAACACGATTTATCAATCAACAAAAAGATGCTTTGATTGAAATGCTAGAAACTATATGAAGCTATAATTGTTCATAAATGATTATTATCATTATTATTATTATTATTATTATTATTATTATTATTATTATTTACTTAAAACTATATAATTGCTTAAAATACCTGTTATATACCATACCAACATAGTGAAGAGACGAATAATTACTAGGCATGTAGGAAGAATGACCATAAAGCGTTTTCTTTATAAAACTATAACTCTCCCACTTAATTTCTCGAAAGGGGTCGTAGTGTTGTATATTGGCCTCAGACCCGGCCAAACATGCCATTCCAAAGACGGCGGAAGTGCATCTTCCATTAGCGTAAGCGAGCTTGGCTGACAATATGGGACAGGGTTAAAATCCAACGGTACAGTCACAGACTGATGCACCGGAAGAGAGTGACCTGTGAACTGCATGACAGTTATTTCCGCTCGATGACAATCAAACATGCCATTCCAAAGACGGCTGAAGTGCATATTCCAATGGCCAGTTATGGGGAGATATTGAGTGGGCGTGAACTGTTATATTACTAAGTGCACAGGAAATTCAATCAGTTTTGGAGACCAGACCAGTTGGTGACAAGATGCGGTAGAGAAAGCCAGCACTCAGTAGAGAGCTGGGACCCCGGGCCTCCAGTTGAGCAACCCAGGAGAACGGGAAAGAAACGCTGATTGCCATAAGAGTGGGGGTCAATATGTTGCAGTTCTGTTCGGTCTCCAACTCCCTCTCACACAGAACCCTTTCAAATAAAGTGAGAAGTATATTTTTCTTAGACTACGTCGCTCGTCGTTATCATTGCATCTTTATTGTCTCGTTGTTATGAATCTGCAAATGAGTATACAACAGTAGCTGGCGTAAGTGTGAGAGAGTCGGGGAGACTGAGACAGACGAAGATAGGATGTCATAACTTCTCTTGACCATACCACGCTGACTTATCTTCAGGGCCTTATACCTTTGTTTCTTCTGCTCCCCAGCCAGGGGCCACTACATGCTGCTACCCCACTGGGTATCTGGCGGCCAGTCTCCGTGACTGACCGCCCCTGAACCCAAGACGGAGACAGGCTATTACTCTGTGGGTACCTGTGCATATACAATTTCATAAAACCTACCCATGTGAGCTATTTAAACCTACTCAGCGGTACTTTCCTGTTGACACAGGTGCGTCCCGTAATTACTTTGTTTACACAGCTGGAACATTCGGCTCTGTCAAGGATCAGTATGTAATATAATGAAAACCATTTATTTGTCTGATTTTTTTTAGATTTGCCGGAATCTTTAAACTTTGTAAAATAAAATAGATAAAAATTAGTTGTTTTTTTTTAAACCATTGGCGGAAATTGGTTGAAACTACATCAATTTTTTAAACGTTTTAGAATCAGAGCTGAATGCTTAAAAGAACATTACTGTGAGTAAAACATGATTATTGAATCGGGATGAATACTTGAAACCAAATAATTTCTTAACTTAGTCGTATTAGATAGGAATACTAGTAACGAAAGACCCGTTTATGTATATTTTGTATTCAATGGAAATATATGATGTCATATAACTGTGAGCAAAGAAAACCTCATAGACAATTTAAAAAGGTACAGTTTCACTTGTTTTCAATTCAAATAAACATCGAATATAAAAGTTTCAATGTTTACTATCCGGCTTTTACAAATAAATCAAATATAGATGTTAAATAACGATTTATGACACAAAATAATCTGCTGATGAGGTTATTGTTTTGGAACTTTGGGTAATGTCTGGGAACTTTGGGTAATGAGTTCGTCCTTACTTCTCCAGCAGTATCTCACATGTCTTGTTCATTGCCAATACTCCCACATCCGACCTGACCGGGAGTCATAGTATCGCTTAGTATCACATCAATGAGTCAAATAGAACTCGTTAATCATTTATCCGTGAGTGTATTTACCAACCCCAACGCACAGCCAGGGTATGACACAAGGTCAATTTTTCAGCGGAATTTTATAGGTATGAACTCAGATTTTTCCTTCTCCTAGACTAGTTGCCTAACCAAGGCTAAAGAGCAGGATAATTGAATCCATACTTTTCCCAAAAGTATTAGAGCTATGTAATATGCAATCAGCCTAATCCAGGATTTGAACTACAGTCGCTGAGTCCATTTCTTACAACGGTAAACATTACACCATGGGCACTCCACCTCTGTTTCATTGTATACAAACAAATGACTGTAAAAATGAAGTGTTAATGTTACATAGCAAAATTTTAAACGATGTCTCTGTTTGCAAATAAAACTAAATGTGTTTGCAATACTTGAAACCTTTTCACTCTGTGCAAACAAATAAAAACTGGCTTGTTTAATATGTTAGCTACAAACTATACCTTTAAAAATTCTCTTTCTCTCTCTCTCTCTCTCTCTCTCTCTCTCTCTCTTTCTCTCTTCACACACAAACACACACACACACACACACACACACATATATATATATATATATATATATATATATCATTGTGGAATGACAGACACCCCAACAGAAGCGTCTGCTCCGAGGGCTATATTAGAGCGGTTCTCGCTCTAGTAATATGTCTGTCAGTCTGTCTTTCCGATAGCAAAACGACTAAAGTTTCTGACATTAGTCAGCGAACTGTTTTTCTCTTCGTAACCAAGTATATCAACTTACATAGGTGTCAACTCATACAATTCACGAACCACACCCACACCCACACACACACACACACACACACATATATATATATATATATATATACATATATATATATATAAATTATCCAATTAGTGTCCAAAGACAGTAGGTGTGGATTATTGTTTTACATAGAATATATGAGGGTAATCATATAAATCTATGAGAGTGCTCAATGTATGGCTATTGTTAGTTCCCTATTTATTCTCCAGGGTATAACAAAATTCACATTCAGAGCGTATATAGTACAATTAAATGGAGACTCAAACTCGATATGATCTGGTATTAAATAACCAATTAGGGTTGTTAAGTCATAGAACCTAGACAACCAGACATTGGGCCTCGATTAATTTTTAGTGAACTGTACGAATATTTATAGAACATATATCCCGACAATAACCAAAAAAGAGTGTTTTTACGTGCTTCCATAGCTTCCATACATTATAAAAACATGGTAATGCAAAAAATTCAACGACAGAAAACTAGACGCTGCTTGTTAACACCTAAAGCAACTACAATTTCCGATTTGGCAAACGTCAAAAGATGTCAGGGCAACAATAGTTAACTTTTCAATAAGACGACCAGGTGTTTCTAGACTGAATAAATCTTTTATAATTATATTGCCCAATTCTATTCATAGACAATAGATTTTAATATCACATGCGACGAAAATGAATATGTATAGTGAATCATATTGTTTGAGCAAAATGCTGTAGCGTGGTGACTGTTTTCCTTTGTCTGATGCAAACTTTTAATATACGATGATATTCAATGTGATGACACTGACAAGACCGGCTTAAATGCAATTAATATTCAGACAAGTTAGAAGTTAAATAATATTCTAAACAGATGCATAAACTAAGAACATTGATATGATCACAAAAATCATGGTGTTTGTGATTTTAATAATAGAAGACGCTGTTGAAGGAAATTTGTTATTCGGGGAAAATGATTTATCTAGTCCGTGCAGACAAATCTTTTAATGAGCAAGAGAGAGTATATGTGTTTTACAGCAAAGATAAAAAATAATTGCTGAAATTTGAGGTGCTGGCGAATTCATAGACTTTTGATGGATCTGAAAAGAAAGTTTTATGTATGAAATAGTGAAGAGTTAAGCGACTTCCTATGCAGTAAGGGAATTACTAGAAAAGTAAGCACGAAAACATAGAATTAATAATCATGAAATTCAATGAATTATGTGTTAATCTTTCGTTTTCATATAAATGATTCATGATATAATAAAATATATTCAATAAAACGGTTTTGAAAATATATATATATATATATATATATATATATATGTGTGTGTGTGTGTGTGTGTGTGTGTGTGTGTGTGTGTGTATCATCATCATCATCATGTCGTGCTGCCAGCACGGATTTCCCTGACTTTCCTTTGCTATCCTTCTCTATCGTCCATCGCTTCTGAAAGGTCATCTAGACAACATCCTATGACCGTTTTGAGCTGTGGTGGATAAGTTTTAGCTGATCGTCTGTGTGAAGGGGTCCCAAGGAGAACGTCACTTATGAGTTCGTCCTTACTTCTCCTGCAGTATCCCACATGTCTAGGTCATCTGATTTAAATGTTTTTAGAGATGTGAGGTATGTGGCCATACAGCTGCTATGTTGTAGGATGTTCCCTCCAAGATTTGATCAATGCAACTCAAAGCATTATTGTACGATTGCCGTCAAGTTGTTTTTTAATCTGTATGCGTTTAGTGAGTCTCCTTAGGGTGCATCCATATAGTAGTCTGAAATGACCCTGTTTTGGAAAAAATTGCCTTGTATTTTATCTGATTGGTCTAGTTTCAATATGAAAGAAAATCCATCGAGTGCTGACCATGCCTTCGCTAGTCGTGTATTGATTTTAGTAGATGACTCGCTGTTTGAAAGGTAGGTGAATTTGTCCTCGAGTTTCGGAACCCTCTTTTCATGTGGAGATGTTTCTTTGATTTCGAATAAAGTATATATGTTTTGTTTTGGCTGCATTGACATGGAAAATAATGCCTCCTGCTGTTTTCCCCAGACTATGCTGCTGTATGGGCGAGACGAACACATAAGCGATATACTCCTGTGAACCCTTTCACATGGACGAGCAATGGTTGGACGAACAGCTAGCGCCTATCGACAACAGCTCTGTGCAGATACAGGATGTATCCTGGAGGACCTACCAGGAGCGATGGACGATAGGGACGGGTGGTGAAAGAGAGTCAGGGAAATTCGAGCTAGCATCACGAGATGATGATGATGATGGTTATTACAATGTTATCAGTGTCGTCGGCATCCCTAATAGTTAATGTGAGGTATCGTCTGCTTCCTGCCTTTACCGAATTAAAGCTATATTCATTCACTAAATTTATCGACGTTCTAAGGACGAAAGCTAAACAGATTATGAACAAGTATGGGGTTAATGCATCCCCTTAGAGAACACCTGCAACAATGTCAAAGAAGTCTGTGTCTCCATCCTGTGCGCGACCTTTTACTGATTTCGTACAAAGAAACCGTCGCAGTCACAACGATGCTCTCTCACTCCCCCTCTCTCTATATATATGTGTGTGTGTGCGTGTGTATGTGTGTGTGTACAGAGAAAGAGGAGGGTGAGAGAGAAGAAATGACAGCTATACAAATATTTATCATGCATAGTTATACTTAAAACCAATTACCTCTGTTGACTTTTCTTTGCAAATCGTATATATATATATATATATAAACTGGATTTCGCATTGTATAACCAACAATAGTTGGTATGTCATAAAACAAAACAAAACAAAACGAAAACACTCACTAGAAGTAAAGTAACTTGCATATGTTTTTCAACCACTTCCCCATGACCAGGATGTGAGACAAGGTCAATTTGTGAGTCGAGTAAAGCGTATTTGACTTCTAAATTTTCATTCATCTACACTGGTTACTTTACCAAGATTAAAGAAACCAATCAGTTCAAATATTTGCTCCTTTATAAGAGAGAAGTAATGGATTCATGCTGTCACTCCGTTATTTACCTAGACCATCGGTTGGTCACTGCTCAAATTAAGGGTAAAAAATGGGCCTGCCCGGCTAATTGCCACGTTTTGTTCTTTAGATTCAGACAATCGAAATCATCAATAGCCGATCGCCAAATATATCAGACAGGGTTGATCATTCAGAAAGTTTAGTTAACAAATGGAATAAACAAATCCGTTTATAAAACAAACAAACAATGCTAAGGTGCCCATGGTGTAATGGTTATCGTCGCAGGAAATGGACATGGTGACATGAGTTCAAATCCTGGACGAGACTGATTGCATTACACATAGCAGAAATATCCTTGGGAAAGGTATGAATCCAATTTTTTTCCCTCCAGCTATGGGTAAATAGTAGGGCAGACTGGGTGAGGTGACTAGTCTAGGAGAAGGAAAACTCTGAATTCAAACCTGTTATACTCTGCTTAAAAAATTAACCTTGTGTCATATCCTGCCCGAGCGGAGGGGTTGGTAAATATGATAAAACAAATAAACAAGCCGTTTTTTTTTAAATAACGCAGTTACACGCATGTACCTTCCTCGTTTAGTGAAGTAAGCGATTCAGTGATCTGGCCCCTCAATCTCTGCAGTCAGTCTAGTTATAGTAGTAGGCACGGCTTTTCAAAAAGCTAAGTCGCCTAGCAGTTTTTAATAAGGCGATCTCGCATGCATGCTCTCCGTTGGCTAATCCGTGGTTCCCGCGTTTCTGTCTCGGAAGGTCTGGTTCAAGGGTCAAATGCAGAGTAATAGGGGTTTACTCAGCCGACTGCTGCCTGTCTCTACTGTCTGTCTCTCTTCTGTCTGGCTTCTCCTCTCGGCGGGAAAAATCTTAGTTTATATACTTATTATATCCTGTTTCCAAATTGAAGAATATTATCAACGGTTTTCTAATTAATTAGATTTCCATTTAGATTTAGATTCCTTATATGCTACTCCAACAGTTCACCTCTCTGACCGTTACTCAAAGAAGGAATGGTTTCCTCCCATTTCCTACTGTGTCCTCTTCCCGTTGTGGGCGGCTCTCTTTGTCACATGTCCAACACGTCGCGTCAAGCAAATTAATCAGTCTTTGGAAGAAAAAAAATAAATCAAAAGATTTTTTTTCAGTTCTCATGAAATCATATTTTCCCATAACAAACATATCTGCACTAGGGTTACGACTGACCCTTTTATCTGACCCCATCCATTTAGCTCATCATTGTTTTGGCTTCACTGTCTTCCATGACTCTCCAGTACAATTCAAAATATATATTTAAGTTTTCTCTTTCTGGTTAGAAATAAAACGATTCCATACTTTACTTTTCTGCCCAGCCAAAGTAAGTAATATTTCCTTCCATATTTGAATTCGGCAAAGTATTGAATCACTCTTCTAAAATCAATGTAATGATTTTATTCTTTTAAATTCTTGCAGATTATTTTTCTGCTTATAAAATAATTCTTAGCTTTCTCTGACTTCAGGTCTCCGTCGTAAACCTTCACAACTGCAGAGGGGCAAGACCCCACCCAACGAGTGACCTGGATATGACACTAGATAATCTGATGTTGAGGTTCCAGCAGTGCTGGGGCTTTGGGGAATGCGGGGTACCCTTTCATTGCCATTGCTCCCATGTCCACTCTGGCCCGGAGTGGTAGCAACTGATAGGCCTCTATCTATAAGTTAAATAAAACTAACAGCATACTTACGCTAAACTGAATTGTTTGACTAAAATGAATAGCTTGAAATAAGGGTTTTTGAAAATTAAACCATACTTACATTTAAACTGAGTGCTTATGCTTAACTGAATTATATGAAATAGAACTTTTTTTCGACATTAAAACTGTATTTACACTTAACTGAATTGTTACATATAACTGCTTAAATAGTTTGAAATAGAAATGTTTTTGACAATTAAACTGTGTACTTATGCTAAACTGGATTGTTTTAAATAGAACAGATTATTTATATAAAATGGATTCGGCGTTAAATCACCTACAAAGGTAGATATGCCATAAACCCAACAACCAACCAAACTTCACGATGTTATTATGCTGTCAGCAAACACATTAGCATAAAGGTAAATGTCAGCAGCCTATTTCGGGGTTTGATCTCCGATCACCGATTCTCAACACAAAAAAACTTTAAATGTTAAACTAAAATAATTTGAGCAGTGAGGCAAAAAGTAACTATTTTTAATATTTATAATTAACTAATATAGTTTAAATATTACTATTTAATAGTAATATATATTAGATAGACATATTTTACCCATAGATACAAATTTAACAGTTTGGTTATATTTTGTGTCGTATCAACCCTTCTGGGTTACTTAATACCAATTCCTCATATGGCCTTGTGCTACATCTAAGTAAAACGCTTAGTAAAATAATACTTAATGCCAAATCATTTGTAAACAGTTTGTAGGTGATACTATTTTAAAACGCGCTAGAGCTCATTTGTTTGCACACACTTAAATGGTTTCAAGTATTACTATCAAACACTTCTGTTCAAATATTAATCATTTGTTTGATCTGTTACTCACACTAAATTAGATTTAATATTAATCATTCCACACATTAAAATGGTTTCAGATATGATAAATGATTAAATAGTTCTATTTCAGCAATAAATTAGACTCTAACCGGTACTGCTACTCCGGATGTAAGTAAACATGGAGATACTAACAATTAAGTAGTAGACCTCATTCTCCAAACTTCCAGTACTGTAATATAATGGCCGAGGTATTTTGTTTTATGCCTTTGGGTTTAGTTAGGCTGAGAACCTTTCGGCCCAGTGCATGGGTTACTTAGGTGCAACATTAACACAGGTGTTCACTCACGCGCACTCGGAGCGAACGTGTCACTCAGAGATGTCACAATAGCCCAGATGGCAAACGGGACTATAGAGTGCGGGTGATGTCACGCACCGGAAGCGCGCGGAGGATTTGGGGTATTTTGAAAAAGTCCGTTAGTAGAGTTGAGACCTGCTTCGGGAGAAGACGGTTGACTTTCGCTTGCTCGCGGAGGCCTTGGGCAGATGTCGCACGAGATGGTGGGGGGTGATCAGATGGAAAAGCCGGAATAGAAAGAATGTATATCTCTCTCCTTATGTCGAAGAACCTTTAAACTCAAAGGTAATAAAAAGTTTCGTACCTGAACTGAGAAGTCGTGAGTGTTTTTCGTGTTTCGAGATTCCTATGTTCTATGTTTATATGTTATTAACAGACCATGTACATTTCAATTTTCATGTATGGCTATGTTACAGTAAGAGTGCTTACGATCAGATGGCTTGATTTCGTACCAAGAACACTTGTTAAGGTGACATTTTATCTCTGTGCAGATGTACAGTGTGCGTATTCTACAGTCCCATCTTATAGGGTTAAAACAGTTAAAATCACCTGGGGTCACAGTAGAAGCTATGGTAGGAAAACAGTGAGTTCACCTCCACCGAGTTACAGATATGCAGTCAAACCACTCGACTCATCGAACAAAATAAAGGAAGATTACAGAATAGCTAAAGAGAAGTTGGAAGAAAGAGATTTAAATTATATGATTTTGTATTGATTATGATAACACATCAACAAAATTTGGATTTTTACAACAGGTATCTTTTTTAGAGCAGCAACTGTTTTGTATGTCTAATTAAATGTGTTATTTTTAACAGAAATAATTATTTATACATATTTTTTACCGGGGAAGATAATTATAGTGCCACCGGTGGATTTGTGGAGATTTACAAGATGATTGTTTTTATTTATTTTAGATCGACTAGCAACTGATTCGAAAAATAAAACAGAAAAACATTTGTTATTCTTTATATGTGTTTATTTTGGCTTTTAAAGAAAGATCCCTTGGTCTGTTTATCCGTATTGTAAGCACATCTAAAAGCATTTACTGGTTGGCTCACTCTAGCAAAATATGCTTAATCTATGTAACGCCGGCCTAAAACAACAATTATATACTTACGTAGATCACTAGACATAATCAACCGTCTAAGTATAGGAAACCGGAGGGGACATTAGATGTCATGTGAACACCAATAAAATAAGCTATTTTTTTAATCTAGTGGCTGATGGCTGTGTGCACAATGAGGTTAGCAATTGCATGGATGGACAGTGTGTGAACTATTCAAAAATACAAAATAATGTTGGTTAGTACCAAATCGAGGAAGCTACACCACCATTGTCTCCATTGTCCATTTCTACTTACTTCCATAGTCTAAGAAACTAAATTGGGAGAAGCGGGATGCTTTTTTAAATTTCTTCTCCTCCACTCGACACCGAGCTATAATCGACACAAAAAGGGTCGATGACACAGTTTTCTTGAAAAAAAGAAAGGATGGAACCATCTTTTTGATGTCAAATCTAATCAATTCTAACTTATTTATAGTTTTCCAAAATATTAATTTAAGACAGCACAATCAGCAAAACAAGCTTTCGGGATCTTATGAAGTTTATATAGCGAGCAGGCTTTTAGTAATTTACAAAGCTTTTTGCTTAGATATGGCACAAGGCCATTGGTATGGGACACCAAATGAGCATTTAATCCTGTCCATTATGTACGTTGTCAGTCTCACTGATTTAATCATCTAGACACAATACAGTCAACTGAAAAGCGTAGACCGGAGGATTTTTATATTAAACTAATCCCGTTTGTGAGAAGATTGCACTGGGTGAAACGATAGAATTGTCGTCCTAAAGAAAACAACACTACAGCTTTATTTTAAAACTTTTATGGAAAAAATCAATTCAGGTAACTTGATTATGTAGTAGAGCTGACATCTACAGGGTGGAACGATAAAATTGTCGTCCTAAAGAAAACAACACTACAGCTTTATTTTAAAACTTTTATTGAAAAAATCAATTCAGGTAACTTGATTATGTAGTAGAGCTGACATCTATTCAATGTAGCCGCTTTCAGCTTCAATCACCGCCTCGATACGGATCCGGAACTGAGAGCATGCCTTTTCCACAATCGCCGGCGGGAGCTCGGTGGATGGCAGCGATCAGGCTGGCTTTGGTGTCGTGGGAGGTCATGTTGGTGTTGTTCTCGACGTTTGACCAAACGAAGTAGTCCAGCGTGTTCAGGTCGGGGGAGGAGGGGGCCAGGGTGAGAAGGGTATAAAGTCGTAGCACTCCTTCTGAAGCCAAGCCTGGGTCTATTTGGACGTGTGAGCCGGCGCCGAGTCCTGCTGTCACACCCAGGGTCTGCCACCGGCCATCTGATTGCACCAGGGGATCACCACACTCTTCAGCACATCTAGGTACACTTTGGTGTTGACTTTCAAACCAACTTCGAAGTTGTGAGGTGGTATGATGTGGCCCTCACTTGAAATCACACCAAAAGCCATAACCGTAGTCGGAAACTTTGTTTTCATCACCCTGTGCACGTCCGTTATTCGTGGCAATCCAGATTTGCATTTTGAGGGTGATGGCAATGGTCCTATTGTCATAACTTGGATCGGTAGAGAGCATGTGTTGTACAGTGGCGCATCTCTGATCTCGCTCGTTGAACATTGTGTCACTTTCAGACACGATTTATGGCAACTACCGCCTTTGGGATTTGTACACAACTGGCCAGCTAGTAGATGGTCTGCAACAAAAAAAGAAAATCGGTTTTCATTTAACGGAAATGGAATTATGTCGTCTTTTCTTGGGCGAATATTTTATCGTTTCACTATTTATATACCATAGACGTCTCTGACTGGAGAAGCCATGACTACATTGATAATTTATCGTCGGCTCGTCTGGAGAGAAGCGTTCTTTTTATTTACCAAGCTTTGAAATACAAGCCTCATGTTGTTTACGGTACCAACTCTTTGTAAGGGGTTTACCACGAATATACTAGAGAGTCTTATCTTTGCTTACCTCTGTTGGAAATTTTCCCGAAAGAAATTGTATTTGTGCGTATGGATTGAAATTTGCAGTTTAGTGACGTTCTTCAAATTTCCTATTAGAGAACTGCTAATCATTTTTGCACCTCCATTGTACCTCTGTCTTCAAATCAATCACGAATACCTTTCGGTCACTGAAAAGATTAAATCTGTGAGCCAGCACGTAAATACGTATTACATCAATACTTGCACTGGGATAGCTAATGATTCTATCATTGTAACTGCTAAAACTTGCTGTCTGAAAGTACAGTTTTCTCGTATGCATAATCGTTTGAGCATTAAAGTCACGTGTGCATGACTTGTACTTCCCCTTTCTTTATGGCTACGTCCGTTATAGAAAATGAGTCATTCACCGGGACGTGTTCAAAATAGAAGTAAAAAATTAAAAAAATTTAAAAAAATGTCATTGTGTCACATTCATCTTATTTATATATATCATTATATAAGTTACCAGACTTTTTTCGTATGGACACTTTTATTGATACTTTTATTTAAAGATTTAAAAAAAGAAAAAAAAATTTTAAATTTACTTCTTGATAACATTCTTATGCACCATTGTGATTTAAATATTTTGTCGGTGGGATCTTTGCATTTTGTGTTTTATAAAAAACGGTGTATAACGCCACTTTAGTCAACAATAAACTAAAGCTTAATGTCTTTAAAATCTTTCTTCAACTTAAACAGTGAAATACGAGGATCATTAAATAAGTTTCCAGACTTTTTTCGTATGGGCACTTTTATTGATAGTACACACATGAAAGTCCACTTCGAAGAGATGAAATAGGCTGTGACAAAGGTCATTGACACGCTCACACAAAAGAACTTCCATCAGGCCTTCCAGAAGTTGTTGGAACGGTACAACAAGTGCATTGCAGCCGGAGGAGATTACTTCGAAGGGGACTAGAGTTTCATGTATGTACTATCAATAAAAGTGACCATACGAAAAAAGTCTGGTAACTTATTTAATGATATATATATATAAGATGAATGTGACACAATGACATTTTAGTGGTATTTACCAGGTTTAAACTAAGAATTTTCGTTCTCATTGTCTGGTTGCCATTTAATTTGGATTTAGCATTGAAAATATACAATGGTTGATATGCTCTAAAACCAAAGAAAACAAATAGATCTTCTCTGGCTTGGAGTCGTAGCACTTGAAGGGGTTATATCTCTGAGTCAAATTGAAGTAGACAATGTTTCTATGCTAATCTGAATTGTTTGATATAGAACTGTTTGTACATATAAAATTGGATTTAACATTAAATAACATCCAATGGTTTATATACCATAAACCAAACCTTCTTCAAAACTATTTACTACAATTTCACAACTCATATAGGCTGTCTCATCGGGTTCAAGTGTGACCAGATATTGACTTTTGCGATTTCTTTCTCACCCCACACTTTTCTTTACGTTGTGTTCACCCGCAGATGCATTTTTTGCCCAATTGCGGCAAATGTTCCCACAGACTGGTGATTTCGATCGCTTTGACTCACATGAATATCGTGATGTGGAGCAGCAGGATGGACTTTTAAGACCAGCAATGAGAGACATAGATTTTCCCATATTTCACAATTAACGTGGTGAGTTTGTGGAACTGGTGCTGGTCCTTGTTCGCATTTAAGAACTAATCATTTGTAAGTGGTATACTTAACTCGGCTTTTTTCAGATGATTCTAAGTCCACATTAATCAGTTTGCGCCACTGACTTTTATCTAGTACTATTTTCCCCATTGGTCCATCGATATGATGAATTGTCTAGGGCGAATTTTTAACAAGTCCATAACTCTCTTATTTATTTAGATGCCTTTCTCTTCCCTTCGCACATCTGATCGTAAAACAGTTGTTTTGACAGATAACTGTCAGCCATTCGAACGACATAACTAACCCAACAAAGACAATTCTTTACTACAATGGATTAATTGCTTGGTAGCTCAGCTCTCTCTCTCTCTCTCTCTCTCTCTCTCTCTCTCTCTCTCATATCTCTTTACCTTTACGAAGCATTAGTCACAGGCATAATTGATAGAGTCGCTCAAGAGTCTTCAGTTAGACAAACAAATATAATTACAATACGAAGATGACCAAGTTTCTCTGAACACTCTCTTGACAGCTTGCTGGGGCTGTAGAATACAACGATTCCATCTCTGCGAAGGCGTAACACCACCCCCGTCGTCAACGAGTGTCCTGGATAAGGCAGTAAACAATCTGATGGTGAGTTTCCATTAATGCTGGAGCATTGGGGAATGCAGAGTACCTCTTCATTGCTATCGGTCCCTGGTCCACTCTGGTTCGGAGTGGTAGCACCTGATTGGGTCCTATCTATGGGTTTCATCATCATCATCATCATGTCGTGCCGCAAGCACAGATATCCCTGACCCTCACTCGCCACTTCTCCCTATCATTCATCGCTTCTGGCATGTCTTCAGGGCTACATCCTGTATCCTCACATAGCTGTTGTGAGTATGTTCGAGCTGGTCGTCCTGCTTTTGCTTGGCCATATGCGAGGTTCCATAGGAGTACATCACTGATGAGTTCGTCCTTGCTTCTCCAGCCGTGTCCTGCGTGTCTGGTTCGTCTAACTTGTATAGTTTTCGTGATGGGAGGCAGGTGGGTTTAATAGAACTAAACTGTGTTATAGTAAACTGAATTGTTTGAAACAGAACTGTTTAAACATTTAAACTGCATACTAATACTAAACTGAATTCTTCAAAATAGAACTGTTTATATGAATGAAAATGGATTTGGCATTAATAAACTACAATGGTTTTGTGCCATAAAATGAAATGAAACGAAACCAAACCAAATCATTCGACAGCGTATTAGAACCTCACACCCATCTAAGTATTAAAATTTTCTTGTCTTTATCTTCATACTTCTTATATATATATATATATATATATATAGTAAATATTTTTCTCTCTTTTCTGCATTAGGGTTTTCTACTGTTCTTTTTTCCTCAGTCGTCAACTACCTTAGATCTATTCTTCGTTATTGTTGGTTCTGTCATGGATATCCCTGACGAGACAACCGGAAAAAGGTCTTTTTTAGAACTAATGATTTCTGCTCTTCTCAAAGCTATTCTAAAATGTGTACATACCATAGAATATATATATATATATATATATATATATATATATATATATATATATATGTGTGTGTGTGTGTGTGTGTGTGTGTGTGTGTGTGTGTGTGTGTGTGTGTCAGAGAGAGATTGAGAGAGAAAGAGAGAGATAGAGAAAGTGGAAAATGGAAAACAGTTTGGTAAATAAGATTGACAGGTTTTTTCTTTAGTAATAGCGCACTAAGAATGATTCTAAGAGCGAAACACAAGTAATTTTGAATGTTAAAATGGGTCGTACAGGAGTGGTTGGCATGTTCCCTCTCCTCAAACTAATTTATTCCTTTTTCCATCATATTCCATGACATTTACTATCGTGCCAACTTTAACAAAGTCCGCACTCTATATGCACGTCCATGTCTCTTTGCATTTGTCCAATCTCTTATTCAGTCTGATACATTTATACTATGATGCATAAAAAAATAAACTCAGGCGGACACCGCAAGTGACGGAAACATTTCTTAGACAAATAACTTGCTTATTTATCGACTTTCCATTCATAAAACTTGTCTGTTTCATAAGCGAATCGTAACACTATCTTTTTGTCAAGGATGGACGCTCTTGTCTTTTGCTTAATGGAATATATATATATATATATATATATATATATATATATATATATATATATACAGTAGCGTCCAAAACTAAGGGACAAAATTTTAAAACCTAATATTTGTTAGAAATAACAACTGTGAAAAGCTGAAATTTTGATAACTGGTAGTTGTTATCATTCATAATAACATACTGAAATTTGAATTATTTGCAAAGGATAGAAAAAGAATTATAAAATTATTTATTTATTTTCAAATTTGGAACGTCCAAAAGTAGGGGACAAAATTCAGAAAAACATTGTAAACAGCCAAAAAAAAAAAAAAAAAAACAAACAATAAAAATACATGTACAATCAATATTTAGTAAATGAGCCCTTGCTCTCTATGACAGCTGCACATCTTCGACTACAAGAACGAATCACTTCTTGACAATCCTCGATACTAATTTTAGACCATTCTTCTTGAAGCTTCACCCACAAATCTTCCGTGTTAGTGGGATTTCTTTCCATAACTTTTACTCCTATGGTCTTCCAAAGATTTTCTATTGGATTTAAGTTAGGACTTTGCGGTGGCTAATCCATAATTTCGAAATCTTACTCGCTAAGGTAACTCATTACCACCTTTGCCTTGTTACATGGGGCACTATCTTGCATAAATGTAGCCCTATCGAAACCTGAATTCTGTATGATTGGCACAACATGATCTTGAACAATGTTTTTTATAGATCTGCGCGTTTACACGAGTTTGTAACCGGACAAGTGCGTTGTATCTTGACTAGAAAACATTCCAAATACCATGACGCTTCCGCCCCTAAACTTGACAGTTTTCTTAGTACACTTTGCACTTAATCTTTCACCAATACGTCTCTTTACATTGTTTTTTCCATCATTTCCAAATAAATTAAACTTGCTTTCATCACTGAAAAATACGTTTGCCTAATTTTCATATGTCCAAATTACATACCTGTTTGCAAACTCTAATCGCTTCTTATTCTTCGAAGTAACAAATGGTTTCTTCCTTGGGGTTCGATTAAACAGCTCTATTTCTTGCAGTCGTCTAGAAACAGTCTGTCTTGACACATTAACACATAAGGTACTATTCATAACCCATTTAATTTCTGTGCAAGACTTAAAACGGTCCTTTAATGACATACGCTGCATTATTCGATCTTCTCTTGCCGAAGTTTTGCTGGGTCTGCCGGTTTTAAAAGCACTAACTATTTCCCCAGTATCATTGAAGGATTTATCAACACTCTTGGAACGTTTCACTTTCTCTGAAATCTCTCTAGTGGTGTGCTTTTCCTTGTGTAGCTTCACAATAGCTTGTCTCACAGAGTAATCAAGTTTTTAGCGTTTTGCCATGGTGCCGGGTGATGCAACGTTTACAAATGACTAAGTAAGATTTATTCTTTAGAGGAAATCAAAAATTTTGAATATAGCATACTTTTTACATTGTTTTTCTCAATTTTGTCCCTTACTTTTGGACGATCCTGTTTGGAAAATAAATTAATAATTGTTATAATTCTTTTTCTATCCCTTGCAAATGATTCAAATTTTAGTATGTTATTATGGATGATATCGACTACCAGTTGTCAAAATTTCAGCTTTTCACATTTGTTATTTCTAACAAATATTAGGTTTTAACATTTTGTCCCTTAGTTTTGGACGATCCTATATATATATATATATATATATATAGTTTTATTCGTTTTTAAAGCATTAACATCAGTTTTGACTTCTTTGTTCTACTTTCATTTTGATTACTTCAGAAAATTAAAAAAGTAAAGTTAGCGACCGCAGTCGAACTTGACCCTAAGGCTGCCTTTTCGATAGCTTTTACTCCAAGGTGTAGGAAAGGGCGCTACTCCATTTCCGGAATTGCTCCACTTTACCCTTGATCCTTACCTTATAATGCTGAGTGTTTAGCTATGTAGCTGGATATATTTTGTCAATTTATGTTTCAAATCTGAAGTGAATTATTTCTTTTTTTACCACAAAAACAATCAGTCGGTTTTTGTTTTTGTTTTTTTTTTTCGACGAATATTTCTGTCCTAACATTTTGGCTGCAATAACCTCCGTTTTTTTTTTCGGAGGGGTTCAAAGTATTTGACAATTTTTCTGGATTTTCTAATAATGCCCAATAATTCATCTGAAAGAAAACAGTTTACTCGTTGTTTGCTTGTTGAGAATTGAAGGCATTGATAGTAAGTTTGATTTACATAGACAACTCAGTACTTCTGGCTTTATTGGTTGCTTTAAATTGGAGTTTAAAATCATATCAACCTTTGTGGCCAATGTAATGACAAATCATATATATGATGATGATGATGATCATGTCATGCCGTGGGCATAGATATCCCTGACTCTTCCAATTCATTCGTCTCTATCGTCCTTCGTATTCGGCAGGTACCATTTAATATAGAAATATTTTGTGTCTGTACAGAGGGTTTGTAGATAGGTTCTAGCCTGACGTCCAACACCTCCTCGTCCGTGTGAAAAAGAAGACAACGTTGTTTATGAGCTCGCCTTTCCTTCTCCAAAAGTATCCTGCATGTTTTTTCGTCTGATTTGAATGGTTTTAGAGATGAGTAGTAGGTGACCATACATCTGCTTTTTTATGGGATGTTGCTTCCTGGATATATATATATATATATATATATATATATATATATATATATATAAGTGTGTGTGTGTGTGTGTGTTTGCTTAATAAGTAAGTGGAATTTTGTTGATAATATTTGAATTGTGACCGATTGTGAGAGCTTCGAGGCAAAGGTTAGTGCACAAATTTTCCTTGTACCAACCAAGAACCCATCGATGAGATACTGGATCATCCCCATTAGCATGGATTAAATGGTTAAATAAATACGTTGTGTTTTCCTGAAGTTTTACATAGAATTTGATCAGGTATTAAGATTTCGTTCCACACATGAGAAGAACACAAGCAATAATCCAGAATTATATTTGCTGAACTTGTATTCAAAGCAGTAAACATGAACTGAATGTTTTCAGAAATTTTAAAAATTGAAATTACTCTGCTGATTTTAAATTAGAGTAGCCAACCTGAAACAAAATGTATCATAACAGTCTGGAAAAATTTTGTATATGTCCTCTTAATATAATACTCGGTATCTTAAATAGATGATAATGATTTATTACTGAGACAACGCAATAGGGGTTATTTGGATTATATCCTGTAAAAAAAGCATCCTTTGAGCCAGGGACGTCAAATCAATGTTTTTTAGTTATTACTATATCAGCTTCCAGGACGTGTAATCTTTTTTTGAGTTTCTTGTCTCAATAGTAAATGATTATCATATTAATGGGTTGCATATATTTTGAGTTGATTTTGAAGAATTTTGTCTCCAAATCAGTAGTCATGCAAAATACTTCGCCTCTCGCAACAAGACCCCTCACAACCACTGTTCTGTACTTGACACAAAACAATTTGATGGTGAGGTTCCCGTAACAAGAACTTCGGGAAATGCTGAGTACCCGTTTATTGCCATCGCTCCCATGTCCAACCCGGAGGGGTAGCTCCTGTTAAGGGTCCTATCTATGGCTGAAATAGAACTAAACCGTGGTTTATTCAGTTTACTTTTTGCATTTAAACTGCGCATTTATGCTAAACTGAACTGTTTAAAACAGAACTGTTTTGACATGTAAACAGCGCACTTATACTAAACTGAATTTGCTATCTAAACAGTGTACGTATCCTGAAATAAAACTGCTTTCACATATAACTCTGTGTATTGCCCAGTCGGCCGGGGCTGTAGAACACAACGACAGCAACTCTGCAGAGGAATAAGACCCCCACCCATCCAATGAGTGTCCTGGATATGACACTAAACAATCTGATGGTAAGGTTCCAGTGATGCTGGGGTATTGGAGAATACAGAGCACCACTTCATTACTATTGCTCCCAGGTCCACTGTTGCCCGAAACGTTGGCACCCGACGGAGCCCTATCAATCAGTTAAATAGGACTAAACTGCATACTTATCCTAAACTGAATTCCTTGAATTAGAATTGTTTGACTGAATAAAATAGCTTGAAATAGAAATGTTTTTGACAATTAAACTATGTACTTATATTTAAACTGCGTACTCATGCTAAACTGAATTGTTTGAAATAGAACTGTTTTTGACATTGAAACTTTTGACTTTAAACTGAATTGTTTAATATAGAAATATTTTGACATATAACTGTGTCTAAACAAAATATGTATTTATACTAAATTAAATTAGCTGAATTACAACTGTTTGATTTAACTGAATCGCTTGAAATATAAATGTTTTTGACAATTAAACTGTGTATTCATGCTAAACTGAATTGTTTGAAATAGACCTGGTTGTTTATATATAAATGGATTTGGAATTAAATAAATAACCTACAAAGGTTGATATGCCATAAAACCCAAACAATAACTCTCTCATACAAGGCATTGTGATCAAAGATTAATAATTATTATAGTATACTATTTTCAAATGTGAAACAAAAACACATTATTATTAGCTTGACAACCCAATTCCATGCTTCGAGGTTATACACACGTCCCGCCTCATGTTTAGATCAATAAATACGACCGTAGGATTTTATCTACAGATTGGTTTTGTTTCTTTTTCCTTTGTGGAGATGGTTCGTTGCTTTGACTGTTTCACTTACCGATAGATCTACTTTTTAAAAACAAACACGACGTGGTGGGGAGATACATCGGTAAGCCAGCGAGACTTGGTAAACGCGGACGATACTAACATGACTGCTTATTTCAGCACCTCTAAAAAGGAAAATAACTTGAATTAATTGCATAGGTGTAATGTTTCACCGTCATAATACACGGTTATAGATGGAAACAATCACACCCGAAAAGTTGGCTGATATCAGCTGAAAAATATTTTACACCTTTATTCTCCATATATTGGGCGATTGTTGAGTGAAACAAATTCGATGGACAAGTTCTTAAAACCACTAAAAGGTGAAAATTACCATTTCTGTTTTCTTTTCCGCCAAACTCAAGTAGTTTTACTAAATACATATAATTAGAGGTGAGAATGGTTAGAATCAAAATATAAAGTATGATGGAACCTATGTTTGAGGAGAGATTCTGAGTAAAAACGATTAATTGATATTTTATTTTTCACGAATTCGGATATTTCTTACAAATCTGAGATCTGATTTATTTTTATTTCCAACTCTGAAATTAGTTTTGTTTGGTTCAGTTTTATGGCATATCAACTATTGTAGGTTATTTAATGCCAAATCCTCTTTACACATATATATTGAATATATAGGGTTTTGTTTGGTACGGTTTTATGGCATATCAACAATTGTAGGTTATTTAATGCCAAATCCTCTGTACACATATATATTGAATATATAGGATTGTGTTTGGTTCGGTTTTATGGCATATCAACTATTGTAGGTTATTTAATGCCAAATCCTCTTTACACATATATATTGAATATATAGGGTTTTGTTTGGTTCGGTTTTATGGCATATCAACTAATGTAGGTTATTTAATGCCAAATCCTCTTTACACATATATATTGAATATATAGGGTTTTGTTTGGTTCGGTTTTATGGCATATCAACTAATGTAGGTTATTTAATGCCAAATCCTCTTTACACATATATATTGAATATATAGGATTTTGTTTGGTTCGGTTTTATGGCATATCAACTATTGTAGGTTATTTAATACCAACTCATGTTTATGCACTCGTATTAAATACATATGATTTACTAACATATTCCACAGAAAACATTTTTAAATGATTCCAGGCATCTTTTTTGCATAAAGTTAAATGGTCTCGTGTGTTAAATAATCAAACAGTTCTTGGTCAAACAATTCGATTAAGCACAAGCACAAATTTTAAATGTCAAAATTTATTTGACCAATACATACGACCCTATCCATATTTACACAACCCCTTCGCTCGGGCAGGATATGACACAAGGTCAACTTTTAAGCGGGGTTAACAGGTTTGAATTCACAGTTTTCCTTCTCCTAGACTAGTTGCCTCACCAAGGCTGAAGAACCTAGTCTGTCCTACTATTTACCCATAGCTGGAGGGATAATAATTGGATTCATACCTTTCTTTATTAAATAATTCGTAAGTGTTTGCATGTCGTTAAACAAGTAAAGAAGGGAGTCTTCGTGGCCTAGAGGTTAATATGCTCGACTAGGGCCTCGGAGTAAACGAGTTTGAACTCAGGACTTGCTACTACGCTCACTAATACCGTTAAGAAAGGCATGAAGCAGTTATATCTGCACCAGCTATTGGTTAAATAGTATTAAAAATGTTCCTTTACACGGATAGTTTTGGCATTAGATAACCTTCTAAGATTGATATGCCATTATACAACGAACTTTTTTCTACCATTTTACAAAGAAATTAAACCAGACCGAAAAAATAAACCAGCCAAACGAAACGTAAACGTTTATAAAACCCTGTAGGCTTGTAAGTTATACATAGCAATACTTGAAACTACATACCTTTGTTGACTTTTGGCATTTACTAACCTACAATGGTTGATATGCCATAAAACCAAACCTAACAATTTAAACGTAAACAGAAAACGTATTAAATGTTTGCTTCTATTTAATTTGACTAATTATTTATTAAATGAGACGAAATCTCTCATGAAATGTGTTTGATTGTAGCAGTGAACTATGAACAAACATTTCTTAGGCCACTGCAGAAACGTGCACCTGCTAAAGGCGTTGTTTTGTTTGTTTGTTTGTCGTGTAGTGTTATGTTTTATTTTGGTTTATTTCTCCCTAAATCGACCAATTACCGAATTTTAATAAGATTTTCGGGATGTAATCAATAAAAGACATGGTGTTTCTAAAAAGAAATTTTACTGGAAATTCAGGAGATGTTTTTTTTTTAATTTGTTAGTTTGTTTTATTTTATTTTCATTTGTTAATGAAGTTGCAACTGAATGATTTCAACAGTTTCTTTTTTAAAACGATAATTACATTGAGAAACACATTTTCTTAATGTTTTTTCAGACCGTATGACAAAAGGTTCATACGGTTGGCCTACTTTCCTGAGAGTTGAAAAACAGTACAATACTACTATTCTAGAAATTATTTTAGGTTCGGTTTCTTGTTTAATGGCATATCAACCTTTGTAGGTTATAAGGCGATTCATGTCTTTCTCAAGGATATTTGTCCGAAAGTAAACATAATAGCGCGACTAGGATTCGAACTCACTAACTACGATTTTGCATTCCATTGTTATAACCAATACACTACGAGTACACATCCGCTGAAATTATGTTATAGTAACGTAATTTAGCGTATTAGTTGTACAGTCTCATATATTTCCCTAAATATTTTTTCTTACTTTGAGTTATTTATAGAAATAAAAAGACACATCATTAATTAAATAATGGTTGCTACGACTGAGGTTTATATTATGTAATCTTAAAACTCTGTTCCCCAGTCAGCCGTGGCTATAAAATATACCGACTACACCTCTATTGAGGGGTAAGAGCCTCCACCCAACAAGTGTCTTGATATGACATTAAACAATCTGATGTTGAGTTTTCAGTAATACTGAATCTTTAGAGAATGCAGAATATCTCTTCAGTGCCAGCCGACTGGGCAAGTATAATGGTTACGCTTTTGATCTTCATACATAACAAACCAATAAATTGCCGAGCTAATGTAAAAAACAAGAAACAATAAAACAAAACAGAAACTTATAAATTAACAACAGCAATTAACGTTCTAATTGATCGAAGTAAGTATTTCTCTTTTTTTTTTTCTTTGAAAGAAATTTAGGATTTTTTCTTCCGAGAAGAAAAGAAACAAGGACATTTTAACACTTAAAATTTATGTTTTCAATCAAAGTATATATATATATATATATATATATATATATATATATATATATATATATATATTGTAGATAGTAATTTTGCAAGTAAATATATGTACACCCTGAGTGAAAGCATTTAAGTTTTAGTGCAATAAAATATCATTTAATTCGAAAGACTAACGAAACTAAAAAAAAGGAACCAATATTACGGTTATTGTAATTTTAGTGTAATTTTCAAAAATTGATTTCGCTATCAAATTATTCCAAAGATTGGTTTTAATATATCTGAATATAGATCAATTTTAGGAAGTGAGGATATTAGCTAGTTATTATTTTATATACTCGGTTTTAAACCCAGACAACAAATTATCTACATTGTGTGCTATGTAAACCATTATTTCTAAGTGATATAAAACACATTGCAGGACTTTAAACTCATTAATACGATGAGCTCGCCGTATCCCCCTGGTTTTCTGGCGTTCATGCAAGGTGGCTGTTATTCAGCTGAATCTCCCGATTCCAGAGGGCCTTACCCCAGGCAAAAACCAGCTTGAGAGGGCTGAGTTCATAGATTGGCGTCTGAGGCCGCCAAATATGTGAAATGATAAAGAATCCAAAAATTTTCTGAAATAGATTTGCATGAGTTGATTTTTTCTTAGCTCTCCAAAATATAACAGCCTTGTGCCATATACCATCTTTGCTGAAATGTCCGTTAAATCTCATCGATATAATGAGTTTCGCTGGCCTTGATTTTCGTTCGTGCCAGGTTGGTGTTATTATGCTAAACACTTGATCTCAGGGACCTTTGTTCTCAAGCAATATCTAAGAAATACCGAGTTCATCGCTTGGCAATTGAGGTATCCCCCAAAATGGAAAATGTCCGAGGGATCAAGCATTTTTTGACGATAACACATGAGTCTCGATTCGTTCGTGAGCCTCCTCTTAAAAAAAAACAAACTTGTGACAAATCTGCCCCGGTGGGATGTCAGGTAAATATCTTGTCTTCTTTAGTTTTCCGAGGCCCACTTAGCGTTTGTGCTAAGCGGGTTTTATTAAGTTGACGGCGTGATCCTAGTGGACTTTCCACCCAAGTAGTATCTCCTTGGCGCTTAGAACACCTCAAAATGCTGAATGCCGATATCAATTATTTTTTGTGAGGCTCATACATTATTCTGGATTCCCATAAGTTCCCTTTGATCGAATTGTTTAATGTCAAATCTGAGTCAGTGGAAAGTCAGGAAGATAGTTATTTTCTAAGTTCTGCTAAGTTATAGCATAAAGCCGGATGTTAGGAGGACCAGTTTAGACTCGAACTTACGAGTATTGGTCTGCCTGTCTAGCTTGCTGACTATGACACCAAGTAAGGTGCCCAAGTCGGATAAAGTCCGTGTTAATAGAACTGGTTGTCCCTTAATGTTACAGGTTCTATCTGGCGTTCATAGTGGGTGGGTTTTATTAAGTTGACCACCTCATCCCAGACGGAATTTCCTCCGGGCAGTTTTTACTTCGTGTTGTATGAAAAGAACTCAATACCGATCACCCCTTTGTAATTATGGATTAGTCGACTAGTATATTAGGAAGATTATTATTTTGCCATGTGTTTCTAAATGCTATTAAAGTTGAATAAAGTTTATAATGGCCCTTGTTTTTGTTACACCCGGTGGGGCCAAGCTTATTGCTTGGGGCACGAGGCGCTCCAAAAAAGGAATCAAGCATATTTCATGTGGTTCACGCACGACCTTTGATTTCATCAAACACCTTGATCGAGGGAACTCACTCTTAAGCAGAAGTTTATTAGGCGTATTCTACCGCCAACCCTGCTTCCAGCGTTCAATACGATTCTTGATTATATTGTGCAACTGCAGAAAAATATGCGCAATATATCAGCTTTAAACTTTGTTAAAAAATTAGGTTATGACCAGAATAATTTTAAAACTTCAGGAAACAATTATCATTTACTTCTTGAGAGTTTTTTCACATCAGCCTTAACTGATGGTATTTCACTGACGTTTGAGCGACAGCAAATCTCCCCAGGTCTCCCCGACGCTTCTCTGTATTCTGGCCGTTCTCAACAATGCTGTAGTTTGGATGGTCTCCACTCGTCCTCTAACTTCCAAGTCCACCAGTCCTTTTAATAATCCTTTTGTTACTGTACCGAAAGCACCAATCACGATTGGTATAATCGTCACCTTCATGTTCCATAGTTTTTCAATTCATTAGCAAGGTTTAGGTACTTATCCTTCTTTTCACTTTCTTTCAGTTTTATTCTGTGGTCAGCCGGTACAGCAAAGTCGACAATTTTGCAAGTTCTCTTTTTTTGTTGATTATTATTATATCATGTTCTATATTAGATGATCTGTTTATATGTCAAAATCCCGAAGGAGTTTATGTGTGTTATTCTCTAGGAAAGATGCTGAGTTGTGCATATACCATTTGTTCGTATGGTAAAATTTAAATTTCTTGCACATCTCCAAGTGGATCACTTTGTCCACCCAGTTGTGTCTAGTCTTATACTCCTTCTGAGCTAATTTGCTGCATTCACTTATGTGATTGAAGATTTATTATCAAATAGTATAATTCTGCAATTTTCAAATTTGTTTCATATACCATTAATAAATTCAGCGGTAAATTTACCACGATGTTTGAGTCGAACAGTACGATTAAAGAGATTTTGCAGGATAAAAGATCTCACTTCAAACAATTAAGAAAAATGTTGATGCTTTTTTAAGGCGTAGATAGCTACTTTTTATCATTACTTGTAGAACATTTTGCACTCAAAACGCATAGCATATTCTTAGATATTATTTATTCACCAACTCAGCCGATTGAAACTACATAAGAATATTGCCATGTATAATATATGAATAGTAAGCAGTCTAAAAATACGTATCCTTACTTAGAAGGTGATTGAAAAGTGACTGCTTATTTATAGATCTTGATGGAAAAAAAATGATTTTTTTTATTCATAAGATCTGAAGAAGTCCTGTTAGTTTTGGGTT